>OY390723.1:4642956-5242956 GCA_959613375.1 Heteropelma amictum
GTGTGTACGAATTGATGCTAACGAGGAGATGATCGATTGCATGCAAAGACCAGCCCAATTCTTTTTCCTGAAAATCTTCGATTTTTACGCGCAGTTTTGATTGCACGTATTCCATGAACTATTCATCAATATCGGTTGATAATGAAATGCTCGCGTTCCTCGTTTGAAATGTCTTATGCTCCTCGATGATCTCGTCTATCTTCGAAAAGTGAAATTTGCACACTAGCGTAACGTTGACCTTGATGTTATTTTCTTCTCTCACGATTGTTCTTAATTTCGGCATTACTACTTTCTTTGCATCTTCGAGAAAATTTGACACATCTTTGTGGCTCAAATTGACTATAGCACCCGTCTTTATTCGACTTTGAAATACTGATTCTATATTAACTCATTTCACTGCACCGCTCGCGACACTCAAACTAACACCACTTATTCGCGTGCCGATACGCTCAATTTTTTCTTTTAACGATAGCAACTTGGCTATACTAGCCTGAATTCGTAATTTTTCTCCAGTTTTGGGATGAAATGTTCTTAGAATTTTGGTCAATTGTTTAATGTTGACATCGCTGAACTTTGTTAACTTTTCTATTTTAATGCGAGAAACGTTGTTTTTGAACGCAGAGCACGCTCTTTCCGCCTCATCAATTATTTCTCGATACTCGTGAACATCCATTGTGAACTATGCGCTTGATTGATCGAAAGTGTTGCAGTTTTCAGCGTAGCAGCTTCTTAAGGTAGTTCTATCGTTTTATCGTTTTCTTAAGATTTTGTTGAAAATTTGAATACGTATTCTTTGATGTCATATATACGTGTGTAATAAATTTTGGAAGGTTTTACCACGTGGAAGTTGAGATATTTATTGGTAAAAATCACAATTTTCGGTAGTCTCTCGTAAGAGCGTGTGTTAAAAGTTGCATTTTCATCAATGAATATCTTGGCTTCTACGTGGTGAAGCCTTCTAAAACTTTGCATACATTTTTATGCAACATCAAAGAAGATTTCTTGAGTTTTCCAAAAAAATATTAAGAAAAATTTTTTCGCCATTTTTGTAATTACAGAGCAAGCACATATCACCTGGGATGACCGTGCATTTGGAGTATGCTGTTCTTTAGTCGATTTGCAACAACTTTTCTTATTTAACTGAAGCCCGCGAACCATTTTGTATGTGAGAAAAACTGCAAAACAATTTCTCGATTTGAATCTAACAATAGAACTACCTTAAAGACTTCTTCTCCTATTAATGTTATGGATTACTCCACCTCCCCGCCCTTTGACGGCATTTGGAATTGTATCGGTGAATCGTGCTTCGATAGCAACAGTTTGATAAATAATCAAGCGGTCACATGTAAACGATCACGCTAAAACACTGCTTGTTACATCGTCTCTTTTGGCAATGCGCGCCTCCCTCCCCCATTTTAATAATTTTATTCCTTAAATAAAAACCTTTGACGATTACCACTATCATCTCTGAATAATATTAATTTACACTGAAACGGATTGCTGGCATCACATCACCTCTCTCTCTTCAACTGTCGCCACTTTTCCTGTTTATAATATGCCTCAACATCGTGTCGCCCTTTTGGATGATGGCGCGTTAAGGAGATGCATTGTTTGTCTCTCTCGCGCTTTGATGGTTCGATCTTTCATTGAGAAATATGATTGGACCTATGTTCTTACATGTCTTAGCGAGCTCATACGTCGAAAAAGCTTTGCTTGTTACCGAACACGGCTTTGGTTTCTCTCCTCGTTCGTAGTTAATGCTCGCGGATCAGCACAGGAAAAAATCGCGTATTTGTTACACGCGCCCATCTTTCGAAGAAACAAATTCAATAATGCGGACACACACACACACATACACACACGCGTGCGATCGAAAATATTGCATTAGACTGAGCTCGGAAAAATGATCCCTTTCATTTGGTCATCTTTCCTTTGATGATTGACCGCCGCGATGTCGTTCCCAAGAAATCCCCCGCGCCATAGCGGCGCCATTCTCGATGTGCATGTTTACGCAAAAGTTTATAATCAACGTTTGATAAGTGCCGTCCTGCAACGACACGCACTGCTTCCGAGAAATTTCGAGTCTCAAAAAGTTGATCATAAATCAACACTTGATATATACAACGTTCCACAGAATCGGGCGACACGCGCCGTGAAATTTCAAAGGCCTCCGACCTCCATTTTCTCTCCCACATACACCTCGCTGAACGCACAAAATCGTACACCGATAAAAAAGATCAACGATTGATCGCTAGCTGGCGACACCGGTCCCCCCCCCCCCCCCCCACCTCCGCCCACAACCCCCTCCCACCTCTCAAGGGTCGTGTCCAGGCTAAAATGCTTTTGCCAGGCTTTAAATTTAGTTTGTCCGCAATTTTTTTTTAAATGTTCATAAGGATCTGTTCACAGAACGAGTTTGGTAATTCTCATAGCGTGTCCTATAATGACCAACCGATCGCTGAGCAGTGGTACTTGTAATATCTTAATAAATTATCTATGTTACGTAAAAAGATTGGGGAAAAAAGAAAAGAAAAAATCACGGTCGGGACCAGAACAAAGAGTGGCCTGTGGGGTAAGATGGTCAATGTCTTTGCGAGTTAAGTGCTAATTGGAAATAGCAGCGCGGAAAAGAATGAATTTCGTGGCAAAATTCTGTTTGCTTTCTGATGCACGCGTATGTTTTATTTTGCTTGAATTTGACAGTTACCAGGTTTTGATAGATTAAATTATATAAAAAATTAAAGTGCTGCAGCGCAATCGTGCGATCGCGCGTGTGAGCACGAGTTCCCATCCGTATAATGAATTATAGTTTTAGATGTAACAGAATATTGTATTTAAAATGTCACTAAATGATGTTAAGACAGATATCAAAACTAAATATCATTATTTTACAATTACGCGTACTAATGTCATACAAAAAAGGAATAAATTAATAATGAAATTAATTAATTTAGGAACTGTCCATATACAAGGCCGGATGTCACCTACCTAGAACATTAAATGAGTGGTTTCTAAAAGTTCATACATGTTCTTCATTTTCACTCAATGTAAAGTTCGAATTAGTCAATTATGCCGTTAAGAAAAAAAGTTACCACATTTCGACGCTATACAGGCTGTCCCATGAATAACCTCCAATACCGTGAGGGTAGATTCGTAACATAATTTCAAGTAGAAAAGTCCTTTACCATTTTTTGATATCATGCACCCTTGAATTGTTATTGATTTTTAAAGATGAGCCAATCAGCGGGGCCCGATAAGACGGCATGATCGCTGATGCCGACGAGTTCGGGCCTGCGTATGATAGAAGATGGGTAGGAGCACAGCTGCGCCGGGCACCAGCACACGCGTGTACCGCTCGCGGACGTATGCCGTTTCAGCGGTCTCCGCTGATTGGCCTATCTTTAAAAATTAATAACAATTCAGGGATGCATGATATCAAAAAATGGTACAGTACTTTGTTACTCGAAATTACGTCACGTATCTACCCTCACGGTATTGTAGATTATTCGTGGACAGCCTTTATATGCGTTTCAAGACTTTCAGAAGTTTTCAAATTACCTATTACCCACCGGGCCGGACAAGTACAGATGTCCACGAAGTTTTCATCTAGAATTGAAAACAAGTATGTTGTGAATAATACGTACTGTCAATAACACGTTAAAATATAAGAAAGGTGATTTCGAAAATGTCAAAAAAATCCAATTTTTTGTATCATGCGAAAAGTTTCTCAGAAGGTACCGATATTTTTTATGATCAAATGTTACTGCTGACTTATATTACGAATTACAGCGCGTAATGGCTAAACAATGGTCATTCAATGATAAATGGCAACGCAAGAAAGGAACAATGCCATTTTCATACATATTTGAATTGATAGTGGATCCATTCATAAATAATATTGTTCGGTTTTTTATCACAATGCTGCATTCGTGATCTTCAATTTTATTCAATTTGAAATCAATTTACGGAAGTGTTCTTTGTTATTAATCAATCTCATCAGACCAAACGATGAGGTGCATTATTAGGAAACAAATATGTTATTATTATTTTAACTTGTAGTGAGCGCGAGCGCTTCCCCCACGCCGACTCAACTATGAGCTCGAGAACTTCGTGCGCGGAACTTCTGGTTAAGAAACCAGCCTGGGAAAGATTATTCGGGAAAAATTAGGCGATCAAAGGAGCCCAGGCTCGTTTGATCGCCTAATTATATTACGCGTCTCGTTCTCGATGATTGACAGCATGTAGATTTTTAGAGTTTGTGATACCGTCTTTTTTTTTTGAGGTTTTTGAAATACAGTTTTTGCATACGTCCTACTGGATTTCTGAATCGGTCGATTGTAAAAACGCGCAAAAATTTTGGAATGTTCTGTCCATCCTGCGGTTTTTCTGATGGTGGATACATCTACTCCCTTTGCATACGCCGCCGAAACCGAAGCATGCTTTGTACTGAGACGGGAATATCCCTCTCGAGCCGTGGGGAGAGAAATAATATTCCTTCACCTACCGCAGCCGGAGTCAGTGGCTGGTAGGGCTCTTGGTTTAATTATATTCAGCAATTATTAAAGATAAAATATTGGGCGCCAGCTAATTTTCCGAGACTAGCACTCGATAATCGAACTCATTCTTTTCTTATTCACATATTTACCGCGGCCAAGATCCTCTTCTCAGGGTGGGAACCGTTGTGGACCCCAGAAGCTGCAGATTGCAAGAAAGCTGCATGCTCGAAGAGAGCAAATAAAAATCGGCTCAACACTTACGTTTGTCGGAATAGTTCCTTTATTTCCTAATTAAATCAAGTCCTTCGACATTTTGCGTTGGCGGATACTTCCTTGAAAATGACGGAACCAACGGGACAAGACCTCGTCGATTCTCGCCTCACAAAATCTTTACGTGGACAATCAGACGAACTTCCCTTCTCCTCGAGAGTCGAAGCACTTACAGTCGTTGCACGATTATTTTTTAAATATCGGACAACAAGTCCTTACAATCTTCGCAATTTCGCAGACGCGAAATAGTCGAATTACAAATGCAATACAAGACGGACTACGCCGTACACACAATACGGTCACGGAACAACGTCCGTACGACACGGGGCCTAAACACGAAATCTTAATCGATGCGCAACGCAAAGAGCTCTTGATTATTCACCCCTCCACAGGGGATCTAACGTTCCGATCGTTAGGCGCACGCGCCCTAGCCCGTTAATTGTCGTCCCTTTCCGACGTCGTTCGGTTTAGCGATATCGACGACTTTCTGTCGATCGTATGCGCGGAATTTAAATATTAAGATGATACAAATACCTTTATCCTTCGACTCCCGAGTAATAATTCGAGGAGGTACGTCGAGGATATCGAATACAGAATTTCCTGTCCCAGTACTATACGCGCTAAACATAGATACATCTATGCCCGCTTTCTTTAAACATGCTTTAATCCAATGGCCGATAGTTTGTGAGCTTACCGGACCATAAGGACGTTTCGTTAAAATGAATAAATTATTGTTACTTTTTCGGAGATCTTTTGTAACTTCCATATAATACAAAATAATAGAAGCCACACACACTTTTTCCTCCCTTTGAAATATGGTATCTCCAGCAGTCATGGTTGATTACTTCCCAGTCTCGATGTTTTAATGAGGTCCGGGATTTTTATAAGTAATCCCGAAGTTGACGTTATTACATTATCAACTCTTATCAACGCTAATGTTTGCAACCTATGTGCTGTTGCTAAGGCGAGTAAAGTGGTTGCGCTTTCCGAAACGTCTTTTAGCCTCAATGTTTCAAAACTGTCCAATCCCTCGATGAATGACAAAACTTGTTCTGCGTCCCAAATACACGAATATTTTGGCTTCGAAGGACGTTTTCCGAACGTTCCCCGCAAAAATCTTGAAATAAGACTATTTTTTGTCAAATCGCACCGTGAAATCAAGGAAATCGCTGATCTTGATGTATTTAACATCCCAAAACTTACTCCTTCGTTGAACCTTTTTGTCAAGAACTCTATGACATTCCCGGCGGTGGGATCAGAGGGGTCGTACCTTTATTTTCGGACTATTCGTTCCACTTCCTCAAGCAACTACCATATTGCTTCATGGTAGATGCCGTTATGGAGTTAATCATGATGTTGGTTGATTCTTTATTCAACCCTTTTTTGAGAAAAGCTTGCCGGACAAATTCCCTGCCGCTAAGCCAAGTTTCCGGGCCAGCGGGTGTATTTCTTGTCTGCAAGGCGATAGTAACAAATTAACGGAAGGTTCAAATGTCAAAAGCTGCTCAACAAGAAGTGATGTGAAGAGTGGATACCACAACAAGAAGTGATGTGAAGAGTGGATACCACGTTTGCGAAGGCCAAAAGCGAACAACCAGAGTACCCTTTGCTCTGTTATTTATTATTTTTCGCAGCGTCCGTAAAATTAACGCAAAAGGTGAAAACCCATAAAATCTTTCGTTCGTCTATGAAATTGTGAATGTATCTACGAACTCAGCATCTGGATCTGGGAACCGCGAGCAGAATCTTTTACATTTTTTATTTATTCTGGATTCGAACATGTCTATTGTGAATGGACCAAATCTTTGAGCGATTTCTACAGAGGCCGAACCACAAAGTTTCTATTCAGTACCTAGGTTCATTATTCTTAAAGCAAAATCTGCTTGCACATTTTCTTTCGAAGGAATGTACGAGGCAACCAACCAAATTTTTCGAGCAAGCTCGGTTAAATGAGGAAATTTTATTCCTCCTGCTTTATTGACATATGAAAGTGCTGTTGAATTATCAATTTGTAACAAAACTTCACCGTTTGACACGTTTGCAGTAAACCATTTCAATGCAAAAAATGCCGCCAAAAGTTCTAAATAATTGATGTGCTGTTTTTTATTATCCTGATTCTAGAACCCGTGCGTTGTAAGGCCATTTGCTTCAGCTCCCCATCCGGACCTGAATGCATCTGAACTTATAATTAATTTATAGCGTTGCATTCTTATAGGATTTTAGTCGGCCTGTATATTCCTTTTCCACCAATACAAGTCCTCCATAATCTTCGCATTTATCGTCATAAAACCTTCGAAATCACCGTTGTTTGTCAATAATGCCAACCACTTAGCTCTTTCTAACCTCTTATAGTAACCCTGCTATATTCCACTCCAGGACACGATGCTACTACACTCCAAGAATATGTGCCACTTCTCGAATATTGTATTTTCGATTGATTTTTATTTTTTCCAGCAGTTCCGTTATGTTTGCTTTCTTTTTCCCTGTTAATTCAATCGAATATTTCTCAGAATTTAAATAGAACCCCAAATATTTGCATCGCCTACTAGGAGTTACAGAACTTTTTTCAAAATATATTAAAAACCCAAGTTCTTCTAAAAGCTTAATCGTACTTTCAATATTCGTTTTGCACTCCTTGAAGGTGTTACCGATACACAAGACGTCGTCCAGATAGATAACTGAAATAAACCCTTGGGAGCGAAGAGTGTTGACAACTCATTTTAAAACTTTTGTAAATATGTAAGGGCTTGTACACAATCCAAATGGAAGACATGTGAATGGATACAGCTCCCTTTCGAGTCTCAATCTTAAATATTTCCCACTACTTTTCGCAATTGGAATGAGAAGACATGCGTCTTGAAGATCTACACTGCCCATAAAGGCACTTGGAGATAGCAAATTTTTTGCTGATCTCAAATCCTCTATTTTAAAATGGGTCGCTTTTATAAACTCATTATGTTTCTTCAAGTTTAGAATGAATCTATTCTTTCCATTAGGCTTCTGCAGTAGAAAATAAGAAGATATAAATTGACCATCGCATAGCTCACACTTTTTTATTGCGTTTTTGCATAGCAACGTCTCGATTTCTACACGAATTAGCATTCGTTCGCTCCTTGACCAAATCTGTTCTTTCGGCTCACAAGATTGACTAGGAAGAGTTTCAAAGGAAATCTTGTAATTTCTTACGCACTCGAGAATAAATTCATCGTTGCTTAACTGTTCCCATTTCGAAACAAACTTTCTTAGGCGGCCCGCTAAAGGAATTACCTCTTCTATTTCTTCGTGGCGTGATTGGCTGTTCGATTCATCACATTGCCTTTCTGGGACGATCGAATCGGAAGGTTCCTGTGTCTGAATTTCATGTTGGTGAATTGTTTCCTTGGATAATATCCGCCCACCTGTCGGTATTTTGCAGGTGGGCCTCTCCGGTTTTCCTGAGAAGCCATTTTTTGTTAAGTTCTCTTCGATTCGCTTTTCTCCGGTGTTTTAAAAAAGGTAGCAGCTTTTTAAATAATTTTGCTTCTTTCACTTGGTCGGTCAACTTTTGACCATACAGCCATTCGTCTGACACACTGGCATCGAAGGTTGGCCGGATGTCTTTATCGAGCGTCGGGGTTATAAATTACTTTTTCGTAATTGATTGCTGATGGTAGATTTCTGACAACAGCTTTCCTACACCCCAGAGACATCTCATCATTTCTTTCAAATCAATTTTTTCCTCTGCTGAATCATCAACTCCCATTGAAACTATTGCACTTAGAGCAAGAATAGCCGTTTCGACACAGTTTTGTGTGTCCACAAAATATTGATCTCGTGTTTTGGCATTCTCTGTCATGTGACGTTCGATCTCGAGGTTAACTTTTGGTACTGTTGTCTGAAATTCATTGTCCTTTGTATATTTTTCCAGGAGATTTTTCTTATTATCCGCAGGTATCCCTTTGGACATCCAATTTTTCCACCACTTTTTAATTCCCTCGTTCATTTTAAACGTAAGGTCCGATGGAGGGATTTTTTCTCCCAACATCTCCAAAATTTCCCTGTCGAGCTCACCAGCCGAATCGTGTGTCTCGGCACTTTGTTCTCGAATGACTGGATTCGCGCCATTATCATTCGTATGAGGTGAATTCTCGCTTACCTCGATTACGCTCACGACCTCTTCGTAAGGAGTGTCACTGACTTCTGGAACAGGATGCTTCCTTAATACATGCGCCAATATGACTTGTTCGTATGGAACGGGTATCATTCATGTGGAAATCACCCTCTTTTTTTTTGCTCGTTATTGGTATGGAAAAAACGGCGACGTCCACTTTTCATTGAATTTGCTTGCATAGATTCGTTCGTATAGAACAGGGTATCGTTCGTGTGGAAATCACCCTTAGACATGACTCGAGACTTCCTTTTCTTCTTTCTTGTCGGAAGAGCTATTGTTTTTCATCAATTCCTTCCATCCTTCCATAAGAAGATTAACTTGCTCCTCTAGTTTCTTCAATTTTTTCGAATCTCTGCCCCGATCTCTTGATCGAGAGCGAGAACGATGTTTTTTGCCTGATTTTCCCATTTCCAAACTATTTGTTTAAACTTTCAATTAACACCAGTCTACTTATAACTCTGCGACGTCTGCAGTCGTCCGCACAACAAAACAATATGAATAGATGACGATGGGGTAAACAGCCGTTGCAAGGGCAATAAGAGGGATGGTCATTTTTTTTATTCAAAGCTCTGAACTTTGTGTAGTTTCCGCGTACTGAACAGTACTACATGTTGTCAATCATCGAGAACGAGACGCGTAATATAATGGAGTGAACGTGTAATGTAAAGTGATGTGTGCATGCGTGTGTCAGTATCTGTGTGTGCGTGTGTGAATGCAACACAAAATCTACAAGTTTCGTTCGAGCGTTTTTCTTGTTGAGAGGAGCGCATGTGAAAAAGAGTGAGAGAGACAGACAGAGGTAGTGAGCGCGGTGCGTGAGCCCCTGGCGGGGGTATGCGATATAATACGAAAAACTCTTCCTCTTGGGCGCTTTTGGTTTCTTATTTGGAGGTCGGACTGTAGTTTCCAATTAGCGGATGCATGTGAAGTGTGTAAAGCAACGATGCTTGATTGGTGCAATTGTAAATTAATTAAACTTCCCGTAATTGCGTAATTCCCACAACTGCGAATAATCGTTTATATTTCGCTTCGAAAAACAAATTTTCGTTCAATTAAACATATCATATATTCGTCTTTATTAGTTTTTGGAGACATTGCATATCGAAATATGGTTATGCCGGTGGCTGCTACGATGCTATTTAAGATTTTCACACCAGTGTTGCGCTGATCGGCGAAACAAGGGTCTTGATGAGTGTAAGAGCGAAAAATGTAATGAAGTTTGAAGAGAAATCGTTTTATGTTTTGAAGTAGCTGAGTGGATGAAATTCGTGGCTTACTATGATTATTTTGGTTCAGATAATGGTTGGAGTACACATCACCGCATTCGTCCGCACTTATACACTGTTACACAAAATCTTCCTATCGATGCATGATTTACCATTAAACGTGTACATATAGTTTGGTTGCGCAAGACTCCAAGGATCAGTCGACATCTAAAAATCCCAACATTTTCTGCAAAATGAGTGTAAATGCAATTTAGTGTATAAGGTTTTTTTTTAACTGAAAATTGTCTAAAAAAGTCAAATATATTATAGCGCGATTTCAAAAAATTATTGTTTTTTTTTCTAAACGTATACGACTCGCGAACATCCTAAATATGAAAATTTTCGTACGCTCATGTAGCTGAGATTATATTAATATATTTTAGATAAATTGTGAGGTCTTTCCATTTTATATAATACTCAATGCCTTTAACGGAGAGAGCGCATTAGAGGTATATTATGATCATGGAAATGTATTTAATCAAAAATTACTCTTGCATCGTCCTAAAGAACACTTATGCAATGAGAAAATGTTTATATTTGTCTTAAATTTCGAGTGCATCATAAAGATTTCACAAAACGCGAGGGTCGAACAATATCGATAAAAAGCTACCGTATTTTTTGGACGGTCTGTTATCGGCCTCTTGTCTATTATAACAATAGAAAAAGTATATTCTAATCGTGTCTGGGTTTGGATTTTGCTCTGTTTAGCACTTAGCATAGATTGAATCAGTGCATTTCATGTTAAGTCATAGATAAAGCTCAGTATGAAGATCTTGGCAACCACCACTGATTGAAAATAGAACGGATGGATTTGACATTTACACTATTTAGATTTTAATTATTTTGCTCGCGGAGCAGAAGCACATTCAAGCAACATTTCTATATGCTCTTGGAGTTCGAATAGAAGTTCACCAGGTGTAAGGTATAAGGAAACGTTAGTCGCTTTCAAAAGCGAGTATTTGTGTGAAAGACGATTTACCTGGTGCGCTTGGAAAGATTTGGAGAATTGAGTCGCAATTTCTCTTACAGAACATCACATTCGATCTTTGAATACCGAGATACACGTTGAACTGTTAGCTCGTTTGAAATATATACACGTGAATATGATCCCGTTGCACGGAGTTTATCGAACCCTGGTGGTACTGCCGCACGCACGCAGGCACACACACACACAAAGACTGCAAATGCAAGTAATACGCGACGTCGGCAAAATGTTGTTACATTTTCTATTGAACCTTTCGTTTCCGGAATGCATCAGTTCGAAGTGAATTTGACCAGTAAACATTTATATCTATATATTATAGAGTGTGTGGTTCAGTTAAAAAAAAATTATTACATCACATAGTATCAAAATGCTGCTGACTCTCAAAGTTCGCATACATGACATGTTAAAATAAACGAAAAAGGTAGGATTGGGAAAATACAATACATGAATGGTACCATGTGCATTACTGTACTACATATACATATGGTATATCTGTATTCTTATGATATGTAGAACACATTTTGTCTACCTGATATTACCACAGAGCCGTCACAGTTATCCTATGGTACATATTCAGCGTTATTTCATGCTACATGGCTTAAGGCGATGTGTTAGACCCCCGAAACCACGAAAACGAAAAAGACTCAAGTCTTTGACTCAAGACTCAACGAAAGCGTTCAACTCTTAAATATCTTTGTTCGGTCGTCGGTGGTAAACTACGTCGAGAGTTGAAGTCTTAAGGCGATGTGTTATACCCGTCCATAGAAATTTAGAAACTTAATGACATAACATGGAAACATTTTTTTTTGCAATATTTCTAAACTCTAAAATCGTCAGTCCCTCCGTGCTATGTCACTAAATACTCACAACAAATTTCAAACCGATCCGATTTACAGATTTCACCTAAGAATTTTTCTAAATTTCTATGGACGGGTATAACACATCGCCTTAAGACTTGAACTCCCGACGTAGTTTTCCACCGACGACCGTGGGGGTACACTTCAAATATTCAATTACTATGCGAAAGCGGCTGTTTACTACAATAATAGTTATTGGGCCACCTAGTATACTCCTGTTACTACGATTGAAGAACATTGGCAACATCTGCTTAAAGTACAACACGACCGCAAGTGGTCTAATGTACTTCGAGAATGTTTGCTATTGGATACTAACACAACTACTACAAAATTCGCACAGTGATAAAAATGTTGGCAGATTGGCTCATAGCTTACAGTTCATAACGACTTATGATGGCTTATTGGTTCTTTCAGCTTTATTTATCTATTAATACTTTCAAGGATGCGTTCCTAAACATTTTTTGGCTATACTGATATTTTGAAGCAGCATATTATGTATTATTAAAAGATATAATGATAATATCTTCCTCAACAATTTAACAAGACATTCACAATAATTGTGAAGATACAACGCGTATCAAAACACTTATTGTTCGGGACTCGCAAAAATGAAAGGTTTTGGGTAAATCTTTAGAGCAAGCTAATCTCGCAGTTTTTTCCAAGAATATTTGGTGTCGAGATGTTAGCATTTTGCAACTGCGTTGAGTGAGTTTGGAAGGAAAAGACTTGTTGATTTTTCATCTTGCGTATGTTGATTTTATGGCGTTGAAAAACACGATGATTAAAAAACACGATGGGTTATTATCCTAATTTTCTCGAAAATGACGAAAACGTGTCTCGGATATATGCGTACTGGAAATCTGGGTTTTAAGTGCGTTCAATTAAAAGCAATATTTGAATTAAGTCGATTCGATCGGCCGAAAGTACGTACCTCCGGCAGCAATTTTAAAGCCAAAAGCCGTCGATTAATGCGCGCGACGCGCGCTACGCGCCTAATGTATTACAGCAGGAGCGAACATTTTTTATCGCGTAACCCGAAAAATGAGACTATCACGACTGTCGCTAGACAATTGTCATTAACCGTAGATACTATGATATCTACATATAAACAAAGTTTCTTGTTTAGAAATAATCTCTATTTTCGTCTTAGAATGAGTGAATATATATTAAAAATTCGTTTGAATGAAAGACTAATCGAAGAAAGTAGTAAATGAAATGATCTCAAGCGATGTATCTATGGGGGAGGAAGAGGTGTTAACAAATTTTGATGCGCAATCGGAATTAATAATACAGTCAGAAACGTTACCGAAGAAGTCGCCGGATTCGTACAGGTCATAGTCTACGAGATGTACAAAAATGGCAGGTGGCCCATAAAATTTCACTGCCAAGTTCAGAAGAAACATATTTAGATGTATATTGTACAGATTTGAGTAATGGATTGAAACCTTCAATTTTATGGAGCATTTGGTCAATGCTAAAAAAACATTAAATACCAAAGAAAATATTGATATTAACAAATTTCAATATTTGAAAAGTCTAATTAAAAATAATTATAGAAGCCATAAACCCAAGAAATTATTGGTTCTCAAGTGGGATGAAGTTATGGAATTTATAAACAATGTATTAGACCACTCATATTTAGTTTCCAAAGTTCGTTCCAAAGTTTATAATAAATGTAGGTTATTAAATTTTTATGCATTATCAAATGTCTCTATATTTTTTAAAGCGAACATAATACAATACCGTACAGAAGTCAAACAGTCGTTGAATAAAGTCGCAGAGTACGAATAAAACTACACTAATGAAAATTTCAAATGTTCGATAATACGTGCCTGGAATCTTTGAAAACAGAATTTTTGAATCTTTGAAGATACTCGAGTATGAAACAAAACTTCGTGTGTTTTTCGTTTTGTAATCATTTCTGGCCGTTTACGCTTGGTATTTGATGATTTGTAATCAAGCAACGTATTTACGTATGAATATTTAGTACAAATTTTATGCCATTAATATGCATTGGTAATTTTATTTCAGCTTCGATTCGATTCCAGATCGATTCCAAACAAATAATTACAACGTCTCCGCTTAAAATGCCCAGAGTTAACGATATGGCAATCGGTTGTTGTGGTACCATAGTCATTCTCACCGTGTTTTCATCACCATGGAAATGTAAACCATCCAAAGTTCGATCTATATGGATATTGGATCACGTTAGTATTAATATAAAAGTCGATAGTAAGCTGTTACGTTTTACGTTTACATGTATTCAGTGCCACTCTTTGAAGGCATGCTACAGAGGAATATCCCAAACATCCACCACTGAGATATTTACCTGCCAACACTCGACTCACTCTCGTTTAGTTACGCACGCACGCGCTCACGTATATACATTTCAATTCGTGCTAGCTTACTACAGCTGCGACGAGTGAGTAGTGAAGAGGGTGCGCGCGAGTCACTAAAATGAAACTTCTTTATTTTCTCACTGGTGAATTGCACACGCGGATTTACTGCACCCTGAGCTAAAGTACACAGAACACTGTGTGACATGCACGTGTCCACTGTACGTATGTGAATTTCGTGTGTGCGGAAGTGGAAAATCCGCCGACGAGCTCAACTCTCATGGCAAGGGACGGGAAAACTCGAAAGAGCTGCTCGAAACTAGAGCCGTGCACTCGTGCGCGATGAATTGAGAATTTAGCGTAGTGTAGAGAGGAAAAAGGGTAAAGAGAAACTGCGATAGGAAGAGGAAAAAGGAAATGAGAAGAGCCGAGTCGAACACGAGTGTTACGAAGCACGTGTGTGCAAAAAAAATGTTTCCCCTCAATGCAAGTCACAATTGACAAAGTCCCACGGTTATGATTTATGTATCAAACTTTCTACGTGTTTTTTGTTTGCCATTTTTAATTGCAGGAACCGTGATCCATTCTGAACAAATCTCTATGACAAACAAGAAAAGCATCAAATCACGCTTGTCCAAGAAAATTATTTGCGCCCCGTTGGAATGTTGTATATATATCAGATATTTAGATATTTATTCTATTTTTGTACAAGCTAACCAGTTTGAACATAAATTAGAGATACGTCGAGTTCCTTTGGCAAGTCCATTTCCGTGAAAATCAACTTTGTAAAATTAGGTCACAGAGAGCACTATTGAGTGGATCATGAGCAAAACAAAGTTTTGACGTAAGTTCAAGGAGATGGTTTTAAAAAGAAGGGCAATTGAAAATCATGACAGACGACTACGTATGTGTTTAGTCGCCACTGAACAAGTTTACTATATAATTCCTCACTACTTTTTCACCTACATATTCAACGTGAGATTAATTTCAGTATATACGTACAGTGCAACATGCTCGCCCTTTATATTCCAGGTCATGACGTTCAAACAGAACAAGATTGAAAAGGTTGAAGTGAGAGAGACACTGGATAGATTATAGGGAGGAGACTGTCCGAAATGGTAAATTGGCGATACGTATAGTACAGTATCGTATGTATGTACGTAGAATATTTCGACGCGCTGTCGGTTTTCCATAGCGAGGAACTGTTCGTCAACTCGGAGTATATATATGTAATAATTGTGATTCACATACCTTCAACCATATAATTGACACGTTGGGTTGACTAATTCTATAATGCTGGTTAATTTAATGAATCATCGTTGGATAATCATTGTTCACGTTAATTTACATGTATATGTGCCTTGTGCATTGATCGAAGGAATTTATATCGAATCGCAAACTGCTTTGGGGCTTTAATATTATTCAGGAATAGAGATCTACGGGTACTATCTAGAGACGCGGCAGCGTCTCGACACCAAGTAATAAACAAACAATTTCATGACCTGACGTCAGAGACCTGCCACGGATATTATGCAGAAAAAAGGGCTTCCAGCTGTCAACCAGGAATTTAAATCACATATGTTTCCGAAACCGTTCCCTTATTCGAAAATGTAATTACATTTTACTGATTAAATATAATTTTTTTCTTTCCATTAAGTCTTTACTAGGCTTACTAGGCAGACCAAACCGTGCTAGTAAAGCACGGTTTGGTCTGCCGATGTGTGCAAATTCATAATTTTCAGAACTTTCAGATCAGATGTCCTTGGACATCAGGATCACTTATAAAATAGTTTTTGTAGGGATAGAAATATCTTTTCCTGTCGAAAAAATACAGATAAAGAAATAATGAATTGTGGAAAATCGGCTGTTTTTTTTCAGATTTCCCCGAAAAAACAATGTTATTTGGAGTTTTTCATAAACTTTGTTATCACCATTCGATAGAGTAGCCTCGAAAACATAAAATATAGACGGTTTCTACCCTAAATATACATTTTTTAAATTATAGTGAAGAATCAAAATCTACGTCAAAAATCAAATGATTTACGCGCTAATGGGTTAATTAAACCAGCTTTGAGTAGGGCCTTCTACGCGACTTTAATCCTTCATCGCAATATTAATTATCAATAGCAATATTGATAATTGAATTTTCGACATTCAAGATTCTCTGAGATAGAAAAAATAGAGATAGAAACGATATGAGAAAGTGTCACGAAGAAAGATGCGTGTACGACGACAATACTCATCTCGTTTCGAGGAAAATTTCTAGTGGTTTTTTTCGCTTATTCTCTCGCGCGGGTATACGATCGACAGGATGTGTTGCACTATGCTACACCTACCTTGCTCCTGTGCGTTATACTCTTTTTGCATTAGACCATTTCGATGGAGGGATAAGTATAAAGCAGGAGGTAGCGATGTGAAGGAACGTGAAGAAAAGACAGAGATAGAGGAGGAAAAAAGGCGGGAGAGAGATAGTGGTAAGTCACGGACGTCGCGACGCCTGGCCGTTATACAGGGCGTCGTGGCGCCGGGTCGCCGCTGCTGGGGATGGTCGTTCCACTAACATCCGGGGGTTTCACGTCTCTGTTTTCGTACCCTTCGCCCCATGTAGATATATCGATTGCTGCATCCTCCATCTTCGCCCCAACCTCGTATCTTCCTCTGTGTTTTCCTACACATCTTTTCCCGTTTAACTATTTTATGAATATACAAACATCCTCCCTATTACATATGTACATCCTAAAATATTGCACGTAATGGACAGTCGACAAATTCAATGAGATTTCACATTTTGTAGAATCATTCCTGAAAGAAAGTACGATCTTTTCTAAGAGCATTTTTAGCAGAAATTCAACATAAGTTTGTCTAGTGTTGTCGAAATATACCACATATTTCGATTCATCGAATTAATATAATTGCCTTTCATATTAGAATTTTATCAAATTATTCTGGTTTAGCTGACGTGCATAAATTACCAATATAACGTCAAAGAAAATGGATGCTGACGAAAAATATTTGCGTCAAAGAAATGAGTGCCTAAGGGAAATATTTGCAAGCGAAGGTATTGAATTTCTGTTCAATACATACTTTGATCATAAATACTTGCGCCATATAAATACAAAGTATTTATAGTAAATACTATCTATTTATGGCGTATTGAGAATGCGAAATCTTTTGTGTGGCTGAAAATCATAACGTTCAG
The DNA here is from genome assembly GCA_959613375.1 of Heteropelma amictum. Lineage (NCBI taxonomy): Eukaryota > Metazoa > Arthropoda > Insecta > Hymenoptera > Ichneumonidae > Heteropelma > Heteropelma amictum. The sequence continues at coordinate 4,660,515 of OY390723.1, forward strand.
TTTTTCGGCGTTGCGGTACAACGAAAATAGGATTTAAAGAAATTTCTCTACATTTCATATTTAAAAACTTTATTTTGCTTCGTTCCTATATATTTGGTTGTATGAAAAAATTCCACAATCGGGAAAATATTATACTGAAATATCGGGTAACAATGGCAATAAAGATATCTATTCGGCCGTTCCGACGCATTTTTAAAATACATATACTTGAACATTGGTCAAGTTTGTATACCATGCTTTTTACGCAATAATTTTCTACGCCAATTTATGAGTGTAAAACTTCATATTATCAATATGCCTGTAGCTACGCAGTTCGTTCTAAGCTCAATCGAAAAGTGAATAAAATATTTGGTTATGACCCAAACTCATCAAATTGATAGTTTATTTGATTACGGGTCCCTAGCGTGCAAGAATGTCGGAAGTTTCGTTTTTCGTTGTACTTGTCTCGAGTTGCTGCAGCGGCTCTTAATCTTGTAATATTTCCACCTACTCTGATAACCTGCTTCCATCACTTTCATATCTTGGTGGAAGCGTAAACGTGTTTTAATATGTAAGCATAGTTCAAATGTGAAATTGTATTAAGCCTTCTAGACCTAAAGACTGAAGCTAATCCACTACTCTTATGAATGAAGTCTCATGACTTCATTCATGAGTGATGTATTCTTGATCATAAAATTTCGCAAGAATGTCGAGGACAACATTTGCTTGTTATTATTTTTTGAGTGCTGTCATATTTCTGAAAGTAGCCATTTCCTCTGTCGCATGATAATTACTAGTCGTATTATAACCGAATTTCATAATCAAAAGCGTCAGATAAATACAAATAAATTGCATCGTCTTACCTCTACTTTAAGCTTTTAGTCTTCGTAACGTGTGATCTCGATATATCGGCACGTTTGAAGGTAATTAAGAGACTGAAGGGTCTGCTTGTCGACTTGGTTCTCTTTTTTGAGCTTTATCGCGTACTCTATTACAAAAAGAGTGCGCGACATGTGCGCTAAAGCAACGGAAGTGTGTGGTGTTGAGCATTACCTTCACATATGGGACGAATTTACCACTGGTTGAGTGTTCCTTGACCTTATGCTATATGTCTTTACGCTTATGTCTTTAATATATACGTATACATTATGTATTATATAAATGCTCTCAAGACTTCTTGGCGTTTTCGCTGTTTTCTCCTTGACATTCTCGATTTGAAACAGCAGCGAATTTGGCAACGAAAGACGCAAGTCAACCTGCAAATTAGTGACCTTTTCCTTTTGCCCGTTCGCGTCATGAGATAAGAGCTCCTCGACGATCTTGAGAACCTATACCAAGGGTAAACGCGAGAATGGAAAAGTATAAGATTTGTTACCAGCAGTCGTCGAACTTTGTGACCTTTGCAGTTTCCTTTAGAATTCGCTTATTCCTTTCTCTCATTATCAATATTTCCATTGCAGATCGGCCGGCACTGCTTAGATCTGTTTTTCTATTTTTTGTTTTTTTTCTCTTTAAAATGATAGATTTTGCTAAATTGCTTTCGTGTACTTTTTTAACTACTTTTAAAGTCGGTAGAATTCGCTTACTCTTAGTTCAGTTGGTGAATTCAGTAACTCGTAATGATAATAATTGATGTCGCCGGGCAGTACGTTTAACATGGCCAGTCAACGTTGCAGGTGACATAAGCCACGACAACCATCGTTGCAAGTTACAGGTTGGCCTTCTAGGTGAACTTCATCGCTGTTTTCGTGCAGCCTTCATTGTTCCAATGGTATATTTTCGTTCTTCCGCGAAGAGTGAAAAGTCACTAGAGGTATATCCTAACGTCAACACGTAACGAGGCCGAGTCGCGTTTTCCCTTCACCAGCCACAAAACTTCCGGTGTGCTTTCGAATCTACGCGATTGCGGGTGTCGGGTAAACGAGAAGAACGTTAGTGATGTGAAGCACTGCATTGAGATAACACTCGAAAGTTTATCGATAAACGTTCTATCCTGAGAGGTTGTGATTTTGCCATATATCGCAGAAGGTTTACACCGTATTACGTGCCTCAATAAACCATAAGCGTTAAACCGCTTTGGATATTACATCCTGTGAGACGGCAGGTCTGGCTCTATAACATAGGCAACACAAGGGTTGAGGTACTATCGTGTCTGTCGAACAGCGTTAACGCGAGGGGGACGGTATGAGCCTTTACTTGGGTAGGATAAACACATCCCCAGGAAGGCCAATCAATCCTCTCCGCCCCCACTTCCAAAGTTCTCTCGTGAAGTCTCACTCAATGCGCACCACACTGGAATTCCATCAGTGAAACGGTGAATATTCAAGAGATCGAAGGAGGGTTACATGCAGTTCTGTATGACATTATATACAAACGTAACTGAAGCTCCTATAGCAGCAAACTAACACAGTGAGACGGACGGTGGACGGGAGTAGAATCTGAGACTGTCATTCAGTTGTGAGTGAATTTTCCATCATCGACTATTCGAATATTGAATTTTCGTTGAGCGAGCAAATAGGGACGATCTATACGAGGCTTCCAAATCGTCGATTTCATTAGTTCCAAATCATTTGCGGCTGATTCAAGACAAAAGTATCTACTGCTGGCGAATTGATTCTTACTGGACGGCTTTAAAAATTTCGCCTTGTGTGATTTTTTATGAAGTACTACCCCGAAGTGCTTTGTTCTAATCACGTTGAACATTTTCATTACACTAAGGATTACTTACTTGAGGGAAAATGTCGGTCAACACTGTTTATGAAAATTTATATAAACTTTTCTGGGGATCGTCGTAACAAAGGAAACATACACCAGTAAGAATTCCTGGATGTCGAAACAATATTGCACAGTTTCAGAATTTAGTTCGTTGATGACGAAAATGTCAGAAGTTTCAAATGTGACTAACCTTTATGTTTCGGCCTATTATCAGGATGAAAAATCGTAATGCTAGATGTTGAAAAGCAAAAAAAAGGTTAACCCCAGTGTCCTTTCGAACGGGGATTTGCTTATAAAACTTTCCTATTTTTGAATAATTCGTCGCAGGGTGAGCGTCGCTCATTGTTTTAATGGAGTCATAAAATCACAATATAATACATGGCTCTCTATTAATTACGCGATTTATGTATAAGGAGATTTGTATACCCGACGTTTTGTTCAAGGCGTACGAAGCGGGTAAATCGCGAATCGTCGCAGGATGGAGTTACACATCATTAGGGTACAGTGATGCGGGTCATGAGTTACCTATTATGACTACGAATGGGTTGTATACTGGGATGTCTACATAGACTTAAAGACGATTCAACTCAACGTGTACTGTTAGTTGATCTTCATGCTAGTACGCTGTCTGTATCCTACTTTCGCTTATGTGGCATGTTCCATAAGACTGCGCAGTGACAAACATGTTACAACTGAGGTATAGAAGCTGTTTGAGTGCTACTCTATTCCTCCGAAAGATTTCACTTTTCTGTCTTCTCCCATTTACCAACCGCCGGTTGCAGTGAATTGAAAAACATAGTTTTCGATCTTCTGCGTAGAAAATGTTTACATTTGCGTGCGAAACAGTAAATTCAATTTACATCATAAAAGTAAATGAGTTATCACGTATATTTCTCTTACTCCGTTTTTGCGTATCGCGGAACATTTGCTACCACGGCATGCATCTTCCGTAAAATTCGGTCCTTTGTACATATGTATATACACGCACTTGTGATATCTATGGAGGTTAATGGGCGATTTGTACCTCACGAGATTTCTCATTCCGTGTAAACCAACTTCTCACTACTGGGTTCTTGTTGCTCTTTGTCCTGGCTATCGTTATGTATCTTTGTCTTTCTTTTTATTAATCTTTTCTTCCATAGAGGAATATATAGGCTTTTCTTCTCTATTTTTAATATTTTTACTCTCCTTCGCACATTGCTGGTTTCCCTCGTTCACTCCAGTCAAGCAAAATAATGGAACGTCATCGGTCTTTGTATTTTCGTTGCGAGTGAACGCACAGGGTGTTATCCCGAAATATCCCCGAATCTCGGAGTATCATGAGTACAAGGAGGCTATCTTGAAGTGATTGCAGTTGTGGAGAATGAATCGTGAGTTCCCGAACTGAATGAAAGACAATATGACAAGCGCGAGGCAGAAGAATGTACGAAGGGATAAGAGGAAAATAACGATTCTATGGAAGATGAAAACAGAACCTTCTTCATGTCGAAACATGAAGAGGTTCATATGCTGATTCTGACGGAAGAATGTGGCTTGTTTTCGACTTTGAGTTTCTCTATTTCAAACTGGCTAAGAGGAAGTAGAGAGGAGCCAGAGAAGTAAGAGCAGTAGATGCGTTTTTTATACAAGCTCACTGTGCAAGGGATCTTTTACGTCAACCAGAGATCTTTTGACTTTTACTTTTCACTTGACTTTTATTTCTTCCTTTTCACCATTGTCTAGTTGTGCAATTAAAAAGAGTTATGGTATTCAAGTATCTCAAAGAACCCAGTCATACGATGATTTACTCCACATAAAAATCTTGTGTTCAATAGTATAATAATCATTCGAAATATAGCTGAGTCTACAAAGGATATGGATGCTTGCTATAGATCTAGCAATCACCTCCTTCCTTATCCACAGTTACAAAGATTTGTTGCTCAATTATTCTAGCGAAACTTCTTCAAGCTATTTTCGGAACCTTAGTTACTGCTTGATTTTGAATTCTCCGATGATATTCTTCTTTCCGTCGGTTAATAATAAATGTATATTATGAATTTCGCTGAAGAACGTGAAATGCCGACCGTCGAATCAAAAGATCGTTACTGTTCAATGGCTTTGTCACAGACGATGGTATAACTAATGATGTGTGTCAGTGACGAAATTTCATCGGTTACTACAGTCCACTTGCATCAATCATGGATTTGCGATGGATGAATAAGCAGTGGAAGTCATGTTTCGGGGTTGCTTTTTGGCAATTGCCTATAAACGTAGGTGTGATAATGATAATTTGTCTGCGGTGGTCTATTCATTGGTATACCAGGGCAAATCTACGCATTGGATCGATGATAGCCAAATGTGCGTCAATTACCAATGACGTGATTATTGGAAATGGTATTCGCACATAGCTTTCAAACCTGTTTATCTTGACCAGAGTTTTGAACTCTGTGAACCATAGGGGTCATTCTGTTTGCGTTTAACACATGCAATGGATCCGATTTGTGTTTTATGTTCTTTGGCAGGTGCAAGTATCGACGTTGTTTAACATCGACTCTGCACCGTTTCTGAGTGAGTTTGAAAACCGTTTTCTGGTGTACAAGTCAAAATCGAACTAAGAGAAAAAGCGACTTCGTTTTTTATTGATCGATATGTTCTCTGGGTAAGTTTTAGTACAGTAAAAACTTCAATAACGACTCTGCAGTCAATGGAAGTCGAGTCATAGTCCCAGTGAGTATATCTCCTTAAAAATGAAGTCGCTTTTTCTCTTCGTTCGATTATGACTTGTACACCAAAAAACGGTTTTAAAACTCATCAGCGTCTATAATTATTATAGTATCATCTTATGAGAATAATGTTATTTCAATCGAAGGAAAATTTTCATATATTCGGATCAAGCACATATGTATCGGGTTTTAACATCTTACCTATTTTCAAAAAATATTTCGGTGGGACATGTAATTGATTAGTTTTGAATGATACAAATTATTGATAGTTATTTCATAAAACATTTATTATAATCACCGGTTTCTTTGTAAATTTGCAATAATGTAGCTTGATGACGTCACTGAGGTCGAGAAAGAAATTGCATCACTGTTTCGTCAGAGACTTTGCATTATTGTTTTGTCTACAATGATACATTTGCAGAAGAAGCATGGTTTGACAGAAGCTTATATAGATTTGCCTCGTTGCGTCCTCGAGAATTACTGCTAAATATCAATAATTTATAAATCAATTTCGTATTGTTTTGAATTGTTTGGGCAAAAATTTATGAGCAGTTGGATATTTTTCTCACCAAACATACGGCATTGTAAGTGCTTGTAAGAAGTAAGAAATGGAATTTCATAGTTCTGAACAAACTGAAAACAATCATCGGTGTTCCGGAACATAACCAAACTTAACTCATGCGAAGAGAAAGAATTTCAAATTTTTTCTGAAATAGTTTTCCGATAACCCCATGATACTTTTTTTCTTCGTATTGTTATTTATGATTAACCAGCCAGGCATCTTCTGCAGAATTGATCTTTTTCCAATTTCAATGACACTGGCGATTACTTGTCATACCATAAAATTACGATTGCAATTTCTTTTTGTTACAATTCCAGGTTATAGAAGAAGTGCCCCTTTGTCATTTTTTTTCTACACTTTTCTTTAGAGGATCAAGTATATTATTATTCTCTTTTTAGTATTCACATTATAAGAGAATTAAATAGTTGACAAGGGTACGAAAAACACCGAAAAAAGTGTTTGAAAAAGAAAGATAGAGATGTATAAAAGACGAAAAACATTTTCTTTGAAATAAATCCACTTTGAATGTTCAACAATTAGAATTAATTCGTAAACATTATTAAAATTGGAACATTATATCTAAAAATTTTTCTGTATTCCTTTGGATATAAAAAATCAATCAAATAATGTGTTCATGAAAATTTATGTAGTTGCATTAGCATTAAAAAACTACAAGCCATTTCAAACAATGCTGTTTTATAATAAATGTTTGTATATATATACCCATGCGATATGTTCCCTCTCTGACTCTGGAAAAAACGAAATAATCGCCGCACTCTGGCAGTAAAAATTTCGTTCGCCATGCGACTGGGAAAACGACGAAAATGGAAAAACAAACAATGAAGAAAAATGTGGAAGAATAAACACTCCCACACGCAATTAGATTTAGCCTGAAACGTTTCATCGCATGGAAGCCGGCTGCGTTGATGAATAAAAGAGAAAATCAAATGATCGTGTATATGCGCGAAATGGCTCGCGGCATACCATAAACGTGTGTTAAGTGAAAAAAAAATTAACAAATAACATGGCTCATTTTTTAATTTTACTTGTATATGCTCATTGTGTTTTAAGGCAAAAAAATATTTATAATTCACAACTAGAGTTTATGTCACTTTTTCGTGTTGAAACATCAATTCAAAAATTAAGCAATTATGCTCAATACCATTCACGTAAAAATTATATAAGTTTATGTATATGCAAGATTAGACCAGAAATAATGAATTTTTAAGTAATGAATTTCTGTATCAGATCTATATTTTTTCTGCAATATAACACCGTTAATCAAGTTCCAGATTATAGCCACGAGTTCCCCGTTATCTATTGTGATACAGATGAATCACAGAATTTTTAATGCTAATGCAGTTACGTAAATTTTCGTGAACACATTATTATTTGATTGATTTTTTATATCCATAGGGATACAAAAAAATTGATCGATATAACGTTCCAATTTTAATAATGTTCACCAATTAATTCTAATTGTTGGACATTCAAAGTGGATTTATTCCAAAGAAAATGTTTTTCGTCAGGATACAAAATTTTTTATTTGGTCGTTCCTTCCTCAACCACTGAGAGACCTGCATGACCTAAATATAGTGTATGGTAAGTTCATATCTCTCCAGAGCGCTTGTGCAATGCTGCACGATGATCGAAACTTTTATCCGATGCTTGGTCTGATTCTAGAAAACTTTCCAGCAGCAACGCTCAAGTTTTCTCAACTTTTAATTGGTGTGGTCTTTGGAAATTTATTTGTTATGAATTGAAATCGTTAACATTAAAAAATTAGCAAAAATGGAGTGGCCAAATTAGCTGCAATTTTGCAGGTCTTTTACGGTTCTCATCGTCAGTGCAACAATAGCCACGTTCCTTTACTTTTATTGTTGCAAATGTATGTGTAACTATAGCATTTTGCATTTCGCAAGCATTTTGTTTGTATATGTATGTGGCATATTGTGTCAATTTGAAACGGATCTGACCGTCATTCCCGGCGATTTTGTTTCTACTTGCACGGAGTGTTTTTTCTACCTCAAATAGCATGTACGATTTTTTTTATTTTCATTGTTTTAGTTCCCCATAGCCCATAAATATTGACACGATAATATTAAGGTAAACCACACATTAGACACGGCCAAATTCAGAAAAATAATTGATCAATTTTGTACCTAGAATTATAGGAATCTCCACAGTAAAATAAATTGGTCCAACGGGCCAAGAGAGAATTTCGCAGTCACTGATTGTTTCTCACCGAATAAAAATAAATTTTTGACGGATTAAAAATCACTACTGTACTACTTGGTTAAAAAGAAAAAATCAATTTTTGCCAACTCTCGAATTCTGGAAGAATTGTCGTCGGTTAGTGCTAAGTAATACGGTTTTAATAATCTTTTAGCGAATGGAAAAATTACGGTTTAAGCATTTTTTAAAACGTAATATTAAAACACATGCCTGTTACTTCAATTGCTTAATGAAAATTTTAGATAGAGATTATGCCATTTTTTTTTGCAAATTTTCGAAAATATTGTTTTTCATAATATCATCGATATACAAAATTACATCGCTCAGAGAGAAAAAAATAGGCAACTGCAAAACCGAGTCATCTTATTTGAGTCGGAAAAAATATTTTCTGCAAGTTTCGAATCCAAATTGCAAGTCGTGATAGTCAGACTCTTCTCTGAGTAATGTGAAATGGCTTATATATACAGATGCACACACACACACACACACAAAGATTTATACACCTATATTCGTACATATACGCGAGGTTAGATCACGTCTACCGACGATTTCTGCTGCGGTATACTTGTGCGCGAAACTTGCGGCAGGTGCAAGAGTTTGCCGAAGGCGTAAGGCAGAAACTCGGAGAGAAATAGTCGGGGGTGGGTAAATTTTTCTTGGTGTTCGGAAAGTACTGCCCATTCCTTCGCTCCCTCGCCCTTCGACCTTGCAGCCCGAATGCTCCGTTGGTTCAAGCTAACGCGGAATGAGTAACTCCGTGTGTATTTGAAACAGCGAGAGGAAGATAGAAAGAAAAACAGGAAGAAAGACAGATAGGGATAGGACAATCATGGGGAAGAAGCCTGTGCGAGAAGTCAGAATATAGTCACTTGGTTTAGACATCTGGCGCTTGTGGGCTTTTCCTCTCGAATTGGGGAACCCGAATATTCCAAGGCATAAGACCGGTAGAGGATGAAAATGAGAGACCAAAATGGTAGACAAGTGAAAGAGATTTAGAGAGGACGAGGAAAGAAAAGGCTGTGAATTAAGGGAGCGGTATTCGTTTCGTTCCAATTTCTGAACACACCATTGGTTTTTCCGTCGTTATATATATGTAGTTTCGGAATTATGCATATATTCGTATGACTATAGATACGTCTCTTGACTTTCTCTTCTCGTCGAAATTATCTTTCCAAAGCCACCCTACTTTGATCAATTGAATATGGCCGAAAATCCATTTCACATACAAAAACAGCGCACTTTATTTTTCAATATTTATCTTATTCAAGGTATAGGCAATTGCGAAGAAGATTCCGGAGTATAATGAAGTTTTTGCCGAAATTTGATGATTGGACGCCTGAGCTCACGCGTCCAATCATTGAATTCATCAATCATCACTGTTTTTTGTAGAAAACGCAGTTGAAAACATGATTTCGGTGTCAATTTTTTTTTTTAGGAAATTTGCTCTTTGGGAATCGTTAATGTATAATTTTTACACGTCTTTTGCCCCCAAATGTTTGGGGAAAAATCACTGTTTGTTAATTCCTATTTTCGCTATTGGCAAAAAAATAATAACGAACGAGGAGACTTTTTCAATAACTCGAAAACTGTTTACGATTAAGAAACGAAATTGGAGATAAATCATTTTTATTTAATACCAAAATGACCCCTAAACTGTCGATAGAGAACGTCTTGAGAGCAAATTCAACAGGATCATCCCGCTATAGCCTTCGATCAGAGCTTTGATCGCTTTCGTTGTTAGTGGTCGCTCTTCTCTCAACCGTTGCCATTGTTGTTCGATATTTTCGACTTGATTTGATTTCTTAGTCATATTGTTGATTTTTCTTTTTCTAATAATATTCGAAACGATTTTAATGTTCTTATTTATTGTGCCAGGAGATACTATGCTTCGTTTGGTTTGGTTTGATAAAGGTATTATCTGCAACTTGCTACTCAATCGGATTTTCGATCGCATTGCTCGCGGTGAAGTTATATTTACTTTCGGCATACAAAAAAATATATTTCACGGCTAGATGTACGTTCGTGCCTACGAGTTGGGCGCCAAAATATGATATTTATAAAATCCCTCTTTGGAGAAATATATTTTGATGCGACGATTCAATGCAAAAATAAACGATAGAATAAATTATGGAGCGATAATGTTAAAGTTTTCTTTCGACAAGGTAACTTTTTGTGGCACAAACGCTTACGGTAATATTTGTATAACGTCGGTATCCATAAATAGGTGAATATACAGGGTGGTCCACGCAACGTGTGCACCTCTTTCACGGTCAAAATATGCGTTGCACGAAAAAATGTTGTATACAAAAGTTACATGGTTTATAAGGCTTCATCATGTGGTGCATTTATTTTTATTCTAGGTGGAGGCGCTTCGGAGATTTCAAGGTCAACTTTGTTTTTTTAAAGGGAATGCTATATTTTTTATAGCGTAAGATGATAGAGTATCGAATTTTGAGTAAAAAAGTATAGACCCTTATTAGCCCTAAAATTAATAGTTAACGAGTATTTTCACTTTATTACTTTAAAATTTCTATTGCGTAATATCAAGTTGGAGATTCAAATCTACTACAAATATCTGAAGGATAGCATTGTTTACATGACAGTGTTTATCAATATGAACACATTCACCACATCACACGCTCTTATCATGATTCGCAATCCTCTCAATATTTGTAATCCAGTATTAAAGTTTCCTTCAGTGATCGTGCGTGATTATCAGAAAGATAAAAGTGAAAATGAATTTTTGTAATAGTGACAAAGTTGATATGCTTTTAGTGTACGGAGAGTGTCATAGAAATGCAGTAAGAGCTAAAGCTATGTATGCCGAAAGATATCCTGAACGGATTCAACCATCTCGAACCATATTTGAGAGAATCTGTAAATCGCTTCGAGAAAATGGACATTTCAATCTTAATAAACGTACCGTAAGACAAACTGCCACTTCTGAAGAGAATGCTATTGCGGTCTTAGCAGCCGTAATAGAAAATCCTCATATTAGTACGCGACAGATTTCACGAGGTTCGGGAATAAGCAAAAGCAGTATTCTACGAATTCTGCATAAAAATAAATATCACCCCTATCACCTTGCACTTCATCAGAAACTACATGGAACGGATTTTGAAAACCGCGTTTTGTTCTGTCAGTGGTTCCTACATCAAATAAATCAGCATGATTATTTTCTACAAAGTGTGTTGTTCACTGATGAAGCAACGTTTACAAACCGTGGACAGATCAATTTGAAAAATACGCATTACTGGGCAGCTGACAATCCTCACTGGATGAGAGAAGTCGACCACCAACACCCATGGAGCGTTAATGTATGGTGTGGAATACTGGGCAACCAATTGATTGGTCCATATTTCATTGATAATCGATTAACAGGGCAAAAATACGCGAACTTTTTGAATAATAATTTACCACCTTTACTAGAGGACGTGCCGTTGAATATCCGTGCACGTATGTGGTATCAGCATGATGGTTGTCCAGCACATTACGCACGTATTGTGAGGGAACTACTGGATAGAAATTTTCCCAATCGATGGATTGGTCGTGGTGGACAATTCATGTGGCCTCCACGCTCACCAGATCTTACTCCTCTAGACTTTTTTCTGTGGGGCACATTAAAAGACAGAGTGTATCGTGAAATACCAACAACTCCGGAGGATATGAAACATCGTATTTGTTTAGAATGCATGACACTTAGTCCGGACATAATTCAGAATGCAGTTTCTTCATTAGTTAATAGATTTCGTCACTGTATTGATGCCAATGGACATCAATTTGAACACTTACGTTAATTGTGATAAGCCACGAGTCACTGAATGTACTCAAAGTAATAAAGTGAAAATACTCGTTAACTATTAATTTTAGGGCTAATAAGGGTCTATACTTTTTTACTCAAAATTCGATACTCTATCATCTTACGCTATAAAAAATATAGCATTCCCTTTAAAAAAACAAAGTTGACCTTGAAATCTCCGAAGCGCCTCCACCTAGAATAAAAATAAATGCACCACATGATGAAGCCTCATAAACCATGTAACTTTTGTATACAACATTTTTTCGTGCAACGCATATTTCGACCGTGAAAGAGGTGCACACGTTGCGTGGACCACCCTGTATAAAGTTTTTACTCTCCCTCTCTCTCTCTCCTTTTCTCTCTCGCTGCTGACCGTGACAAGACGTGATTGACAAAAATGTAACAATTAATCAGAAACATGAATTAACTATACGTAGCTTGTATATAGGCTGTCCCACGAGTGATCTGCAATACCGTGAGGGTAGATTCGTGACGTAATTTCGAGTAGAAAAGTCCTTTACCATTTTTTGATATCATGCACCCCTGAATTGTTATTGATTATTGCTGATGGGCCAATCAGCGGGAACCGATGAGATGGCATACATCCGTGAGGGATACGAGCGTGTGCTAGTGCCCGGCGGAGCGGTGCTCCTACTCACGTCCTACTATGCGTAGGCCCGCGCTCGTCGGTGTGAGCGCCTGCGTGCGGTAGTGCGTGTGTCCCTCAACGGTCCGAGTCTACACGAGCGTACGAATGTGTTAGTATGCTCCGTCCCGACGCGTATATTGTTTTCTTCATCATGCAATAAGTATGGATAAATTTGTCCATATTTATTCAAAAATAATTGATCTTCGGAAGTTTTTGTAAATAACTGAATGCATAAATTGATTAATCTATAACATTTTGACATTTTTTTTCATCTACCTCTGACAGTTTCTTTCTCTTTTTTCAATTTTTAGAACAGGGCCACAAAATAATAATTGTGATAATTTTTTTCCAAGTAAATTTCCTTCCAAACTTGGCGTGCCACGTTTTCAAACGTGCCAAACTTTTTCTCAACCATGCACGCCAAGTTTGATTTTTTTTTGGAAAATCTTATTTTTATTTTCCACACTATATGAAAAAAATACTACTATAAAATAGTAGCTTAGTAATAGTAGTAAATAATAGTAAATAATAAAAATAGTAGCTTAGTAATAGTAGCTTTCTTCGAAAGCTACTATTTAAGTCTATTAGTCTATTTAGTCTATTTTAATTAATGGTGTGCATTTTTCACTTTTTAAAGTATTTACCCTTTACTATGAAAAAAAGCAGTTCAAAATCTGCAATCATTTTCCCAAAAAAAATTCACAAAAGCACACCTTTTTTTTCGGCTGCCAACTAGGCGTAACGCCTGAAATGCGCGAATTTTTACTTTTTTTCAGTCAACATTACCGCCTCGAAAAAAGTTTCTTCATCAACAGCCACTAATTGTGTCTTATAAGAAACGTTTCGCGGTTTCCAAAGCCCTACTTCGAACCCCTGCAAGCTGCACGTTCATTATTTTCCAAATTAATGATTGTCAAAGTCAGAAAAGATTCTTTTTAGCTTAATTATATGTTAAATTAAAGAGGATTAAATTGTCTAAAAGAGTATCAAAGTGAAAATATATTACAGAATTTATTATATTTGACAGAACTTTTTAAAGATGAGCAAAAATTTGTAACATTTCTTTCTTTCTCAGGTTTAGTCCACAACCATGCATGTTAAAAAATGTTCGAGGCCAGTTCTGGAAAATACACATGAAGCTATCATCCGTTTTTTGTTTCATTCGCTGTATGACCATTTCCTCCCGAGTAGACAGCCTGTTGAAAATTATCAAAAATTTTTAATTTTTTAAATATTCCTTTATTTTTGTGACTAGTGCATATGCAAACGGTATATATTATATATTATATAAGTGAAACATCAGATGAGGACAATGAATAAATGAAACCCATTCGAAATAGAAATAGAACTAGAAAAGTTCTTTTCTATTGTCATACCAGTGATTAATCACCAAAGTTTGTCAGCGTTAGTACGAGTAAGAGGTGGTTCGGAGTACATCTGCAAACTTGTATTCTTTAAAAGCAATCAGGAACCCTCGGAAACCTATCGAATTCCGAATCAAAAGGTTACATCAATCGAAATCCCTTCATCCCCGGCAATACAATTTCTTGTGTATTGAGGATTAGGTACCGTCTAGCGTACTCTTCCTATTATTCGTATTTTGTTTTTAAACTTATTCGTTGGAGGTACTCGCATCATTCTCCGAGAAGAGTGAATGGTGATGTGACGTTCTTTTCTCTCTTCGCGTTCCGAGATAAAAAGCGTTTACTCCGTTGACAAGTTGCCAAAGCATGCATACGGTGCCAGCGAAAAAAAATTTGAATACATTCATACATATATATTCATATCCACATCGTATGTTCAGCTGTAATTATATATCCACGGTGAGAGAGAAACATTACAATACATACCTTTCACTCGAAATTCGATTTGTACTTGAGGCATCTTCTTGCAAATTTTTGTACTTACTATCTCCCTCTCCATCTTTTCGAGTTTTTTACTCACTCGCTTTTTATTTCTCTATTTCTCATAGTGCAAGATCTCTTTTGTATATTTTCTTTGAACCATTGCCAAATTTAAACATTTCGGAAAGCTGCCCTGACTTGGCCCCAAAACAATTTTTCAAAGCAACGCTTTTCACTTATTGCTCTACTTTTTTTTCTTTTTCTCGCATGCACACGTACAAACTCTTGAGCACACATATGCCATGCAAAATTATCTAATACAGCAGCATTCGTATACTTTTGCATACGCAAACGTTGATGTATGAAGTCTTCAAGTGACCAGTGAAAGTGATGGCATGAATTTTTCTACTTTTTCGTTTATTCTCATTCACCGAGCACGAAACAAGCTTTTTTCGAATGACTAGGCTATATTCAAATGCAAAATTTTATAATTATCATTTAAATGACTTGGCCACAAATTTTCCTCTTTACTGCAAAGAAAAATTCTTTTGCTATCATAATTGACTTCACGTGACCACGATAAGACCACGATATATTTTTTACTCATGTTTCGCCTGTTTCTGGAATTTGATTATCAGAGCCTATTAATTTTCCAACACGGGGCCCCATTATGAGAGCCTGATCGTTTTCTACGTGCCCTTGCCAGGCTTTCTGACCGGAGCCCTAACATTATTAGGGATACTCGACAGAGTCTCCACGAAAGTCCTATTATATTTTCTTCTCATGAATCCGCGTTGACATCCCTATTGGAATCCAAATTACTGCAAACCGTACAATCGCGACCGAGATGCAGACGGAATGTCATAACGTGGTGCCGTACACAGAGTTGGAAACGAAGTGCGATTATTAGCTTAAAATATACTTATATACTGCAGAGGGTTGAAGGTTACATGACTAATGAGGGTTAATTTTGTCATCGGCATGGTGATCCAGTTGGTACAAGGGCTGACTCGTATTAAGATTAGGGGATCGTGTGCAAAGGTCGGTCTCTGCTGTGGTTCGTGACAGAACGGGTTATCACATTTTATTCTTAAGTGGTTTTTATATTGTTAGCTTCCGGGATCTTGCAAGATGATTGTTTGCTGTTTTTGAATCTAACTTTATTTCTTGGCCTCTCTTGCTTATTAATATTAGTTTTTGGTTTCATGAAAAGAAAAGACAATTGCGTTGATTGTGACAATGTCATTAGATTTTGGAAATTCAGAATGGTGGATATAGCGACCAAAGTAAGAAAATTCTTCAATCCATGAAAAATATAGGACCTGGGAGTTTTTAGTTCGCTGAATCCGAATGTAGCATAACAATGTTCAATATGTGATCCAATTTGACTGGTTAAAATATGAGAAACAATTTGTTCAACAATTAATGAGTACCGATGAATTCGTGAAGTACAGAAAACTAAATGGAATAAATGCAATTTTTTGAGTTATAAATACGACGAACGCGTTACTAAAACATGCGATACAACATTTTTACCGAACCCAGAGTTACGAAACGAAGCGTGGCAAGTTTTGGCTCCATTAGATTGTCTTGTTTCTTTTTTATTTTGAACCTTTTTTGTTTTTTAGTTGTAATTACCATCAGTTTTTTTTCAGTGAAAAATTTGCAAAATTTCGGTCAGCCTTATTGGATCCGCCAATTTATATTTTGAAAATCTGATGCCATGTTCGGAATTGAATTATTGTATTGTGTTGCTTATTAATTTTTTGAAAGCACCAGCAGTATACGTACGTATACATATGATTACTTTGAAGGGGGCTAGCATTTTGAGGTTATAACGCTCATGACATCTCAGCATTGGCAGTAAGTTGGTTTGCCACACTTCAACAGAGCGTTCGCACGACAACAGTCAAATGATCGGCGATTAGTTGGCTCGGTGCTGAGCCCCGACAGTCGGCTGGTAGTTGGACAGGTGAAACTGGCCCTGCTGGCTAGCACACCGTTGGCTCGCCACACTTCAGCTAAGAATTGGCGAAAACTTGGCCAAACAGTTGGGCTGTACTCGGGGCCAGCGCTCACTTTCAACGATTGGCCGGTTGTTCATAATCGATACTGGCCCAACGTTAGTCCAGCATTGGTTCGCCATACTTAAAATAAGCACGGGCAAACACATCGTCAAACGATTGGCTCATGATTGGCCAGTCAAATACCAACCACTGGCCCCAACACTCGGGGGCTAGCAGCGGTCGGTATTAAGTACCATGCCAAACGTCGGCCATATGTTGAACATCGGCATATTTTTCACGGGATGTACTGTTTATTACTTGAGGTATTAAGTTACTTGAGTTATAGAAAAAATTAATTTGTCAAGAATATTTTTGGGTGTGCGATGTAAATTTTGTTGGAAATCTAAAAAAATTGACAGATAGCCATATCAATGAAATCTTCTAAATTTCTTAATCTCTTCGTTTAACTTCACAGTTCACAGTCTTATGTTCACAGTTCACAGTCTTATGTTCACAGTTCACAGTCTTATGTTCACAGTTCACAGACTTATGAAGATTAAAATTCGGGAATGGGAATTGCAAATTTTGAAAAGTTAATGGTTTTTCCGAAAAAATAAAAAAATTCATAGCATATGATTGAACAATCCTGTTGCTATGCTCTTGCTGTTGCAATTCGCTGTTGCTATGTGGTTATTTTTCAATAATTAATTGGCAATATGTATCACTGTCGTCGATAATAATGATTATTGCAAGTTGATAATTGAAATAATCTCATTGCGGCAAGTCAAGAAAGTGTATTCGTTAAAGTTTGTTATTTAGATTTTTACTCTTGTTTTATTATTATTTTTCTCCTTTCGAAAAAACATGACATAAATAAGACAGCTTTCAACTGAATACTGCAACGTAGTTATTTTGCAATTATCAATTTGCAATAATTATTAGATGTCATGGATAACAGTATGTTTTACAAATTCATAATCGAACCTACATCGCAACAGCGCAGCTGGAACTGATGAAAAACAAGATAGCACACTATTACATTCACGCGCTCACACCAATGCGACGAGTTGGTCAACTTCAAAAATTAATATTAAATCAGGAGCGCCTGGGAGACCAACACATCCCCGTATCAATCGTCTCAGAATTTCACCCCCGATCTGTCATTATGAGGATGACATACCCTTCTGAAACACCCTAGATATATGTGTGTGTGTTTAAATATAATGATATTAATAACATCGGGGGTAATAAATATTAATTAAATGCTGTATCTTCTCGTAGACGAGGACAGTAAGGGGGGGCTGTAGAGTAAACATTGATGTGGCCACGGTACGGCCAACCTTGCAGGGCCACTGCTAGTATTGCTACGGTTGCATTACGGCAAACCGTAGCCGGGCCCTGCAAGACACTCGTGAAAAGGGCAGTATTACGATAAACCACATCAGGGCTTCTCAGGCTTGCCATCATAAGACTAGTCATAGCACACTCTGTTCAGGGCTGACTTGGAATATGGCTAACCCTACCAAGTTCTTACATGGGAAGCAACAGTAGTGAAGACGTGGAAACGTGAGTGTAGACAGTAACATGATTTTAATGTTGCGTGGCAGAGTGGAATTTCAATTTATATGAAACCTAATTTATCTCCGAGTTTAAATAGAAAATAAAGCTTAAATCGAAGATCGATCGAATACGATAAATCTCATGATATGATGGCGCCGAGATTGCGTGGTTATTTGACAAATTGAATCTCAATAGCATTTATAACAATACGGACCTTCGACTTAATGAGCTTAACGTTAACTCGGCTTTGTGTTATGAACCTTGCAATAATGATCACCATGTATAAGACGTGTTGTACACCCTTTCAAATCGCTGCTATTGAACATGATAGGTAGATGTGCAAATGCGTGGAATGGCATAAATTTTTACTAATATTATTTATGAAAAGTAAGATTCGTAAAGGGCTAAGCACGAAACCTTTAGGTACACTAGCAGAACGAGCAGAAGTACGGGTTATGAACAACTGCTTGTAATTAATAACTATGATACGAAGTGATTCATTGTAGAGCTTGTTACAAAATATTAAATTTCCGAAATTTGAGTAGTAGTAGATCATATGAGAGTTACGTCGTGAAAAAGCTCTAGCAAAGCAGTCTGAGTACTATTGACAAAATGGCAAAAATCATTCAATCACAGGATGAATTAGTGTCTCTTTCCATTCAGAAGGAACATTTGTTGCCTGAAAGGAAGTATTGATAATTCTACTAGGCTGGAGTAATGACTGACATCGTCTTTATAACAGTCCGCAGTATAGAGAGAGGACTGAACGACTAGATGTATCTGCTTGGCCGTAACAGTGACAAAATTAAATTCCGGAATTCCAGAGAGAGAGTTGAGTTGAGTTGAGTTAATTTATTATGCCATGGTTTACACCTTTAGGCAAAGTAAAATTAGAAAAGAGTATAATACAAGATGCAGACAAGGATAGCAGTACAGTAATATACAGGGAAACAAAGAGCCGTAAAGATAACGAGTACGCATAAAAGTAGGTAGACCAAATATTGTCATCACATTATTGTGAGTAGCGAGGCAATATTTTACTATTGATAAGTACATTTCAATTATCATTTATCCGATATATACGAGAGCCAGGTAAGCCAGGTACATTTACAAGATTATGCGGAGAGTGAGAGAAGACTCGATTGGTCGGGGGTCCAACGATGCGCAGTTTTATGCATCTACCGAAGCTCTCGGTAAAGCTCTGCAAGGAACTCTCTCTAGGAAGGAGAGAGAGTGAGAGAGACAGAGAGAGAGGGAGAGAAACAAGCCAAAGAATAATGGGAATCAGTTCGGAGGATAGAGACCAACGAGGGAAGAGGCTCAGAACTAACAACTGCTTTGCGCTATTCAAGCGACCGTAAGTTAATTTGTATGAAAATTATAGTTCATGTACAATGTTTAGATACTGAAAACTTTTCTGGCTATAAAGACGGAATTATTAAAGAGCAAAGAAAAAAGAGAGCAGACATGTACAAGATATGTAAAAGGAGAAAGAGCGTTTGGGTCGCACAGTGTACAGTCTTCACGTTATTCCCAACCTTGTTCAGAATACACATTGAGGTCGGTGGAAAAGGTATAGTACAAACGGTACTAGGCTTGCAGGCTCTCAGCACCCTCGGGGAAATCTGCATGAATGCCTGCAATCAGAATTGCATTTCTGCGTCTACACCGCCATCCGCTGTCCGTCTGCCAGATACCATTTCGTTCGATTTCATTTCTTTTTCTTCTATTTACATGAAGGTACGAAGGTACGTACGTGTATATGTGTGTTCAGGTGTGTGTGCATAAATGCATTTGCAAGAATGCACATATGCAATTTTTGAGCAGTACTTTTGTTACTCGCCCCTTTCTTTTTCACGGCACTCTTTTTTTAGGATTCGGTATGCAGTATGGATTTCGACAACGTCATATATGTGCATTATTTTGCTTTATTCATCGAATTTCTAATCCCGCATCAGAGTATTCCGTTCTCACATGGTTTTATGACCCTAACCACCCTCACACTTCCATCAGTACCTTAACCAACTTTACTCGCGACTTGTTTGTGTCGAAAAAAGTATGGCTGAACCCTGTTCATTTTTTGGTTTCGTGCTTCAACCCTGGCTTCTACTTTCGTTGCTTACTCTTCGGCTTCGATTCGATTATCAAACCGATTTTAAATGTGGCAAAATTGTTCTGAATATTATCCGAACGATGTTTTTTCTAACAATCTGTTAGCCAGTTTTTCGTACCGTTTTTATCAAATGTCAATGTGTGGGATATCGTCCATATCACTGTCTTTGTTCAGATTTTTGTAGCATCGTTACTCGTGCAGAAAATGACTAGGGACGCCCTAAAAAATACGGGGCTTGTAAATAGCGTAAATCTGGGTTTCCTAACAGGGATTTCCATGCTAACGCTAGACTAGTGTACAAATAGGGTACAAATCGGGATTCACTCATGGGGCTTTCTGTACTTTTGCCAGGCTAAGTCCATTTTCTGGGATACTAGGATTTAGTAGTATGATTAAGAATGGGTTGAATGTGGAAATCAATTGAGGGCCCAGGAAAATTTTATCAGGGTCAATTATTCTATGAGTTAATGGGAATTTCGGTACAGAGTACGTAGAAGATAAAAAAAATAACATCTTATTACGGCAAAGTGGCAAACGTACTTATTAGGTGTCGGAAATATATATATTTATAAACCGCAAAAACACCAAAAATAATGTGCAAAATTCCAGGAAAGTACATTCACTTGCAATGTATTCCTAAATGTTGTCCATCTCCAAAAAAAATCACAAAATAATCGCATATCTTGTATTATAAACCAAAGCATAGACCTCATAAATTTGCAAATGAATGTGGAAAAGAATGATCAGAAACAAGTGATTAATTGAATATCTAGATGAAGACTCAACGTCACGATACAAGCGTTAATATACATATGTATACAGGCTGTCCCAAAAGGGTTGTCTGACCTCTGAAGGGGTGGTAGATTTCGAAATTCTGGAATGAAAAGTCCTTAGCGGTTTTTCGATTTGATGCACCCCTGATGAGTTATTAATAATTAATTACAGCCAATAATACGCGTGGGCTGGGCGGCGAGTAGTGTTGTGCGTGTGACGGTGCGTCCGGCCGCACCGCGAGAGGCAGGGTTACACCGCGCGACGTGGTCGTGCGTGGGTGCATGGGTGCGAAAAGTAAAAAGAAAAAGTAATTTATCGTGTTGATTATATCATTCATCAATTAAATTAATCGGACAATCATGTAAATAAATAAATTAGCATGCGTAAAATTCAACTATTGATGCGTATAATTTTTTAAGCGTTTATGCGTCGTGATACGGTGGCCCCATTTCTCTTGAAAAAAAATACATTTTCCTTCTCGAAATGCTGTCTGCAGAATGTTATCGTAGATAGGGAATTAAATAAGTATTTCGAAGCTGGAAAATTCGAGCTGTAGAATTTGGACCGAGTTATTTTGGAATAATGATGAATGATTAGAGTGTTAACAAACTAGACGGGATAAAAAACAAATTTTCATAGTTTTTTAAATTCCAATTTAGATTCCATATATCTATACCATACACCATACATCATACATCAACGTATACGTACATTTTTGGAATATTGTCTGAATCGGATAAGTAAATCTTTTTATCCGTAGGCAAAGTCTCACCAATGGAAGTTTGGTTTTCTCGAACGATCTTTTCATCCCTTTTCTTATATTCTGTATGGGATGGAATACAATTGATCCAGTTAAATTGATTAGGTTCCATAGACCGTGCAACCCAGTGTTACGCAGATTTACGCGATTGACTTCCTAGAGGGTCTCACTTAATTTAAACACGGCAAAAGGGGCGAGAAGCGAAATGTAGGCGAGAAGCTTGATGGGGTTGGTGAATGAGAGGGAGGAATTGTAAGAACCAAGAGACGAAGACTTTAGCTTTCGTGGAGATACTCCCAGGGCGATATATTATTGGGGTACAAATCAACTTGCCAACCTGTCTCAGGGCTTTCGGACAGAAACTCTTGAAGCTTTGAAGCAGTGATATAATGTTCCACCTTCGAATTCCCCCTCAATATGTCCTTCTATACATGTACCAAAATATCTTCCAAGCAGCCAGTAGGATTTCCCTATCTATGCGAATTCTCCCGTCTTTTCTCTTTCTGTCCCCGTCTTCATTTCTCGTGATATTCGTGCGAGGAACACAGCGGCGAATCCGTGTCTCCCGTCACCTCGATCTACTCTTGAAAATCGTTCGAGCGTTTCACCGTCACCTTAAGCCATATTAGAACTTTATTAAAATCGCCGTAGTGTTTATGCTATGCCCAATGTTCATTATATACCACCCAAGAAGTATGGGTAGAAAGCGAACGAAAAATAATAACCAGCGCCTCCCTATCGATCCCATTCATGAACTAAGAAGTGAGGTTCTTAGCCTTTCGTGGATCCACATAACGTTCTGAGTATTTGTTGTTCTTATGTAGATTTTTTCATATTCCCCTCGTTCTCCCGGACGTCCTGGACGTTCCTTTTGTTTGGTCCTGTTGGACATGAATCACAAGCGGTGAACCAACCATTATGAAGGAAATTTTGATGCTTGGGAAAGAAGTGGCTTGAGAACAAGAGGTTCAAACTATGTTAAAAAAATCCCAGTGAAAACAATTCAAACGAGTAACGTCTCGACGCCAAGTAATTTAATAGAAAATTTTAAAGGATTTATATTACGTACCGCGTTCTCTACTATACAGTAACATGGCACTTTTGGCCAAAAACAGAAACTTCAAAACGCTTCTGCGCCAGAATCTTGTACCCAATCGAAAATCTGATGACATTTTACTAATTTAATGTTATTTTTTTGTATCAAATGAGTCTAGCTGGATCGAAATACATCCAGCCAATCACGAGATCTCGAAATAATTACTGAATATTCTCTTGAAATTATTGCATGACATTCTCCCGAAATTTTGTCGCCCATACCTTATGCACAGAGCTACCCCTACCATCCGTAGAAAAAGTTTTGACGGCGATGAGCAGAAAGACGACAATGATCAGGACGACGATGACGAGAAGAACGATGACGATGACCAGGACGATGACGACGACGAAAACGATGACCATAACGAAAACGATGACGACGTCCAGGACAACAACGATAATGACGAACTCCACCGTACGTTACCGCACAATGGATGCGCTTCATCATACTTCATCGCGCAATGATACTATTTTATTGTGCTACATCGTAAAATGACGATACATCGCCGTACTTCATTGGATTTCAACACCCAATGTCCGAACTTCGCCGTACTTCATCATTCCTGGACAATCGATGAATAAACGTCACCGTTATTGCACATCCGGCTACCGAACTTCACGGTACTTTGCCACCCGACGACTGAACTTCGGCGTACTTCGCCGTGTTTTCACATCTGTCGATCGAACTTCACCCTCCTTTGACGACCGACGACTGAAGTACATAGTATTTTATCGTCCCTTGATATTCGGACGAACAAACTTCGCCGTCCTATGACATCCGACGACTGAATTTCAACGTACTTCAACGTCTTTTCACATTTGATTACCGAACTTCATCGTACTTCACAGTATCTCGACATCAAAAGACTAAACATCATCGTTCTACATCGTACTTTGACACCCGACGTCTGAACTTCATCGTATTCCACCATGCTTTCACATCCCACGACCAAACTTCACTACACATTGACATCCAACGACTGAAGTCCACCATACTTCATCGCGCCTTGACATCCGACGACTGAACTTCGCCGTACGTTATCGTGCTTTGACATCCGACAACTGAACATTATCGTACCTCGGCATCCGACAAAGGAACTTTCATCGTATTTTAACATCCGACAACCGAACTTCATCGTACCTCACCGTATTTCAAGATCATGCCACCGTAGTTCATCGTGCTTTGTCGTATTTCGGCATATGAGTACTCCATCGTGCGACTATGGGTAGTACTTCATCCTGCGTCGTCATGTAGCGGTTGTGCAACCACGTGTACTTAAGGTAGTTCTATCGTT
Organism: Heteropelma amictum; assembly: GCA_959613375.1. NCBI lineage: Eukaryota > Metazoa > Arthropoda > Insecta > Hymenoptera > Ichneumonidae > Heteropelma > Heteropelma amictum. The sequence continues at coordinate 4,684,603 of OY390723.1, forward strand.
TTATCATTTCTTTAAGATTTTGTTGAAAATTTGGATAAATATTCTTTGATATCACATGTACGTGTGTAATAAATTTTGGAAGGTTTAACCACGTGGTAGTTGAGATATTTATTGGTGAAAATCACAATTTTCGGTAGTCGCTCATAAGAGCGCGTGTTAAAAGTTGCATTTTCATCAATAAATATTTTGGCTTCCACATGGTGAAGCCCTCTAAAACTTTGCATACATTTTTATGCAACATCAAAGAAGCTTTTTTCAGTTTTTCGAAAAAATCTTAAGAAAAAAATTCTCGCAATTTTTGTAACTATATAGTAAGCACCTTGGATGACCTTGAATTTGGAGTATGCTATTCTTTAGTCGATTTGCAACAACTTTTCTCATTCATCTTAAGTCCGCAAACCATTTTGTATGTGAGAAAAACTGAAAAACAATTTTTCGATTTGAATGAAACGATAGAACTACGTTAACATATCTTGACCGTACATTTTGATTGTTGTTGAGATCAAAAGATTTATGAAGTAACTTTTTTCATGTATTATACGTAAACTTTTTAATATTTATTACTATTTATCTTATTCCACATTTACTATTTCACATTTCATCTTGGATTTTCTACATTTAAAATTCAGTTATATTAAAATGAATCAATTTTGTTTCCTAAAAATCCGATCAAAAGTTCAATGTTTCTATGATAGAAAGCTAAGTGTAAATAATAAAAAGAATGCTATTGAAATTATCTAGTATTGGAGAAATTCAAAGAAATAATAATTGATAAATTTTGTTATTATTTTTTTATTGAATTTGCGGAATAATGTCGAATAATTATTTTCACATTTGTATTAATCACTGCAACATTTGAATGAAAATGAATATTTGAATTAGTGAAAAATGTTCATCAATGATAATTTACACTTTATCATTCATTACCTTATTTTTTAATTTACGTTTTTTTTCATCAATGAAATAATATATAACGAATTTTTTTTCCATTCATATGTATTATTAACAATAAATTATACACATTTATTATTTATTTATCATGTTATAATATTATATTATGTAACAATACTGATTTCAATATTTGTTATGTCTTTTATTTCTATGCATGCATTTGTTCTGCTCTCATAATAGAGACATAAAAATGCTTCTCCACATTTCTTCTTCATTATTACAATACTCAACTTCTATCAAATTTTTTTCATTCACTTAAATATCATTCAACAATCAATAATATTCCGAAAATAGATCAAAGCAGTATAAAGTACTTTCAAAAAGTAAAAAATATGCCAAGTAAGCAAAAAATCCCTCCAAAATATTGAACGTATTATAAAAGGGGAAATAGTAAGAGTAAAAAAAAGGAAATCAGAATTGTAATCGAATCAATATAATACAAAACTATATTCATGTTATTTATAATATATTATCATTGATAATTACAACACTATTTACCAGACAAAAAAAAATATTCAAGACTTGATGGCATGGTTAAGGAAAATAAGCTTGGCGAAGAAATAATCTATCCGAGATTCCTAGTATTATGTGTACATCTTATCACGTGTTAAAGCAGCAAAACATGTAACCGCTAGCTAGACAACTATGCATGCACAATCATGCAAAATGGATGTGTGATGGATATGTAGAAAAAGATTGTGCTAAATATTTGTGTGTATATGTGGAAAAAGAGTGTGTTAAATATTTTGGACGGATTCATAAATTACGTGGTATATTTTTTACTTTTGAAAAATATACACAAGTTTATAGAATTACTAGCTGACCAGGCAAACGTTGTTTTGCCATATACATTATTTCTAAGAAATATTTGTTTAGTTCAATAAAAAATAGCTAAAACCAAAGTTGTATGTATTATTCAATGCTAAATCACAATAAAACGAAAATAAAAAAAGTTGTCAAAAAATTTTTTTTTAAATATTTATGGGTGGGTTACCCTTATCATTTAGGGGTATGAAAAATAGATGTTGGCTGATTCTCAGACCTACCCGATATGCACACAAAATTTTATACAAATCGGTCCAGCCGTTTCAGATGAGTTTGGTAACAAACATTGCGCCACGAGAATTTCATATATTAGGTATACAATTATTTTTTTATCACACATGCGGGATAAGTAGTATCTTAGAGCACACTTTTGCGGTTAGTAAGTAGCTCTTTTCTCACTTTCCAATCAAACGCTTATTTGCGTGCGACAAGTATACTTACCGCACGCAATTTTTACTTATCGCACGCAAACCGATGACAAAACACTGCTAAAAAAAAACAGAATCGAAGTATCAGTATCAAAAACGTGACGTTGAAGTGACAGATATAAATATTGGTATATCATAGGATTTAAATGAAAATATAAACAAAATTTAAAAATGAGTTTTAATCCTCATTTTATTTCCGAAGCTGAAGAAAGTGCTGACGGTGAGTTCAAATATTTTAATACATCTAAGCGAAAATTAAAAAAAAAAATTAGTTAATGAATTAATTAATTACTTTTGGTTCCGCTCATATTATGGTTATTCGAAATAAAGTTATGTTGATTTTACTTTTAATTTCGTTTTTTTATTCTGATGGGGGGGCTCCGCCCCCCCAAACCCCCCCCTCGCCGCCTACTTCGCGCCTCCGCCCCCCTTACTTAAAACCACAATTTTTCAGCAGAATATATCCCCGCATTTGTGATAAAAAGAAGTATCTGAAACTCGTGCGGTGTTGTCGATTGCCCAACGACAATCGACAACTTACCGCACTTGTTTCACAATATACTATTACTCGGGTTCGATATTTTCCATCCATCCATCATCGGTCGATAGTCTGATAGTCTTCAGAATGATAATCCCAACCACCTAACACTCAACACTGATGAGTAATTTTATTTCTAATGAATTCGATTTTCTGGAAACGTGCATTCTTCATTTCTGAAGTACGGAAATTTTGGTGTACTTATGGTATTGGGATTATATGTACAATGAGTAACAAAAATATTCGCACACCACAATACATTTAAATGAATCAACATGCACGAAAATGTCAGCGTAATCGTTTGGAGTTATATTTCGGCTACCGGTGATGGCAAATTGGTTTTTATTGATGGTATTGTGACAAATACATGTACTTAAACATCTTGAAAGATAACTTGATTTAAAGTTCTGAGCGGCATAGTAAAACCATTTAAACTTTATCATGATAACGATCCGAAGCACGAAAATCGCATTGTTCAAGAATGTTTGTTATATCACCGTCGAAAAGTATTACATTCTCCACCTGAATCGACATTTTCGAAGCCGATTGAAAATTTGTAAGAAAAATTGTATCGACATATTCTATTATCTAATATAAATGTATTTGTATTGCGCCCTGTCTTTGGTTAAAGATAATTTGAATTATAATTTGCTTTTTTTTTCTAAGAAAAATGCACAACCTTGAAGATATGCGCAGAGCATATCTTGAACATTAAAGTTTCCTCATGACATTTCTTCCACAGGAATTTATAGTCTGACAGAATTTATACTATTGAATATGCAATTCAAGGAATTGTGTTCATCTGCTGGGAGAAGGGACCAATAAAATATTTTTGATCATACGTCTGTTATCCCACTGCAAAACGAACAGATGACTTTTTTCCCTGCGCATTTCTCAGTAGTCCGGATCAAGGGAATAAACTGCACGTGACATACGTACTTTGCATCTACGGTTTCCAATTCTACTTCTTTTTTCTCGCAGCTTTCCTTGAAGATCATCTGGAGCTGACGGATCTTACCCAGCGATGAAGGCGTTGGAGCGTTGCTTTTCAGACCTTATACATGCAAACTTGTGCATATTGAATGTATATACGTATACGTATAGAAATCCATACCTATAATTTCTGTAAATATGGCAGCAGAACGTACCATTTTTATCCAAGTATCCATCCACTAGCTTGTAAACATTAGATAAATAAACATCAGACAGATGCACAAATATGCTTCTACTACTTTTTTTTTCTAAAAATTTTTTTTTGCACGCATATATCAAATTTGAATTTTCATTTCTACATAAAATAGAATCATTCTGCCACCATGACTGTTTTGTTTAATTTTAATGATGTTTACATATGGCCTGGCCACTTGATTATTGCAAAAGTTCATTAGACATTAGTTAGTGATTCTTTTCAGTATGTGGGAATATTATACAAATTCGAAATAATTCTATCATACGGAATATGGCAAGAATGTTTTTAAATAACATTACGAAGGAATCATTGTTTAAATAATTGTTTTAAAAACATCAGAAAGTATTTGGAAAACTTTTTTTTAACGTATGAATTTCGTTTGTTCAAGTTTTCATGAAAATATGAGTTTTTTCAGAGCTATCTCAATACACTAGAGCACAGTTCGGATTATCGACAGTTCGGATAATAAAACACTGTAGTCGTGTTTTTTATGCGGATTTTTCTCATTTCTTATTCGAATTAACTCACACGCGCGGTTCACACGCTGAACCTTTTTCACTCGCAGATATTTCGCGTATCACCAGTGTACAGAATTAACACCACAATTCAGACATTTCATTGCCAATTTTTCTCAGTGTCTAAAAAGACGTCCTAAAGAGCATACTTCAAATAAAACTGGCGATATTTTTAGTTCCCGAGATATGATTTTTTTCATCAACCAAAACGTGCGTTTCTAAATACGCAAGGTATGCAACAGTCTGTAATACCAAGTTCCGGAGTTTCAAAATCTTTACTGATTTTTCTCAGTACCCGTCGTAAAAGGCGTCGTAAATAACATATTTTAAAGGGAAATTGGCAATATTTTGTATTCGTGAGATGGCATTTTTTAACCACCGGAAACGTGCTGTTGGGGCTATGCGAGGTTTGCAACGGTTGCACACCTTTTCGTCATACATGCAACAATATCGTTCACATATTCATTTATTTCATTGTCAATACTCCTGAATAGTAATAGAATGTAAATCGATATTTAGTGAAGTCCGAACTTTTTAATTTTTTACGCTAAAAAAGCTATCAGAGCGAAAGCGTTGGGAAAAAGTATTTCATGCTGATCACGAGTGACCCAATGCAACTGCCGAGAGTTGAAAGAAGCTCTGTGCATTGCTTTCGATACTCCAAGATAGGCTTCAAACCATTCAATTGTAATTTCAAATCACTTTTACCCAAGAATGCGGCAAAAAAAATTTGGATCAACTTTCGTAATCTACGGTTAACTTGAAATTTTCAGGAACGTATGTCCTTCGCTACGATGAGAAAACTCAAGATTTTTGGCGCAAACAATTAGTTAGCTCTTGAAACGCCGTATGTACATAAAAGCTTCTATAAAAATTCATTCTGAATGCAATAGGTTTAGTGGCATGTGCGGAGACAGATATGAGGTTTACGCGCCTATACTCGGACGCTTTTACTTCTATTTACACTGTCTGCAAATAAAAATTTATCAAATTGTTTTGGAAAGTAATAGAATGTTTGTCATAAGGAAACATTTTCTGGAATATTTCAGTCTGTACTAACAGACAGCGATTGTGACGTATTTTTCATTTTAGTTCGATGAAATTCTGAAAACACCATAGTGTTACCGTGTAACAAACTAAGGTCTTTTTGAAGTCTCCAAAGCGCCTTCACCTGGATGAACCTTGCAGCACTATCTTTTCTGTGCATCTTTTATGTGTATATTATGCGACTTTTGGAAAAAAGTTTTTTCCACGGCAGATAGGTCATAGACAAATATTTATTTTCATGAAAGTTGTTCTCTCCCCCTGTGTTTATGGACGTCAAGCTTTCACACGTAGTTGATGTTCATGGTAGTTGGCTGATTTTCGTGATTTCTTTTTGAATAATACTATGTTTTTCAAACATTTTAACAACGGAAGTTATACTTTTTAATTGAATGACGTGAATTTTTTACTTTTCAGAAGATTTTCGTATATTATAATATACATGAATGTGTAGCTTTGTGAATGAGAATACATACAGTGTAGAAAAATATTTTCAACGCTGATAAAGGCAACCACTCAATAGAAGTATTGGATGTAGTATATATTTGAGGTAGGATGTTGAAATGTGAGCCGGATATTTCTCGGCACTACTATCATGATCGGCCTGCTAGTGGGACCCACCACCCAAGCGCTTCACGACACATTTTCATATTCCACGCTCATCCTCTTTCGGAAATCGTTATCCGTTTTGATGTGCTTGATCCATATTTATATCTCTTTCGGAAAGCATCTTCTCTCTCTGTTTGCATACAGATGTCTGTCACGTTGCGTTTTTCATTATTTTATTTTATACCTCGGAAATCCCGGTGAATTTGATAATGATTCGCGTAACAGCATCGGTAATATTATACTGTTCCGTTTGGTGAACTATAACTATAGCTTAGGCGACACACCTGCTCAATGTTTTTTCTTCCCACGTTCGGTCAAATATTACATAATATGAGCATGTGAGTAGGAACTTTTTTATAAGGCAATTCAAGAAACATATATTGTTAGGGCCGGAGTTTCAGTACCACTGCAATTCCAGGAACAACAAAAAATATTTTTTTTCGTTTTCACAGTTCTGTTTTGTTTCGTCCAAACCTCTGTTGTACGTGAACATAATGCTCACGTTTTTTCTTTTCTTTACTTTTCATCTTTATTTTTATTTCTTCATTGTATCCCATCATTAAACCAGAAAAAAAGGGGAATAGGATCCTAGGGGAATAGGAAGAAAATATTTACATTCATCTCAATTCAAACAGTTTTTATTCATCAAGAAAGAAACTTCTATAATATAACATAAATGTAAAAAACTCCGCTACGGACCGTATAAAAAGGCGAACGCAAGGGTCGGGAGAGGCAGAAGACGTCGAGCTACAAAGTCAGACAGTCTCTCCTTCAAAACTCCTCGCCTCTGCCTAACGCTGCAAAGCCATCTTACACTTAACTTCTTTCATTTTTTCGAATAAAATCAATAATTATTTCATTCGTGTAGAATAACATATTCCAGTTTAAAAAAAAAAATATATATATATGTATATATACCTTAGTCACACCAATCGTCACCAATTTATTTTCTTCCCCTTCCATTAATTTCGTCAGATTTCTTTATCACCAAAACGTAAAGACGCCTTTGCCTCGCCAACTTAATGCCGGGATGCATACGTCACGTATTAAGCCGAGAGGCTCTTTTTTATCCACAGCTCTTCGTATATGCCGAAAAGACATTACCTCCTATACAACATTACGCCAAATTGATCAAGATCGCATCAAATTTATTCGGTATCACCTCTTGTCTCTTGTATTAGTGAATTTGTGACTACCGACGTCTAAATCGGAAGACGCGATAAAACCGAATCTTCTACGAAGATTCAAATCTTTCGCTTACCAAAATAAAACGTATGAAAAATAAAAATATGAACATATGAAAATGAAAATAAAACATATGAACGAACAAATGAACACCCATAGAAACCTGCTGTCATATGCTGTAGTGCCGTATTTCAGTTTTATCAGTAATATCTTTCTCTGGATTGCCATGCTCAGTATTCTTCATTTTCTCACCGTTTGCTGTTTTCTTTGTTAAAATATTATATACAGCTTTGTTTCTTGTCAAGCCACAGACTAAATTGATACCCACCCCGCCAACTTTCGGCAGTTTCATTACAAAGACGGTTCTCCTGTTAATGTCCCATAAGTTGCCTAGAGAGTCGACTAGAAGACAATAATTGACGCATCGTACACCACACTTGCACTACACTGCTATTTTGAAATCCAGATTGAGTGCAAATTGCGAGGTGAATTATTTCTCAGAACAACATAATAGAGTTAAATCTGACGAATGTGACGATACAATGACAAACGCTACAGATCACAATAACAAGTGCGACCTAGCGATTATATAGCAAAATCAGAATTTACGATCTCTTTACTCTCTATACGATCGGAAAATTTGCAGGATCAGTCCAAGGGAAAAATTGTGCGAAGTCGTGCCCCTAAAAATTTGACGCCCCGGACCTTCGCCCCTGTGCGCCGTACTGTTCGTTCGTACCCTAACGTCGATACTGGTCAAAGCGGTCTATTTTTTTAAAGCGATGTGTTATACCCCCAAAACCTTGAAAACGAATCAGACTCTCACACAAAAACTATCAATTCGATGGGTTTGAAATTTCCTGTGAGTATTTAATGCCATAGCACGGAGGGACTGACTATTTGTTAATTTCTTTAAAAAATTATAAAATATTTTTTGTAATTTCTTTAACGATTTTAGAATTTCAAAATATTGCAAAAAAAATTTGTTGTAGAGTAAAAAAAAAGTCAAATTTCTAAAATCGTTAAAGTAATTACAAAATATATTTTATAATTTTTTAAAGAAATTAACAAATACATTTTTTAATTTCTTATCTTTAAACTCATCGTTATTTTTTGTAGTCATTACGAAACTTCCAATCGGATAGGATCTTCAAGTATCGAAAAAGAAGAGTAAGACAAAAAATTGAACAGAGGTATACAACATTGAAAAATCCTAATGAACTGAAATAAAACGTCTGAATAAGTCCACGCATATAAAAGCTGAAACTTTGACACTCACTCGCAGCTAAGCCGAGTGCGAATAAAACAATAATAATAATAACTCGATAATTCGCTGATGATAATTATAGTGTCTTCATTCGCAGGCAGGGAAAAAACCGTAGAGCCGTTATGAGTTTTCAACACGATTTACTGCGGTCTGGTCCATAATACATCGTATGTTACACGCGCGAAAAAAAAGACAGATCCTAGGGTTATGTCCCCGGAGGGTTATATGGGCCATTTGGAACATAGCACCTTTCTTGATCTCGCTCCACAAATTCGAAATCCCTTTAAGCAAGCTTCCGGTTGTCGTATATCTCTCAGTAAGTTCGTGCAGGGCAGCTATTGCATGTGCGACTGTATATGTTCAAGCGCGTGTGTGTGCCCACGACTTATCTATACAAGTAAATATTTTGTGGAATAGCTGCAGATAAGAAAATTCAGTTCAAGACGAAATATCGAAAAAGACGGCTTTTCCCCGAGGATTATCATTCTCTCGATTTACGAATTTCCCAAGTGTATTCCATTCTTCACCTATCGAATATCCAGCAGCATTAAGATCGTCGAGAAAACGTGAGGTTGAGATACATCAGATAAGAAGTTCTCCAATATTACCGCTTAGTCGTAAAATGAAATTCGCGAAGACAAGATAAACGATATGCGAGCTCGCGCAATAGACAATGTATACTGCACAATACAAGGTTCGAATGCAACATGATGAAGCATCGTTTACTTCTGCAAAATATCTCTATTAAACCACGCAGTGATTTCTCATATTGGTAAAATTCGTCGAAAAACAAGGATTTTTTAATTTATTTTACTGATAATTTTAAAACTACAAAAAACACTAAAAATAGTAAAAAAAACGACAACCGATGGTCTAGTCAAGCGGCTAGTTTGCTGGCATCTTAACCAGAGTATTGGGAGGTCTCGGATTCGAAGCCCCGTCACAGTCTCATCGAGAAGGTGAAATATGAGGGTGACCAACTCCAGATGTATAGATTTGGCGAACGCAAATCCCCCCGTGTAGAAATACTGATCGGGAATAAGTCGGGCCCTGTACGGGCTTTCCCGATTGTAGATCGGGGCTTGACCAGGCTTGCCTCATCTGGACCCGGCTAGCAATGTAACGGATGAGAGATCGGGCGATGGTCTGGCCTTCCCTACATCGAGAAATCCCGTGTAGAAATTTTGACCGGGCAAAAGTCCTGCCCCCGACCAGATTTCCCTACTTTATATCGGGTCATGATCAGGCCACCCCGGTCTGGACCCGAGTAGAAATGTAACGGGTTTGGAATCGGGGCCAGGCTATACATTCCTGATCAGGAAATGATCGGGCCCTTCTCGGTGCCTGGATAAATATTAAATCGAGAATCGAGAGATATTGAATCGAGAAATAGCCATGCCCTGATGGTATGCGCAAAAACAAATAAAGTATACGGTCTCCCTCGTTAATTTAATGAGGGCCGGGTGACTTAAAAAAATACCGTGATCTGTCGTTGTTTTTCTCTTATATGTTCGCCATACGTGGTATGTGTTCGCGGGAAACGGCTGTTAGTGCGCCGCGCTGCGGTCAGTATGTGTACCTCGCGACGTTCGCCTTAAAAAAAAGGCCGGGATTTCCCTATTTGGTCCCTGATAGGCCCCTATCAGGAAACGCTAACCAGGGAAAGCCTAGCCAGGGCCAGATGTAAAGTCGTGCCTTCCCGACCACATTTCTACACGGGATGATCAGGAAATGACCAGGGCCTCCTCGGCGCCCGAACAATACATGATATCGAGAAATGATCAGGAAATGATCGGGCCCTTCTGGGCGCCTGGATAGAATATTCAAATCGGGAAATATCCATGCCCTGGTATGCGCCTCTTTAAACTCCCTCATTTCATATGTATCAAAGCTTCATTCGAGCCTAACAAATAAAAGCAACACTTTAGAGTTGAGGTATGTCTACATTTTCTTTATAGTGAAATACTTGAATACGTGATTATTCTAATAGCCATTCTAATTTTTAGGATAGAATTGATCCTTGACAAAAAAAAATAAAGTATACCGTCTCCCTCATTAATTTAATGAGGGCCGGGTGACTTAAGAAAAGTACTACGATTTGTCGTTGCTTTGCTCTTATATGTTCGCCATACGCGGTATGTGTTCGCGAGAAACGGCCGTTAGTGCGCCGCGTTGCGGCCAGTAAGTGTACCTCACGTCCTTTGCCTTCAAATCGTTCATAAAATTCCCGATCGGGGCATGGGCATTTACTGACATAGAGAAATTGGCAAAAAAAGACCGGGATTTCCCTATATGGTCCCTGACAGGCCCCTATCAGGAAACGCTTACCAGGGAAAACCTAGCCAGGGCCAGATATAAAGTCGGGACTTCCCGACCACATTTCTACACGGGATGGTCCCGTGTAAAAATGTGGTCGGGAAGTCCTGGCCCTGGCCGGCCTTCCCCGGTTAGCGTTTCCTGATAGGGGCCTGTCAGGGACCAAATAGGGAAATCTCGGCCTTTTTTTGCCAATTTTTCAATGGCAAAGGATGCGAAGTACACGTACTGGCCGCAGCGCGGCGCACTAACAGCCGTTTCTCGCGAACACATACCACGTACGGCGAACATATGAGAGAAAAGCAACGACAGATCATGGTACTTTTTTTAAGTCACACGGCCCTCATTAAATTAACGAGGATGACCGTATACTTTATTTGTTTTTGTCAAGGATCAATTCTATCGTAAAAATTAGAATGGCTATTGAAATAATCGAACTTCACTTTGTTTCAGTACAGAATTTGATCCTACAAGTATTTCACGATAATGAAAATGTAGACTATACCTCAAATGTAAAGCGTTGCCATTATTGGTCGGATCCCAATCAAGGTTTGATAATAAATGAAACGGGGGAGTTTAGTAAGGGGCGCATACTATCAGGGCATGGCTACTTCTTGATTTAATATCCTATCCAGGTGCCAAGAAGAGCCCGATCATTACCCGATCATTTTCTGACCAGGAATGTACAGCCTGGCCCCGATTCCAAACCTGTTACATTGCTACTCCGGTCCAGACCGGCGTGGCCTGATCATGACCCGATATAAAGTAGGGAAATCTGGTCGGGAGCAGGACTTTTGTCCAGTCGAAATTTCTACACGGGGTGAGATAATAATATTCATATTTGATCTGGAATCGAAAAAAGTTTCACTGCAACAGATAAAGTGGACAAAAATGTTATATCCTGCAATCGAATTTCACTCTACATACGCATAGATTCCTCGATAAAAGAATATCGCTATTGTACAGGCTTTTCTGCACGCGCAAAAATATTAGGAGCTTTAACTTGGATTGTGAACATAGCATCAACACCGACGGATAAAATCTTGTGTTTGTTTCTTTCTTTATCGTGCTATTACAAATAAATATAATCAAGCATGTTTCTGCCCAGATGACCCGTTAGATATCCCCTGCCCCATGTATAAAATGAAAAGCTCGTTTGTATTAAAAAAGAAAAATAATTTTGTTCATTATTCATAATACTCCGCGCACAGCTACCGGTTTTGTTTAAAAGAACAAAAATGTTTTAGTAGAGACAAGAGGCATGGAGGACGGAATTAGATTGAAAATTAGTGCGGCTACCTTGTTGCCATCATATTCTTGAAAATATACTGAAAGGAGTTTTTGAAATATACTGGAACACACCTCCACTGTACATATTAATTTTCGCATGTTTGAAAAATAATTGGGATAGTAATGACCAGCCCAAATATAAAAATTCTAGGGCAGGTGGAAATATTGTGAAACTTAGCACAAGAAAGATCTACAATAGTAACGTTCATCAATTATTGTTCACAGGTAAACTCTGTTAATTGTATTTCATTGTGCGAATCAAAATTATTTTTCCTCACACCTCGATGGAAAGTTCGGTTTTCGCCCCTGTTTTGCGGGACGAAAGTGCCACATTCCCTCCCGGCGCAATGTTCAAACGAACCGTGTCAAATTTTCGAAAAGATACCGCCTGCCTTAGCAACGACTTGTTTATGTAATATAGTAGATGTATCTGTAGACCTTTTATAACCGCGAAAAGTTTAATGAGAGAACAACGAAATTTAACGGGCATCAAGCTCAGCTGTTCAACTCAGAATCGAGGGTACCGCCTCTCGCGGTAGCAGAGCGCAACTCCGTGCCACTAGTAACCAGCGCCTTCAGCGACAATATTGTTAATCGAAGTAGGTACATACATTCAGTGCCGTGCTGCGAAGAAGGACCCTGAGAACACGACTCGCGCGTGACATCACCCGACGGCCCGCGCGAGTCTTCTAATAAATTGTTCACGCTTCACTCACACCCGTCCTAATGCCAAATGAATTACAATCCCTTTAAGTAAGCGGAAATATATTTTTATTTGTATTATTATATTAATTCTCATACTTTCATCAAACGATAAAGCGTTATCCCCGAAAACAAGCCAATCATCCATCCGGCCGCGAATCAAAAGTACCAGAAGGTGCATCTATTTCATAAGCAATGAGATGGTCCAGTTGGTAGCGTTCCTGACTTCGGTCCCGAGGGGCGCGGGATCGTTCCCCGCGCTCAGTATTTATTTAATTTTTTTTGATGGGGCAATTGTTCATTCGTGAAACACGCTCATTGAAAGAACAATTTTGTAATCGTATGATAATACATCTATAATTTAGATGTATTGTTATATTTGTTAGGAAATTGAATAAATTTCAAATAGTACTCATTCCTTCACATTATCTCACTTCATTCTTTCATTGTCTCATTTATACGTCCTAACTTACACCCATCTGGAGAGGAACTGCCTTTCTCGTCTCGCCGTTCCGAAATTATTCGCTCACATAACCGGGAGTCGAAAATACCCCGCTTCGTATACATATTTCGTATTACATATTATACTTTATAATACTTCCATACTTTCTCTACTTATTCATACTTTCATCATCATCATCATCTCATTATACCTGAAAACAAGCCAATCATCCATCCGGCCGCGAAGCACAAGTAACAAAAGGTGCACTCAGTTCACAAGCGATGAGATGGTCCCGTTGGTAGCGTGCCTGACTTCGGTCCGGAGGGGCACGGGATCGACCCCCGTGATCAGTATTAAAAAAAATTTTTTTTTATGGGGCTGATTGTTCAATCGTGAAACACGCTCAGGCAAATTTCAAAAGAATATATATATCACATTCGTCATGACGCGAAGTAGGCAAAACACCGAAAAATCAAAGCGTTAGTGCTGAATGTCAAAGTATTTTCACCTTTTTCGATGTCAGTCTTTACGCTTGAAGAATTTTTTGTTGTTGTTTCTTTTACTTACATGATTAAATTCGGTGGTTTCCTACAAAAAGAACTGAAATCCACATTTAAAACTTTATGAAGTAAAATTGTACATCAAGTAATACAAATAGTAGTTTTCGTCGAAAAGTATTTTTTTCAAATAATGTGAAAAATAGAATCAACATTAAAAAGAAAAAAAAATCAAACTTGGGGTGCATGGTTAAGAAAAAGAGGTTGCATGCACGTCAAGTTTAATTTTTTTTTTTTAAATGTTGATTTTATTTTTCACACTATTTGAAAAAAATACTTTTCGACGAAAACTACTATTTTTATTACTTGGTGTACATTTTTTACTTTATGAAGTTTTAAATGTGGATTTCACTTCTTTTTCTAGGAAACCACCGAATTTAATCATGTAAGTAAAAAAAACAACAACAAAATTCTTCGAGCGTAAAGACTTTGACATCGGAAAATGTTAAAATACTTTGACTTCAGCACTAACGCTTTGATTTTTCGGTGTTTTGCCTACTTCGCGTCATGACGAATGTGATATATACAGGGTGACATGTTAAGGGTGGCCACCCCGTTTTATTTCGCCCCCCGTAAAGATAATCGGATGGGTCGCAGGTGATTTTTGCAGAAAATTTTCTGAACTTTCCGATAGAAAATACGGCGTTCATCGGAAAATGATAGGTTTTGCAGCACAAAAGTGACGACTACGAAAATAATGTGAAAACATATTTTTTTCTGATAGGAATAAAGTAGACTTTATTTCGAATACGGGACACACGCGAAAATTTTTTTTCGAGTGTCGCATCATTAAGAAAAGTTATGTCAAAATTGGGTGTCATAATACCAATTTAAACGTATCTGAACGCAACGATGGAATCGAATGAACGGGGCTGTAGTGTTATGTCTCAAAGTCGGTTTGTCTTTTGCGCTCAAGTTCATTCTCCCAATGTTAATTTTGTATCTGTCAGTGTGAAATGCCAAAAATTTTATTTAAGAAATGTCAGGTTATTGAAAAATATGTCGTCAACGAGCAGACGACGCAGCAAATCACGCTCGTACCGCTGGTTCAATTCCGTTGTTTCGTTCAGTCAAATTCAAATTTATTCGATAACGCGCATTTTTGATATAACTTTTCTGAATGATGCAATACTCAAAAAAAAAATTTCGCGTGTGTCCCGTATTCGGAATAAAGTCTACTTTATTCCGATCTGAAAAAAATATGTTTTCACATTATTTTCGTAGCAGTCACTTTTGTGCTGCAAAATCTATCATTTTCCGATGAACGCCGTATTTTTTATCGAAAAGTTCAGAAAATTTCCTTCAAAAATCATCTGCGAACCGTCCGATTATCTTTACGGGGGGCGAAATAAAAGGGGGTGGCCACCCTTAACACGTCACCTTGTATATTCTTTTGAAATTTGCTTGAGCGTGTTTCACGAATAAACAATTTGCCCCATAAAAAAAATATTTTTTAAATACTGATCACGGGGATCGATCCCGCGCCCCTCTGGACAGAAGTCAGGGACGCTACCAACGGGACCATCTCATCGCTTGTGAACTGAGTGCACCTTCTGGTACTTGTGATTCGCGGCCGGATGGATGATTGGCTTGTTTTCCGGGGACAATGTTTTATCGCTTGATGAAAGTATGAATAAGTAGAGAAAGTATGAAAGTATTATGAAGTATAATATGTCAGATGTATTATCATACGATTACAAAATTGTTCTTTCAATAAGCGTGTATCACGAATGAACAATTCGCCCCATAAAAAAAAAAATGAATAAATATAAAAAATACTGAGCGCGGGGAACGATCCCGCGACCCTGCGGACCGGAGTCAGGAACGCTACCAACTGGACCACCTCATGGCTTGTGAAATAGGTGCACCTTCTGGTACTTGTGATTCGCGGCCGGATGGATGATTGGCTTGTTTTTGGGGATAATGCTTTATCGTTTGATGAAAGTATGAGAATTAATATAATAATACAAATATAAATATATTTCCGCTTACTTATAGAGATTATAATTCATCTGGCATTAGGCCGGGTGTGAGTGAAGCGTGAACAATTTATTAGAAGAGTCTCGCGCGGGCAGAAAAAAACTCGAAACAAAAGATTTCAAATGTATAAACAAAATTCTTCTGTCTAATGCGTGTCATCTCAAAATCTTTTATTTATCACCTTATTTCGAATACATACTTATTGCAAAATACAGATATATATTAAATTCACATGCATTCTATTGCAATTTGCAGTAATAATACATCATCCGCAGTAGAAAAACATAATCCACTACATATAATACTGCGAATGTCACTTTGCATGGATTTGAGACTCGGGGTTCTCGTGATCGCATAACACGTTACTGGGGAGCTCACGGATTTACCACTAGCGAACCTGACGAAAAATGCTCTAACTAAAAATGACAGGTCGAGAGTAGAGAGAGAGAGAGAGTTTGACGCCTCGGAGTTTTCTTGACGGATTTTTCGTTTATTTCGCAATAAAATAGACCGCGAAGTGTTTTAAAACATGAAGTGATGTGGTATGCACGGTGCTCTGGTCTGAAAAGACGTGGGAAATGTGCGTAGAATTCATAATAAAAAGAATACTTCTGGGTTCGACAATACTGTCATGGAGGACGAAAGTCGCCTCGGTTTTTCTATGATTGAATACTAATTAACGAAAAAATTGCCACAAAAAAAACTACCAGAGCACCATTCTTCTCAGGGAAGAAAATTAACTTTTTATTGTTATTCATTCAATAAAAGCATATTGTGCGAGAAATCCGTCAAGAAAGTTTTTTAGTTCGTGGATTTGCCACTTGGCGCTTCGTATGCTATCGCTTGATGCCCGTTAATACAAATTCAAAAAAATAAATCTTTTACATATTGTACAAAATTATATTTCGGAAATAAAAATTCGAAAAAAAAAAAGTTGAAATTAAATAAATTATATTATTTATTGATCACGCAATCGATGTGATAATGAATTATAATGAATTTATATGATATTGAAATTGATGATGAAATGAAGAATAGAAAAAAGAATTTTCGTTTCATTCCGGGGCTCGGTATACTCAAATTATTATTTATTTTTATTAATATTTAAATCCAGAAGACAAGACAACAGAATTAAATACAAATTAAAAAAGAAAAACTTTCATATAACAAATGAAATTGTATTTTGCCAATAAAAATAACAGAATGAAATAATGTTGAAAACGAGTGAATAAGTTACTGGTAATTATTGTTACTAAATATTTACTTTTAAAAAAAAATTTAAAAACACTAAAGAGAATAATTAAAGCGACATAAGATTTACTATTCATTAATATTAATATTGATTGGTTAAACAATAATCAACCACGGGTTTAGAAAGTTGTTAAAATATAGCAATCGAACGTTTTTTAAAAAAATGCGTCATATAAAAAAAAATTTAACAATTAAGAAGAATAAATATTGTTTAATAATTTTAAAAGTTAGTTTTTATTAGGGGGGGCTCCGCCCCCAACCCTCGCCGGGGGCTTCGCCCCCTGGACCCCGTTTCCTGGGGGGCTCCGCCCCCCGACCCCCGCCAGGGGCTTCGCCCCCTGGACCCCTTTTTCTGGGGGGCTCCGCCCCCCAACCCCCGACGAGCTTTCCATCCTGGTGCGAGGAAAAACAGTATACGCACCACGGGAAGAAAGAAGCACATTCCCTCCCGCGTATTGTCACCCTCGCCTTCGGCTCGGGTGACAATGCTACGCGGGCGGGAATGTGCTTCTTTCCTCCCTAGATGCGTAATATACTAATCCTGCATCATTCCAATTTTTTTCTTCTAGGTGTTTCAGCCTCGAGACGATTATCATAACATTCATAACGTTCGTCTGGTGCAATGCGTTTGGAATTAATAAAACAGTTTATTTCGTACAAAAATGTTGATCCCAAGATTTCACAAAAAGCTTGTAAAAAAAGGTTTGAGCATTTGCGGTATTTGAGTGGTGAATTGACTACACTTTTTGTATTTGACGCCAATGTTACAACAGATGTTGAAAAATCGTTAATGTTGTCAAAAGTCACGAAAGTTCGTATGGAAAGTGAAAAAAAGAGCTAACATTTAGAGTGAATCGGCGTCTTTTTTTATGTAACTGAAACTTTTGAAGCTGCTCCCAAGAACAGGTCATTTTTTTCTTAAATCGCCCTAATGTGCATGTGTTAAAAAATTAGGTTTACCGAGTGACTACAGACATATACTGACCGCATCCTTTTGCGTTTATGTTTCAGATCATTCTTCACGGCGCTACACTTGGTACCGTAAAAAAAATGCCTCCGCGACCATGTAGATTCATCACGCTATATCTCCGTCAATTCCCAATATTTTGTTATTCCCAAAAATGGAAAATATTCATTGAAATAGGTATAATAAGCTGTAAAAATTTCAAAAAAATCCATCGATTTCTTCCCCTTCAAACAAATTCCGAAAAAACTGCTCAATTTCGAGGTTCTAAATGATTGTCCTCCCTTCAGTGTGAGGCACTTTTTTCTGAGAGATGTTTTTTAATGTGAGAAATAATGTTCCAACGTTTTGGTTATAACATTTTTGGGCCACGACTTTTTAAAAATATATTCGATCTAGATATCTTCGATTCTAGATACTTGCGCATCACAAACTCCAGCTCTGAAAATGCAAATGTTGTTCTAATATTGGTGACGATTTTATTTCTGGCCTGGGACGGCAACCACAGATTTTCAACTCTAAGGCAGTAAATGCGCACAGAAACTGGATGTTTTCTGCCCTACTTGGCATCAGAGTGAAATTCGCTCGTTTCGACTGGCTAAACAGGCATTGAAATTCACAGTTTCAATACAGGTGATATGAAAATTTATTTTTGTAGTCTGATAAGATGAAATATGAAGAAAAAATGGAAATTAAACACCCGAAAGCATTAATATTTGAACAAGTGTGTGAATACACGAAGCTAAATGACGTACGTAAAGTGTAGCTAATAGACAAGGTGTTGGCCGATATGTTTTTTCGTGTGAGAAAATGTTGTCGTCAGGGTTTTGAAAGGAGACCAAACACCAATGGATCTTGTTGCAAAGAAGGCTGACATAGGATAAAAAAAGCAAAAGAAAGGAAGACAGTTGAGGAAAATGGAGGTTACCAAAGAGGAGAACGCTCTGGAGTGCTTACACAACCTTGTGTCTCGTTTATCAGAGCGTAAACAAAAATACCTTAAAAGAGGGAAAATAAGTCAACGAGATGTAGGAAAAATTCCGATCTTATGGTTCTTATTCTTGAGATGAGAGGATATGTGAGGTATTACCGTTTTGTGTCATCATATATGTATAGCTAGGACCAGAAAAGAGCAGAAAGCCTTGCTCACGATCTGCATATTTTGTTACGCAGTAGCAATATAAATAAAATAGACTTAAAAATCTTTTTTATTCCCCCAAAACGTACGTCTCATAAACATTTGAACATTTTTAAACCAATAAACATTTTCCAAAACTTCAAATGATCATAAACTTTTTTCCCATAGAAAAAAAAAATTCTGAGAGTTGGTTCTGACGAGAATACATTTTGACATATCCATGTACCGTAACTTCAGTTTTTTTTTAAATTAAGCACTTTTCATGGTTGGTACTACAGAATATCATTGTCTGCTAGCTATTCCGATAATAGTTTTACAAATAATTTATGTGTTTTTAATGAACGCGGGTTTGTATAAAAATATATTCATAAGCAGATGAAACAATCGAAGTTATTCAAATCTTCTCCCGCGCCATATTTTTTTTTAAATCAAGTGTCGCATTATAAAAAAAATTACCCCCAGAAAAATTCGAATGAACCAGGAGTTATGAATTTTCATAAAACTCATCAAATTATTACTACTTCGAAATTTTCAAACATTCACAACTAACGAGCTTTGAAAAATTAGGGGCTAAATATTTACAGGTATGGTTCTTTTAATACATACAGGGTGGTCCACGCAACGTGTGCACCTCTTTCACGGTCAAAACATGCGTTGCACGAAAAAATGTTGTATACAAAAGTTACATGGTTTATGAGGCTTCATCATGTGGTGCATTTATTTTTATTCTAGGTGGAGGCGCTTCGGAGATTTCAAGGTCAACTTTGTTTTTTTAAAGGGAATGCTATATTTTTTATAGCGTAAGATGATAGAGTATCGAATTTTGAGTAAAAAAGTATAGACCCTTATTAGCCCTAAAATTAATAGTTAACGAGTATTTTCACTTTATTACTTTGAGTACATTCAGTGACTCGTGGCTTATCACAATTAACGTAAGTGTTCAAATTGATGTCCATTGGCATCAATACAGTGACGAAATCTATTAACTAATGAAGAAACTGCATTCTGAATTATGTCCGGACTAAGTGTCATGCATTCTAAACAAATACGATGTTTCATATCCTCCGGAGTTGTTGGTATTTCACGATACACTCTGTCTTTTAATGTGCCCCACAGAAAAAAGTCTAGAGGAGTAAGATCTGGTGAGCGTGGAGGCCACATGAATTGTCCACCACGACCAATCCATCGATTGGGAAAATTTCTATCCAGTAGTTCCCTCACAATACGTGCGTAATGTGCTGGACAACCATCATGCTGATACCACATACGTGCACGGATATTCAACGGCACGTCCTCTAGTAAAGGTGGTAAATTATTATTCAAAAAGTTCGCGTATTTTTGCCCTGTTAATCGATTATCAATGAAATATGGACCAATCAATTGGTTGCCCAGTATTCCACACCATACATTAACGCTCCATGGGTGTTGGTGGTCGACTTCTCTCATCCAGTGAGGATTGTCAGCTGCCCAGTAATGCGTATTTTTCAAATTGATCTGTCCACGGTTTGTAAACGTTGCTTCATCAGTGAACAACACACTTTGTAGAAAATAATCATGCTGATTTATTTGATGTAGGAACCACTGACAGAACAAAACGCGGTTTTCAAAATCCGTTCCATGTAGTTTCTGATGAAGTGCAAGGTGATAGGGGTGATTTTTATTTTTATGCAGAATTCGTAGAATACTGCTTTTGCTTATTCCCGAACCTCGTGAAATCTGTCGCGTACTAATATGAGGATTTTCTATTACGGCTGCTAAGACCGCAATAGCATTCTCTTCAGAAGTGGCAGTTTGTCTTACGGTACGTTTATTAAGATTGAAATGTCCATTTTCTCGAAGCGATTTACAGATTCTCTCAAATATGGTTCGAGATGGTTGAATCCGTTCAGGATATCTTTCGGCATACATAGCTTTAGCTCTTACTGCATTTCTATGACACTCTCCGTACACTAAAAGCATATCAACTTTGTCACTATTACAAAAATTCATTTTCACTTTTATCTTTCTGATAATCACGCACGATCACTGAAGGAAACTTTAATACTGGATTACAAATATTGAGAGGATTGCGAATCATGATAAGAGCGTGTGATGTGGTGAATGTGTTCATATTGATAAACACTGTCATGTAAACAATGCTATCCTTTAGATATTTGTAGTAGATTTGAATCTCCAACTTGATATTACGCAATAGAAATTTTAAAGTAATAAAGTGAAAATACTCGTTAACTATTAATTTTAGGGCTAATAAGGGTCTATACTTTTTTACTCAAAATTCGATACTCTATCATCTTACGCTATAAAAAATATAGCATTCCCTTTAAAAAAACAAAGTTGACCTTAAAATCTCCGAAGCGCCTCCACCTAGAATAAAAATAAATGCACCACATGATGAAGCCTCATAAACCATGTAACTTTTGTATACAACATTTTTTCGTGCAACGCATATTTTGACCGTGAAAGAGGTGCACACGTTGCGTGGACCACCCTGTATATTCCATGTAAAAACCTTCACTGAATAAAAAATATGATTTTTTAAACTAGATAGTTTCGCACGAAATGAATCATCTATAGTCACATTGAAGACTTCGACACTACACAAAGTATACTTTTTTATAACTATTCAACACATATAAGCGTATACTTGTCTGTGTATGTGTATGTGTTTGTGTTTTGCTATATAGGTGTGCTCAATTTTTTTCTCTCCTTTTGCTGCCGTGAGAATCTACATACAAGAAATTTAAATTAACGTCCGCAGGCCCCCTTCACGACAGAATTTAAAACATCTATTCTACCCAAAATGAAACAAAAATATAAAAGAGCAAAAAAGGTGTAATAAGGAGCAAATCAGATGTAAAAAAATATCGAAACAATTGATCGTGTCTGCCGCGAAATATGATAATGAGTAGCATAGATACTTTGACAAAACGTAAATGATTCCATCAGAAAAAGCAAGGGAATGTCTGGCAATATTGTTGTGCTCTGCATAGCCTCAAGAAATTTCGATTTTTTATAAATTTTTCTTTATAGTACTAAAATTCAGCATTTTTTTGTATTTAAATTTTCTGATTGATGGAATTTAAATTTTGTTGTTTAAATTTTCTCAAAGTGGCGATCCTTGGACGACGATAAACAAGCATTACCCCTGTTCTGCGTGTACATTTTTCTCGTGATTATGGAAAATCAACCTACTTCAAGGCGCGAAGAATACTTATTCTAATTGTAAGACTGCAAGCTGATTAAAACGGCGTGTTGTGTCTGTTCATATATAGCTGTTATCACTGTAATGCTCTATGTCAGATAATGAATTACTTATATCAAACTGTAATGCACCCGCAGCGAGTACAGCATCTTTTCTGTAAATATATTTTTTTATTAATAAACAAAGTTACAGCTATTCAAATGACATAATCTTTATCAAATAAAATACAAATTAAAAAATGAATACTCTGCACTGACTTCATTCCGATATTATCTTAACAAGTTTTCAGCAGAATTAATGTTACTAATATGAATAATAAATGAAATCTAAGCAATGCTGAAAGCTTGGTATTTTTTTCATGCGTTAATTTTTTAATTGGCGTAAAAAAAATTAATTTTCGTTGAATTTCAAAGAAAAATTACCGTGTTGGATAAAGAACTTTTGCTAAAAACGTTTATAGTTTGAATTCAGTTGTTATTTGAAAAAAAAACCATTTCAATAAAATGATGGCCTTTGAATAACTATAACTTCGACGTTAATGACTTGACAAAGGTGGGTCATGGATATTTTTGATAAGAAATTGAATTTGCTACAAAATTGGGATGAATTTTTGATGTTGTACATTTAACCGCTAAGGAATATTGGAGGAAAAAGCTAACTTTCTAGAAAAAATACAGCTTGCTGTGAGTATACTAGTAGGAACATTTAAGTAACGGCAATAATATTCGAAATGCTTTTAAGAAGTGTTCAATTGTCTACAAATTAAGCCTAATAACGAGGCAAAAGTATAAGATTCAGCCGAGTATTCAATAAGTAATCGAAAAAAAACGTTGACAGTAGCGCGCAGGATGTCGAAATTGAGATAGCAGATACATGATAGGAGCAAATAGGACAGAGATAGGATGATAAAATTGAGTATTCGAACTTCACAATTTTTTTTCTTGAAAAGGATCCGTTTGAACCCTTGGGAGCGAAAAAATTCGCAGATGACCCAATTAAAGACCACCCTAATGTATATAAGACGAACATTAAGGCCTCAAGTTAGTCATGTGAAAATATCACAACCTTCAAGTTTTCTCTCATCAAGGGTGAAATAGGAAGATCATTCTCGGTCCCCCAAGTGTCGCATCTGTTAGATTTTCCATATATAACTTTCTGCTATCACAACGACGGTTGTCCCGAGCTCTCGTTTTCTGTCCATTATTCCCAGCTTCGCTTCTGGTTATTTATATTATAATGTGTAGGTGAGCGTTATCACGCTATCGATATTTTGTGATACTCCCTTATTTGTCAAAGCTCACGGCAGCTCAGCTGTGCCACTTTCATAATATCTTAGAAAATATTGTGTATGCCTATAAAATCATAGTATCCTTGTGCTTCTTTGTTACAGCACACATGACCTTTTTTAAACTACCTGGAACCTGAACTCTCACGAACGACCCATGATTTTTTTTCCACACGCAAAATTTTTATTCATAATTTTTAATAGTTTATTTTTGAAAACCTTCTGTGTTCAACAAATATGAGTTCGCGTTTTAGTTATGTCTTATATTTCGTTCAACTAAATTTGACATTTTCACAATACCGGACATAATTGAAGTCATTTATCGATAAATAAATGCAGTGCGATAATGTGTATAGTGTACTAAAAATCAAGTATCAAAAAATCGTTTGAATCCTCTATTCAAATTCTATTTCCATTATTAAATGAAATTTAGGCTAGGAAAACTAATATACAATAATAAAGTGCCTGTCACTTGATTGTTGTGTTTTCTCTGTTGAGCATTGACCTACGTAGAAATTATCATACAGCCTTCTTCAGGGCCCTTTCCGTAAGAAAATGTAATGCTTTGTCTGACAGGGGGTTGATCACATTTGCCTGAACATAGCCTGATCAATTTAAATTTGAAAATTGACCAAAAACGTTAAAAAAAATTGTTTTCCTGCTATTTTTCTTTGGCGTGTTTATTGTCGTTTACGTAATATTTACAACTTAAGTTATAAATCGTAATTACGCTGAAACAACTTCTGCGCAACCCTGCCCACCGGACCATTGGATCGGACCGGACCTCCGGGCTATCCTGGCTGTTGCCAATAGGGTGACATTTTAAGCTTCAAGAATCATACATGCTGGAAGCATGCATATTATTTTTTTGTGTATCAATTCATGCTGTCCTTTTTTCATTCTTTGTTTGTTTGTTTATTTACTTTACGTAATTATTTATTTTTTTATCTTTTATATACTTACTCATTAACATTAAATGAGTTGAAGAGATTTTCGGATAAATAAGTGATTACCTATAAAAAAAGAAAGATAATAAATATCCCTCAATCCATGAAGAGGGTCAAATCTGTCCGGGCAGAAATTACTTGTGACCCGTTTTTTCCGCGTATTGCTTGATATTTGTTAAAAAAATATATATTAAAAATAACAATATCCGGAAAATTCCTGTTTGTACTTTAAAAGAACATTCGGAGGATGAATCTTGCATTTTTACAGATTTTTTCATCAATAATTGTGGGTGTGGTAGCGCACATACGAAAGTGACCCCCCTCCATGGATTGAGGGTCAAGTATACTATAGCCTGTCCCATAATGGTCAACCGACCGCTGAGGGGTGGGTACGTGGTGAAATTCTGAACCGAAATGTCCTCTGTCATTTTTTTCTCCGACGCCCCCCGGATCAGATACTAATTAATTAAGCTCAGCCAATAGCACGCGCCGAATAAACGGTCGACACGACGAGTAAGTGGTGTGCGTGAAGGCGTGAATTGCTTCAAAAGTGTGCATGTAAAAGCGGGAATGAGGTTAATAGTATGCATACGGTGTGAGTGATGAACGTCGAACGTTCCCGAAACACAAATAAAACGAGATAGTATTAGTGAAGGAGAAAAAATATAAGGAGAAAACGGTAGAGAATCGAGACTCCGTTCGGCGCGATTATTCGTTCAAAAATTTGTAGGGAATCGAAAAAAAGGTCGATAGACAATATTCTTTTGACTATCGTCATTGTTTATTAATAATGATAAATTTCGAGATTTGAACCATTTACATGGGAAGTGCTACCCAAGGGTAACCTCGAAGTGCTACGGCGCCCAGAACTGCGGTATTGGTCATGCGAATTGACAATACTTATTAACTAAAATTAATTCAAAATTTAAAAAAAAATTTAAGTCCAAAGACAGTTACAAAACTTTGTAATGAATTTCAATGAATTTTTATTTCCTTCATCTGTTTCAAAGCTTTCAACTAAAAAAAATTTTGCGCACGATTACGCCTCGTAATCTTTAGCGAGATAAATTTTTTTTAAAAACCCGCCATGCAATCAACAATTTGCAGTATAATAAAAAAACATCTATCATCGATTACACGCTATTATTATTGAATACCTTATTGGGCTTTTCTAGATAGCTTCAATTTATTAGATTGCTCTTAAATTAAAATACACTCTCTGAGGACAATTCTTTGAAATCAAATCGAATTTTTGAATCGTTTTTTTTTTAAATCTTCATTGCAATTTACGGAAAAACTTTGATTTTTCACATTGAAACTGAATCAAATTGTTTTTCTCATTGAATTTTTTTGCAATAAAATGCAATAGATTTTTGTAATTGCTCAATGCAATACGAATAAAAAAAATGCATTCCATTAAAATAATATTCATACCATTACACTCAATTCAATCGTTTTATTCAATTTTCTTGCAATGACAAGAGAAGGCATTTTTTGAATACCGTGTGGAATGTCGGCAATACTCGAATGGATGACCGCTCAATATGAGGGGGGTGTGAAAACTGGCTAGTTGTAAAGGGAAAAATGGAAGAATGAAGTTGGAAGGAAGAATAGAGGGAATAAGACGTGAAAATCCAAAAATGGGTGTATCGATGAAAATAAAAAAAGACTAATAAATTTAAAATACAATTTTTCTAATTATTTATATCAATTTATGAAAAATAACAGTTTGATAACTCACATGGAAATTTATATATGCACTTTATATATTATGATTATATTACATTTGCAATTACATTATATGCACCGTATATGCCATGTATGGAAAATATATGGCGCATATTCGAGATTTTGGCGCTTTTTTTATATAAAAAATATACAATGTAATACATGTGCCGTATTTGTACTATACGCGCCACATATATGCGCCACATATCTGCTATATGTGCAGAATATATGCACCATATATGTACTATACATCCATCGTATATGTAGGATAACTGCGCCATGTATTCAACATTTATGATCCATGGATGCAACATATATGCACCGCATATAAATATAAATTTCAAAAACTCTCAAAAACCTGAAAAAAAATAATTTCCTGATTGGAAGTGACCATTATTCATACATATTATTCATTATAATCTGTCCACCAATCAATTTGTCCGGAAAAAACCAAATCAAATAATTGTGCCGACAGCAAGACTTCAACCCACGAGCTACCAGTACAAGTCTAACTACGTAACCGCACCTTTAACCCATAGACCAACGATCACTTGACAACATTCAAAGATTTTAAGGACATATCAGTTAAATGTACACTTACATTTGTACAACAGTAACATGGGTGACTGAATATATCGATATTGCGGAGCTACATTTCCGACAAAACCAAGATAATAACAATTTCGGAAAATTATTAACGGAAAATCATTATTGAATAAATGATAAACAATCGAAAATTATTCATCAGTGTTCTAACATGAATACTTTTCAGAACGTGTGAAAATTTTTTTAAATGCGATATGTGGCATGGGGCTGTATGTGGCACATATATGGCGCAATTGTATGGAATATATATGGTGCATATATGGCATATATATGGTGCATATATATGGCACATGTATGGTGCATATATGGCACATATACGGCTCATGTATTTGACATATATAACCCCATATATGGCAATCACGTACACGCCATATATTTGCCATATTTGCACCATATACAGTGCATATATGAGCATATATGATCATATTTAGCGCATATATGGTGCATGTGTGCGCCATATATGCACCATCTATGGGGACATCCTAATGTCTATATTGGGCATGTATACGCCATATATTGAGTGCATATATACGTATTATATTGCCGGTACAGAACTTTTTGGTGCTTTATATGGAAACGATATAAATATATGGCACATATATTTTCTGCGTATATTTTGCATGTATAAATTTCCATGAGGGAACAGTGGCTTGCGGTTGAAAAAAATTGAAAAAAGAATTGGTCCGAATCCGGGAACATTTATATGACTGCATGTTAAACGGTGTTAATCAGCGTTCGTTTCATAAATTGATATAAACTATATGAAAAATTGTATTTTCGAGTCATTAATGTTTCTAAATTTTCATGCTTACCCCCATTCTTTGGGTTCATACGAATTCTTCTCGCACATCATTGTTCCATTTTTTCCCATACATTTGGCCAGTTTTCGTGCCCCCTTCTAATTGAGCGGTCATCCGTTTAAGTACTGCCTACATTCATATATAAAAAAAAATTCTTTTCGTGTCATTGAAAA
The DNA here is from genome assembly GCA_959613375.1 of Heteropelma amictum. NCBI lineage: Eukaryota > Metazoa > Arthropoda > Insecta > Hymenoptera > Ichneumonidae > Heteropelma > Heteropelma amictum. Next base: position 4,712,535 of record OY390723.1, read on the forward strand.
AAAATTAAATAAAAAGAATTGAATCCAATGTAAGTGCAATATTTTTTTATTCGCGTTCCAATGAACAAATCAAAAAATCAATTTCGTTGTTTTACAAAAGAATTCAATGAGAAAAATAATTTCCTTAAGTTGCAATTTGAAAAGGCAACATTTTTCAATAAATTGCAATAATGATTTTTTCAAAAATTGGGTTTTTCAAAAACCATAACAAATTATTTGTAGAAGTTTAATTTCATGTATTTGCAAAAAAATTAAATAGAAAATGTATTTTCTTTCAGTTGCGATTTAAAATCATCGGAATTTTTTAATACATTTCAACAAACAATTTTTTCAAAAAGTTTCATTTGATACTGAAAAAATTGAAATTAGAAAATGTATTTTAAATTAAGGGCAATCTGACAAATAGAAATTTCTTGAAAATTGCAGAAAACAATTTAATGGAATGTTTTGCAACATTTTTTTAATAAAAAAATTTCAAACACAGAGAAAATAAAAATTCATGAACCCATTGGCGCCCAAATGGCCAGAATTTCACCCGACTTTTCATCAATTTTTTTTTCATACTATTGGCATAAAAAAAAAAATCTGAAATACTATGTCCGACGTAAAATTTCATGCTCTTTCAAAATAAGCTATTCGAATTTGTCTAGCATCAATTCTCGAAAAGTTGTAAACAATTTTTTGCCAAAAAGTGCGATTTTTTCGACTACAAAATATTTTTAATCTCAAAAATCAATATGAAACCGGCACTATACACTTCCTTTTAGAAGCAAAAAGGTGGTTTTAATTCCTATTCTTAAAGATAGCTGGGTTAGGAAAAAAAGTTCTGACATGGCGGTGCCCAAAATGGCATCTGAAGAGAAAACTTATTTGAAAAACTTCATAACGCTGTAGCTCATGAACTTTTTCAAAGCTTTTTCAAAAAATTGTTAAGGATAAAAAGTATTTACAATTCATCGAGAAATACACTGGATTTTTTTCAGATATGTTGGTGACATTTTGGAAAATTCGTTACCTGAATTTTTTTGAAAATAAAAATAAATTCATTAAAAATTCTGAAAAAATTCCAACATATTTTTTGATGAATTCCAACCATTTTTTGTCCTTTGCAATTTTTTCCAAAAGTTGATAGTTTTCGAGAAAAAAATTTTAAATGTCATATTTATTTACTGTGATTCATGCCTAAGCATGTACATGCTTATGCATGTACTCCTTATGCATGTTATTTGACGATTATTCAGAAGAAATTAAACTTTTCAATCGATCCGTTCTAGCTAACGATGAAAAATGCATCCTTTCTCAGTAACTTAACTACAACATTTTGATATCTGTTCAACTAACACCTGGAATTTGAATAAATGTTTCAATTACATGTGATAATAAGCATTTCGTTTTGCCCATTATTGCTTAGCCTTAGCAATTAAGAATGCAATGGATAACTGTTAGAATAATGTGTCAGTCGCTTGTCGCTTATGTCTGATTTTGTGGATGCTCTCGGACTCGACAATTTCTTCCATCTCAGGGCGATCCACAGCCGAGCATCGATCAGTACAATAAAAACCGTATCATAAGACAATTATCAAACCATACTTATATAGTTTCTGTAAAATTCAACATCGATATTAATAATCAAATTGCAAATTTATGGTGTCTGTACATTGAAAATTCGTGCAAAGTAAATAATTGAGCAAATGAAAAGTAAATGACAGAATGAAATAGGATAAATGTTTGGCCTTTAAAGGATCCTTGGAGGTCACTTTAAAAAAATACCGCAATAACATTTCTAAACATAGAATGTGAAACGTAGAATATTAAAAATTTCATCTGGATTATACTCGGACGTATTTCGATATTCTCCATCTTTATCAGAGTCAGATTTTACATAAAATAGGCTTTGTCTAACGCCTGGAAGGTATTCAGCTTCATAGAAAGTATATGAAGTAATAGGTTATCTTTATTTTTCAGTCTATTTATATAATCTAGTACTGGGACGTCGATGGCAGCACTGCCTTTATTCCGTTGAATAATCTTGTTACGTTTCGATATGAGGTCGAAGTAAAATAGAGACGATGGATCGTAGACAGTTGAAGATCCTTTAACTGTCTAAGATCATGAGATGCTCCACTGTGATGTTCTTCTGTGAAGATGGTAAGTACAATTTCCACGAGCGGCTCATAAACGTTCATGCAGTAGATTCCGCAAAACTGCCACCACTTCGCAGTGCAAAATGATGGAATCGTTAATTTTATGGGCTCTTAGGGATGTCTCTTAGTTCGAAGGCTTAAACACAATCGTTTTATTCGTGGAGAAACCTCTCCACGATATTACGAATGTATCGATTGCTATATACTCGTTTGATCAGTTATAATTTGCATTTTGTGTTGACCCGTGAGGAAATAAGTGGACAACTGGTTTCCTGAGGATATAACCAATGCTATTAAACACCACATCCGATATGGCGTGATAAATTTCCGGTTCGAACCGAACGGGATCCGTAATTGGGTTCCAAATCATTTTTCGTGTTAATATACGATGCGAAAATCCAAACTCGGTTCTCTTCCCATCAATTTTAAATTGCTCCTGCCGATTCATTCCAGAATATATGTACCACGAAAGCAGCTTCAAGTTCTAACACGTTTTTTTGGAAAAGCTGCAATGCATTTTACCAGCATCTCATCTCGTATATTGGTGTCTACTGCTCTTGACAAGAAATGCTGCTATTTCAATCTCCACATCGAATATACAGGTCTCTAGATATCTCTTTATCTCTCCCTTTTGATTTTACAACATGTTGAATCTCGATTTCCGGATACTGTGGATCGCGCTATTCATTTCTGTTCTCCGTGCTTTGTATTTCGTCCTCAAAATTGAAAAACGAATATTCACCTTTATCGTTTTGTCGCCTTTATTCGGATGGTCGAGAAGTGAAAATAGCGTTCGGGCACACGTACAAATATTTGCTCGTGCATGCGATGTCACGCTTACACACAGGTATGGGAAAATAATATAAAATTTAATCGTGTCTGTGGATACAAAAGAATTGACACTCAATCATGTTGTACCTTCTTGGTTCAATGTTCTTTACCATACCCTCAATTATGGGGCGCAAGGATAAAACTTTTCTATCAATACATTCTACTCATGAGTACAGTAAATGCCCTAAGCGAGACCGATATAATACTCACGTATGAACACTCGTATCTCTAAGCATGAAATTCGAGAAATGCATAGATAATGACAAAAAAACAAAAAGAAAAGAGAAGCACTGCTCTTGAAACACACTTCTGTAGAAGAGCAACTCTTGAGGAAAAAAGATGGTTGTATGCACATTAGCGATGTCTCGAGTGGTTTCGGCGCTATTCTACAGTACCTTTTCTCTTCCTCTCTAGCGTAGGCATAGAGCGGTAAGACGAAGAGAAAGTGAGAGGAAAGAACAAGAGAAGGGAAAAAAAACTCTGGTTAAAAAGAGGAAGTAACGACACCGAAGTGCTTTGGATAGCGAAAAGGGTTGACAGGGATGCAACTGGAAAAAGGGAGTTATAGGGGATGAAGAGAGCATATACTTGATGGATATAATGGAAGTTAGAAGAAAAAACGTGAGATAGTAGGGGTGGCAAAAATAGTGTGGCAAAAGCTCAACGGTCACAACCACGACTATGACGGCGGGTCGGTGAATCGACTCTCTCTTCGAAAGAAAGGAGACGAAGCAGCCGGATGTTTGGCGGAAAACTGGGAGAAGAGGGTTGAAGAAGAAAGCAATGGCGTCATCGGCCGTAAGTACCCCGAGGCATTCTGGGTAATTAAAAAAAGCTATCGGCGCGTGACGTCAGCTCTAATATACTTGGTTTTCCGATTTTATTTACAGAGACAAATAAGTAAGAGTTTCTTTGGACTTCATGTGTGACGATGTGTAAGTGAACCCAGTATACGAGGTTGAGCAAATTCATTATGGAAGGAAACTTCATTGGTACACTACTCGGAGACGATTAAGTGGTCAGCTCAAATTGCATGAAAAAAGGTCACAATTGAATGTCTCCTGATACAACAAATTTTCGCATTTCCAGTAATTTCCTATACATATGACAGGACACTTTCAAACATTCGTCCCGGCCAGAAATTTTATAAGAAATATAGAACAAAGAATTCGCGAATTTTATAATAACGTTTTGTTGTCACTACTTATTTCATTTTTATACGAAACGTTTTTGTCGCAAAAGTCGGAAACTTATTTATTATTTATATAAGATTATCCGAAATTTATAAAACCACGCTTTATTTTTCATTTGGTAAATGAAGATAATTTTTTCCCAATCGTAGATAAAAACTAAGATCCTTGAAACACAAAATAGAACAATTGGAGCAGCGTTATGTTAAAAATATGGCGCTATTTTTCAGTGAAAAAATAGTTAGCTTTGAACCAAAATTTTGTTCATTTTAATGTAGTTGTTCCGCGACAGTTACCGTACCGAATGTCCCTACATCAGTTATAATTCGAAAACTTGAGGCTATTCGAAAAATATGAAATATTGATTCCGTCGCATTGTACCCCAATGGAATATTGCATGGGGCATTGACCGATGGCTTGTAGAATTTTCGCAGCGTGAGAATCAGCATTTCCTATAAAAGCGGCGAGCGCTTCGACAAAAGCGAGCAAACCGGTTGCAAATCCTCCAGGAGTTTGTTACCTTCAAGACCCAAATTCGACCAACGAAATTATGGACTTTCTTCGCAAACACCTACACGAGCACCTGCAACGATTTACCGAGTCAATGAAATATGCCACCGGTTGACGGCCAGTTAGTCTTGATGGAACACTTGAGAGATCGGTAAAAAGGTTGCTCTCCTTCGTGGCAATTCCGCTCGAGTACTTAAGTTTTCTACGACGTGATTGGTGATTACTCTTTCGGTTATTGGGAACCATCTTATCGCCGTTAAATCTAAGTAATATTCATTCAGAATATTTTATTATTCGACTGAAGTCGCATCCGTAGAGGCATTGGGCATCGTAGGTGCGTTAGCCCGCTTCAACTCGGACAAAGAATCCATATGCCAAGCTTTCTGACTCTTATGCACAATTATAATAATTATTACAAAATTGAACGACGTCACGGCCAAAAATAACTGGGCACGTAAAGTCATATTAAAAATGATTAATTGTACATTAATTTTCGATAACAGCAATATTTGGATCGCTTGATGCTACTCTCTCGATATTAAAGTTTGTATTGAAGCGAGGTCTCTCCCACTACTCGATACCGCGCAACTCGCTGTGGCGCACGCAACCGCGTTAATCAAGATCGCAACGACTGTCCGACAGTTTTCGCGTGCACCTGCCACGAATATTCGCTTAGTGACGTAGCTGCGCGTGCGTTCTCCCGTATCATTCGTGTAACTTCGATTGTTGATTATATTAATCTCGATCACAAGAATCCGAACTGTAACGAAAGGGGTGCGGGAAAAGTGACCCCAAAATCAAGGAACCGAAAAGTTCCTAATTCCACCTACTGCAACGCGGATTGTTAAAAGCGATGGTTTGAAATTAGGTATGCGTATCTTAGGGATGGAATGATAACACTGGATCAATTTTCCGGCTATATTGTTTTTAATTGGAACTGAGTTTGCGCTACCATTTTTGTTGAATTTATGCCATAATATATTCGCGGTGTATCTTGATATACAATACAATACAATGCAATGCAATGCAATGCAACGCAATGCAATGCAATGCAATGCAATGCAATGCAATGCAATGCAATAGAATACAATATAATACAATATAATACAATATAACACCATATAATACAATATAATACAACATAATATAATAATATGATATAATAATTAATATCAAAGCGTCAGTGCTGAATGTCAAAGTTTTTTAACCTTTTCCGTTGTCAAAGTCTTAACGCTTGAAGAATTTTTTTTGGGTTTTTTTTTGTCTTACATGATTAAGTTCCATATGGTTTCCTACAAAGAGAAGTGAAATCCACATTTAAAAAGTAAAAAATGTACACCAAGTAATGAATATAGCAGTTTTCGTCGAAAAGTATTTCGTTCAAATAGTGAGAAAAATAAAAATAACATTTTCCAAAAAAAAAAAATCAAACTTGGCGTGCATGGAACCTTTTTTTCTTAACCGTTAACCTTTTTGGTGGTCACTCCTGCGCTTAAACTCTTCTCTTCATTTTGCCCGTTTCTCCTCTACTTTTTCCGGTTTTTCCAATTTTAACTTTTTTTGGCGGTCTCTCCATCGCTTACAGGTTTCTATGTGCTTTGCCCGTCTCACCTCGGCTTTTTCCGGGTTTTCCGATTCTAACTTTTTTTGGCGGTCTTTCCATCGCCTACATCTTTCTATATTCTTTGCCCGTCTCTCCTCTGCTTTTTCCGGGTTTTCCGATTTTAACTTTTTTTGGCGGTCTCTCCATCGCTTACAGCTTTCTATGTTCTTTGCCCGTCTCTCCTCTGCTTTTTCCGGGTTTTCCGATTCTAACTTTGTTTGGCAGTCTCTCCGGCGGTTACTGCGTTCTATGTTCTTTGCCCGTTTCTCCTCTGCTTTTTCCGGGTTTCCCGATTCTAACTTTTTTTGGCGATCTCTCCATCGCTTAGACTTTTCTATGTTCTTTACCCGTCTCTCCTCTCGTTTCTCCGGGTTTTCTGATTCTAACTTTTTTTGGCGCCGCCTCCAGCGCTTAACATTTTCTTCCGCCCTCGCCCGTCGCTCCACTACTTGGTGCATGGTGGAATTTTCTTTCTTTACCGGCCATAGGGACTCTCTGACTTCGTCCCATTGATTGTCCGATGTTTCGTCCACTTCTTCGATTTCAAGGCCAAGTAGAGTCTTTATTGTTGAGTTCCATCCTGCTATGGACTCTCCGGCTAACAACGGCATCGCTTCGTCCCATTCGATGTCGGATGTCTCGTTCACCCCTATGTCTAAATTGGCGTGGAGATTCTTCTCTATAAATTCCGACCACCACGCATGGATATCATCCGCCGATGACGATGCTCGAAATGGATCGTTGGAGGTCTTAACCTGCCTTGAAACGCGACGCTTTAACGGTTTTTCAGCTTCTTGATGATAAGCCTGGGTCGATATTTACATTGATCATCATTACGAGTTACTCTCTCGCCATAAACAACGTTTGGATTTCAATTTTTATAACATTTACCTTCTGTACTGAAACGCACTCTCCCCGACATTCTTGGCTGGTCCACGTGAATTCCTGCTCTGCCGAACAAACTGACACAATACCGAGGGTGATTAAATAAATGACCACGACAGAATGGTACCGCGTCATATCTACGATCAAGCATCAGAATCCAAGTAGTTTTTAACTGTTTTCGGCCGAAACACGCGTAAGGCTTTATTTTAATATCTCGACGAAATATCGAAGAAGGAAAATAAACCAAGTGTCGCTCAAGACGAAAAGATGACTTTCAACTACGTAGATGTACTCTAGGCTTTGCTATTCATACCTTTATCTTTTTGGCTGTTCGATTTAAAAATATATTCTCAACACCTGGGGCAACGAGATAAGGAATATATATAACAAAAGTATTCATTTGGGACGAGATATAGTTTTATGTTTCTATGTGATCGATAAATTTCGACAATGTTTGACAATTTTCGAGTGTTCTATTGTATAGAATTCTGTATCTATGTAGTCACACGACAAAAATATGAATTTTTTGTAGAAGCATATTTTCTATTCATTCGTTATCTTACTTACCGAGTTCTTTGCAAGTTTCGACGTTACGCAACGTTTGGCGGTATTACAAATAGTCAATTTTTCATAAGGAAAAAAGTTTCTATACAAAGAAACGATCAGAACATGTCTGATCCATGCATAACGTTGAAGAATAATGAAAAATTAGATCCACTCGTCGCGTACGAAATTAATTTAAAAGAGCACGTAGTAAAAAATAACATTTTTCTAAAAGTTCGAGCGGCCCTAATTTTTCTCCGTTATGGTAGATGTTGAACAAATCTTACATTTTTGGCTAATTTTCGACCCATCGTCGATAGAAATATAACAATGTGACGTCCGTCGAAACTCCGTATTTATTTTTTTTCTCTCTTCCAGAAATTCCTTAGATAACGTTACAAGATCACACAGAACGTTTAGACTCTTATAAACATTTTCTTTATGTAAATTTCCCACGAGACTGTTTTTCTTAAAAAACACATGTGTTCAAAAAATATCAACGGTCAAAAGCGGAAACGCATAAGGACTAGAAAAAGCATTCCCACGAAAGGGATATGAGATGCCGCAACTTTTCGAGGACTACTTATTTCGCGACTAGTAGTCGCCATGGGTAGATAGGGAACATGAATGTTTTTAAGTACCAAAAATTCCCATGAAAAACAAGATCTTAAATATTTCCACGATCATAAAACTTTATGCAGCTGCTCTTCAAACAAAACGAAACACTTTTCAAATATTCTCAACATTGAAATATTTTTCTTTTAACAGTAGAACATTTTAAACAGATCAATAAAGATCTCAATGTTAAAGTAAATGAATTAATAATTGATAAATGGTAAAGAGAAAACAAAATAATAATGAAGATAACAGAAAATTTATTTGGAATGATTATAACAATCGAAACAGGCGATACGAAATGAAAAGATATGTAACTCTATTAAATAAATTTAATATTAAGAGACACAGGAGGTAAATCACAAAGCACATGCTAAAACTTTCAAAATAACAATATACGATTTGACAAACATTGAATAGTATTAAAAATAAAAATATTGTATTCGATAATATGCATGGGACGTAAGTTGTGGAGGGAAGATGGACCTTCCCAAAGCACCATCTTTGGCCATCAGACAGAGGCGAAACCCACCTACGCGACCAAGATATGGTAACCTATGTGGACGGAATTGTGCGCTCTCGAAGCATCAGGCCCTTTAGTTTAAGAAAAGGGAAAATCAAGATGAAAATGGACAATCATTGGTTGATCCTTTCCACTACTTAAAATTTCGGAATGCCTTTAAACCGAAATGATAAAAAGACGCGTGGAAGGAAAATCAGTCAGAGCGTTAAGCAGAGTTTTAGAAAGAAAGTCAGAGAGTTGCAGAGTTAAGAAAAGAGTGTTACAGTAAAAGTACCAAGACCAAATAATAAGAAAGAGACCGAAAATAAATAAATTCAAGAAGAATTAGAAATTCCTAAAGTTATTTTGAGGAACTGCAAGGTCACCGAAGATTTCCACCCTTTTGACTGACCGATTTCGTTCTGCCGTCTTCATCGTTATCAAACTGTAAGTCCATTAATTGTTTTATTTGCAATAGCTATTAGCCGAGAGGCTAGGTCAAAACGGAACGACCATTTTACAAGGGTTTTTAAGCTTGAGTGCGTTTCGACGTCGCAACAGCATCTGTGAAGTCCCAAAATTAAAAAAAATAATTGTCTTTTTAAACCTCAATCCAATATTTTCAATGTAAATATTATATTATATTATGTATATATTACTTTAAAAAGTACAAAATGTACACCAAGTAATTAAAATAGTAGTTTTTTGCGAAAAGTATTTTTTTCAAATGGTGTAAAAAATAAAAGTAACATTTTCCAAAAAAAATAAAATCAAACTTGGCATGCATGGTGAAGAATAAGAGTTTCCATGCACGCCAAGTTTTATTTTATATTTTTTTTGGAAAATGTTACTTTTATTTTTCACACCATTTGAAAAAAATACTTTTCGACGAAAACTACTATTTTAATTACTTGGTTTATTTTACTGGATTGATAGTGGAGAAAATTTGTATAAATTACGAAGCTGAGTGAGGACAGTAAGCACTTTTTACTTAAATCATCAGAAAATAATAGATTCATTCAATTCATCCACAGCGATGTCGAACACACGCCTCTCGTGTCTTTCGTGTTCTTCGTTTTTTATTATGTTGACATATTTTTATACATATATATTTACGATTTTTGGTTCATAATTCATATGGAAAATAATCATTGTTTTTTGTTTTTCAAAACAGGATGGATAAGATTTCAGCGGTTGTTGGGAATACAAGTGGCAAAGAAAAAGTTGCCCGGTCTAAGATACCGATCCTAGTTCAAAGTGCCTAAGGTAAATAAATTCTTTAAGAGCGATGATGAGTTTTGCTCAAATGAATTTCAATCTGAAACGAATTCGTTATTGTTTGTGGATTTACATACATCTTTTCCAAAATTTAGTTTAGAAATTTTATTTATTCTCTTGTCTTCGTATTCGCATCTGTTTCATAAATATTGGTTTTAATAGAATGCTAAAAAAAGGCAATGATGGATTGATTCACTCGGTATCACCTTTAAAACCGGTGATCCATTAGTCCTATCATTTCATTTGACTGAACGCCTCAACAAGCATCTGTTATGTATACTCGCGATCGCGTGTCTTACGGTAAGATTTCGCGTGTTTTCTCGTTCTATGGTATTTTTGCGTGCGATGTAGTCTGTGAAGTAGTATATTTGTGTCTGGTCTCAATAACGCGTGTCGATTATGGGGTTTATACAATATTTCAGTTTTCTTTTTACCCTTTCACCTTTTCAGAAAATCAGCTGCGTTTGACATCCAGCTGATTATTCACAAAATAAACATTTCCTCGTGTGATTTGGAGTACGTATTCGCACGTTTTCACGTTCCCTATGCTTTCCTTCTTCTTAGTACTCTAATACTTACTCTACTCTACTCTACTCTAGTACTTAGTACTTAGTACTATACCTAGTACTATACCTAGTACTATACTTAGTACTATACTATACTAGTACTATACTTAGTACTATACTATACTAGTACTATACTTAGTACTATACTATACTAGTACTATACTTAGTACTATACTATACTAGTACTATACTTAGTACTAAGTACTCATGATAGCCTGCGGTAATCGTTATGTCCTGCGAAACTCTCGTAACACTCAGAAATTTTATATTTTCCGACGTACCAGGAATGTATCAGTGATAACCTCCTTGCCGTTTTATAGGCAGTGACCCGTAACGCCGCACTGTAACGTTCACCTATCGTTATGGGTCAACGTTATGGGTGTACACAATGTACGTGTTTTATTTAATTCGTGTAAAAGTGTACGAGTACTTGTGCTCCTCGTACTTTTACCTTGCTTACTACGAGGGCTAGAATCACGAAAGCACTTTTTGTTCTAGCAAATGTCATACAATTTTACCAAATTAACACTTTCCCTCACGCTCCTACTGTCCATTTGTTCGTCTACCCAGAGAACGCCTTCCAACCAGGGCCAGGTCTCTCTCCAAAGCAAACCACTTCCACGCGGTGGAATTTGGATGCAAAGTTTTTGCGGTACAGAATGCTTCGTTGAAAGTGTTATAGTACGTAGTGCCGTTTTCAAGAACTCCAAACAGAGCAAAATTTAGGGCCTCCAGGGCCTGTACTTATACTCAATGTCACTCAGTGTAAATGTTTATTTAATTTTTATCGACTGCAATTTGTTCGGAGTATAGTGTAGTGTGTGTCTATGTTTTGTTTTTGTTCAATTTGATGGTGGTGTGTATGTCACTCCGTATTTTTTTTTTATAAATATGAATAAATGTTCAATTTTTTTCGGTTTTCGTCGTCTCTTCGCGCGTGTTCTCTATGTGCGCTTGTGCGGGTTGTTGTCGGTTGTATTTATTTTTCGTGTAAATTTAATCATATGATTTTATTTTCAGGTAGTTCGGGTTATAACAAGGAAGCGCGTTGAGACGCTGCACGTCTCAATATGTGTATTGCATAATATTGCCGAAACTAATCAGTCAAAATTATTGGGGTTTTCCAATAAGTTCGTGAGGTACTCGTGATTATTTATTGGTTTATTTTGTCCGCAAAAAAAACTAACGAAAAATAGTGTCTCTTAAAGTAATTCCAATCTTTACAGTTAATTATTGGACGAAAATATTATTGAACCTTAGTATTGAACGGTTGAAGTATTGACTGTTAATATTAAATATTGAACGTAATTTTACCTACCACAACGTATGTTCCTTGACATTTTGGCCTAAACCCACACAGCACAGAATATTGCAGCAATGTTGCTAGAATCTTTCAATATTGCATGTTGTCATCCAGGAGCTGAATACATTTGACGTGACACCGGCTCAGATCGATTATAACCGACGAATTCGTGTAGGGTCGATGCCCCTGATGAAGGCCTGATACTTTCCAACCACAGATTTTGGGAGGCTTTTTTTGGCACGCGGTCAAAGTTGGCAAAACCATGTTTTTGAGAGACAGCGTCGAAACTATTAATTCCAAGAAAAAAAAGTGAAGTAACCATTTGTAGGTATTAGAAAAACGAACAATTTGGCGGGTTGCAAACTGAAATCGGTTGATTAGTTCGCTCGCAACTTATTAAAAACCAGCCAAAATGGCCATTTCTATTATACTCCATTATTAATTGAAAAATGCGTGTGCAGCCTCTCAAATCTCAGAATATATGCCCCTCGGTACACTAAACAAGTGTGCAAAATCGGAGCTCGATCGGATGAATAGTTTTCGAGCAAAGCTATTTGTTATTAAAAAACCGACCTTTTTCGCGAGGAATTTGCAGAGCGGAAGAATGTCGCAGCGTAATGAAACAAAAACGAAGTTAATTCGAAAGAGTCGTACAATCATGTACACTATGGGGCAAATCGATTTTTCATAATTAAAGGGGTGAAAAACGGCTCGAAAAAGAGGGTACGTTTTTTACTCATAAACAAATGGAATTTCATCGTGAATTTTTAAGTAATAGAATCAGGACTGGTATTCTCCGACAGCGGTCGTTTTTCTACGACATTGGAAAAAAAAAATTTGCAAAAAGTTAATTAGGGGGAGATCAAATAATTAGTTTTTTAAAAATTATTGCCGCTGTTTTTTTCAATATAGAGAGCTAAAAATTGGACAGCATACAGATTAAGGCTTATGCTAACTAAAGAAAAATTGGCGGAAAAATGCCATATAAATTTATTGTTGATTTTAGCGTTTCATTGAGAGGCCAAATGTGACACCGCGTTCGGCGGCGGTCTCTGACTCGCGCGCACTCGCGCAAAAAGTGAATCCTGTTTTGTGTACCGAGGCGCATATGTTCTGAGATTTAAGAGGCTGTACAAACGTAGGAAAAAAAATAACTGGTCTGTAAAGTGTTAAATAATTAATTGTTTGAACAATTTGTAAATAACTTTTGGGTAAAATTAATGTTGATAATTGTTGTTTTAGCATCGTTGAATTTTTTCAGATTTTTATTGAATCATGAAATGCAAAAATTCTAGCCAAATACAACTTTGATCTGACAAGTGTCCCACATACATTTTTAACCCATTGAAGGGCAGTGGCACTTTCAGAGTGCCACCTACTTTCCTATGGTTTTTGATTCATTTGTTTTTTACTTTTGAAGTTAAAGACATAGAAGTTTTGGTTTTTTACACGTTGAAGTGAATCGTTATAAACAATTGATTAATGAGAAATACTAGTTTTTTATATTTTCATTTGGCAGCAATCACGAAAACATGGATATTCATACAAAATCGGCGAAAAGCCAGGAGCAGTCTACCAGGATTCGGAGGGTTTCAAGTTCAAATCCACGCCAGCGCATCAAATTTTCTTCAGATTTTTGTCTTTGTATACAGGTTAATTTCAGCGTCACAAGTATGCATTCCATTAAATAATAATATCAAAATGTCTCAATAAAAAACAAAAAAAGTTTCTTTAAATGTTTTGTCATTGGTGGATATTCAAACATTGCTGCAACAATAGTTCAGCAATATTGTTGCAATATTTCTGTGCTGTATAAATGTTTTTAGAATATTCGTAAAAATTGTTGCGACAATATTTTATTGTAATATTGCAGCAAGCGGACATTTAGATATTGCTCCAATGTTTCAGCAATATTGCAATGTTGTCAATAAAATATTGCAGCATTATTGTTGCAATATTTCTGTGCTGTGTGGGAAGTAGTGCATATTTTTTAACAAAGCTGGACGTATAAAGGACGAGTAACAAACAAAAAAACACCACACGTCCCGGTTATATAGTTTGCTCACAGCTCAAGATGCATCGGAGTGTGTATGTATGAAACATGCGGAGCATATCGCGCAGATATCTTTATTTTTGTTCTGCCTGCTCAATTCGTGCTTTCCATTTTTTTTTCAGTCGTTGCTTTCCAAATCTTTTTCTCCCGTCTTTCATCTCTTCACCATCATGCGTTGCATGCTTTCCTTATGACATCTTTATTTGCTTGTTCTTTCGAATCGTGACCAATTTGCAGAGCTTTTTTATTTAAAAAAATGAATGCACTCGATGCATTCGTATTGTAGCAACGCGTAAAAAAAAGAAACAAGGACAAGTGTATATAAAAACTGTGTCAACACACAATCCAATTTTTTCGTAGTCTCTATATCACTTCATCTCGTTAGGATAACGAGAATGTCACGTCTTCACAGAAGGATACTATATATATGCAAGCTTTTTTGTATAAAGCAATAAAATTAAGATTTCGAGCTGTAATACTGTATGAAAATTGTAACCGCTGATGAAAAGATCGAATACTAGTTTTTATGAGTGTTGTTAAAAAAATGATCGTGCGTAGGAAGTTTTATGACTCTTAACACAAAATTTTTTGAAACCTTTATGCTTCATTGAAATATAGACAAATATATTGGTTCAAAAAAGCCGAATATTGTATTTTTCAATTTCTCACTCCAAAACGTCATAGTTCTTTGCTTGAAAATAAATTATTACAAAAGAATTTTACTGTGCCTTCATTCTGTAGTTAGTGCATTCGGCGCCATTTTCTTCATTCGATTAACATAGAGAATTTGTTATGTAGCTATGTATTCGCGTTTATCTGTATTGAATATTGTTCAATGAATCTATCTCGTGGTGAATTAGGAGCATCAATTGTTCAGGAGATATATAATAACAGCTGCAGCTCAAAATGTAGCGTAAGTCACATTTAATCGCTGGACATGTTTAAACTTTTGAGTTTACATTGATCACTTAAATTAAATTTCCGTTCAGGATTCACTAACCAACTGCAGGAAACTTCGGTGTAAAATTTACTATTTTTTTTGCGTCTAAATACCTTTCAGAATATTTTATTATAAAAAAGTATTTGGATACATAAAACCAAATATGCGGTCCAGTTTCGGCATTTTTAGTCCCAGGACCTTTAAACTACTTACGGACTTGACTCTAAGAACAGATTTTTTTACATAATTCAACGCTTCATATAACGAAGTTAGTTTGAATAAAAAATACAGACATAACAACACGAAAGTAACATGAAAGAATATTCCCGATGTTTATCAAATGGAAAAATCGGTCCTCAAAATAGCATAGCTCCTTCTTTCTATAAAAAAGCGAAACCTCTCTAGAGGATTTTTTGAATGAAATGAAAGTTAACATTTAAGGGGTTGCAGAAAATTTCTACTTTTTCAACAACTGTAACAGGCCTATTATAACAAAATGAAAATTAAAACATATAATTATTCAATAAATTCAAATGAGTAAATTACCACAGATTCTGGCTCTTAAATGTTCTGAAAGCACGTGTTACTCTAAGTTTATCACAGAATAGTATAGAACGAGGTTATACTTTTTCTATTCTGAAAGGATATAAGACCGATTTTCGCATGGCTGACGTCTGCAAAAATTGCACAATTTATATTTTTTTAGAGAATCATGGGATTATTCAGTATCTTATTTGCTGTATCACGCACACATGATTTCTTTCCTAGCTTTCAAAAGCCGTGCGACTAGCAAGGATTGCGATTGTTAATCGTCCTATAAGTGTTTTGTCATGTAAAAACCGGACGAGTTAATTACAGCTTTTCCCAAACCTCGGGATATAAATTTTCGGGGAAAAAAGTGTCTCAGCTAAAACGCCACATTACTCTTCAAGCCTCGTTAATTTTCTTTCACAATAATGTTGAACGTCGCTTCACTTTTTTTCCACTCATCGTTGCATCTCGTGGCGGAACTATATATACATCACAAATGTTGACGGCAATGTACATAGTACTTACCGGATTAGTGCGTAACCCTGTACCGGATTAAGCACATTAGCCATCCTCATTGCTCTTCTCTCCCCTTTACAAGCCCTATATAAGTACGTTATGGACTCAAGAACTATGTAAAATCCAATTATGCGGCTACATGCACGGTATTCTATCTAATGTATCAAAGATTATATTCGCGTCAACATCAAGAAATCTTCATAATTTCTGCGTATCTTTCCGTAACTGAAATTCGCTTCACATATTCGTATTCGCATTGTAATTTTCTATTTTAAATATGTTTTCTGAATTTCTTTTTCTTCATTGATTTCATGCCTTTTTACATACTCTAGCGACAGAAATTATGAAAACACTTCCAATGTTCGATATTTTTAGTTGTTTTTTAAATGCTGTATCTTCGTGAAAAATTTCTATAAAAAACTGAAATAAAAGCATTTTAAAGCTTGAAAACTGTAGCTTCCGAAACAAGTGCTCATTGTTTGCATCATGTATGCTTTGCATGGTATTTAAGAGAGTACTGTCGGTTTTACAATTACGGTTCAGAATTCAATGAAATTTAGTATGCTCGTAGATTATACTGCGAAAAAAGTCCAGTTAAATTTTCGTAAAGCTACAGAGTGAGAAAAGAAGATATCATTTTTAATTTCGCACATGTAGCATTGAGTCTTATGGGAAATTACAGGGACTATCGTATTTCACAAAAAGCACCGTTCAGATTTGAATAAAAAAAAAAGAGAATGAAAGTTTCATATGTAACGAACATTTTCGCTGCTTAAAGGTGCAGTTTGAGAGTATGCAAAGCAGCAATTATCAAATAAATATAAAAAATGCACTTTTGTAGTCGGAGTTCATCAGACGTGGCAATGTCGCGTGAGAAAAGCTAGAAGCTTCATGTATGAAGTGTGCGCGATCACAGATCTGTCTGTCTCTCTCACTCCCATCGTGATATTGCCACATCCAAATACTGCAAAGGTCAAACGCGACATTGCTGTGCATTTGACTATGGCAGTATCTGCAGTATTTTCTTCACGTCCAACCGAAAAAAAAATATTTTCAAATATTTCAATGTTTTCGGCATTTGCATGTTATGAGATATTTTTTTCTGACTAAATGAAGCAATTATGTTTTTAAGCCTGAACTGAAGTTTTATGTTTTATGCATCCCCATATGTTTTTTACTGATATACCATCTAATAAGCGAAAAACAACACATTTAACTTTAATTATACCTGTAATTCTCGAACCAAAGAACACACATAATTCAACTCATCGTTCTTAGACAGCAGAGAATATCTTCATTGACACTGGTGATTCGTTTTTAAAACAGTATTTTTTTCACATTGTAATGTTCATTTCACAGGCGTTGCGTTCTATTTTTTGCCTCTTTTCAGCAACTCTGTCGGGACTTTCCTGAAACTGGTAGAAATACTCATGTTGTTATATTTTTTTAGACTTGAAAGGATCAGAATAAAACGCGGGGAGTTCAAAATCGCAGCATTTTTTTCAACATTTTTTCGAATTACGACCCAGAACCGCAAACACGTACATTAGCCAAAATTCGGAGACTCTATGCGCTCGCCCATCGAGGATCGACCGACGGTTTGTCTCTGTCTCGTCAACGCCGCCCCATGAAACGAGTCCGCCATTTTACACAAACAACGTCCATTAGTGAAATTGTTTTGTCACAAATCACCGAGAGAAGTTTTTAAAGTCTAAAAGAGTCAGTGTTCGTAGATGTAAGATTTGAAGTCTGAATTGTGTGAGTTTTTGAAGAAATTATAAATTGTGGAAAAAATCGTATTCCTCTGGAAATAATTGTAATTATAATGGAATGAGAAGGATGAAAGCCACGAACGTCAAAATATTTTGGTTGTCGGCGAGACAGCGTGCCTGTTAACCATCGTCGTCGCACGCGTTACATATACGGTTTGTTATAGGAATTCGAAATCATCGATTCACGCTTCTGTATTGTGATAAAAGCTAAGTTGCATTAATTGATAAATTATTATTTAATATTGTATTCAATTATTTATCTAATTGTAATTGTATCTAAAATTTTTCATCTTCATTTGTTCTTTGAGTTTGCGCCTGTGCCTTGGGCCTGTGCGTTGTTCGTGGTCGTGTGATGTTTAGGTGTTCGTGTTGTGCATTGTTCGAGCACAACGAAGGGTCGTCGAGAGGAACCCCCCCCCCCCCTCTACGCCTCCCTTTGTGCCACCCACTGGCGGAATCAAGGAGCAGAGCCTTAAGTGGAGGTGAGATTAGTAGCTTAAAAAACCGTTTTTAAATGAAAAAAAATAT
This sequence comes from Heteropelma amictum, assembly GCA_959613375.1. Taxonomy (NCBI): domain Eukaryota; kingdom Metazoa; phylum Arthropoda; class Insecta; order Hymenoptera; family Ichneumonidae; genus Heteropelma; species Heteropelma amictum. The sequence continues at coordinate 4,730,845 of OY390723.1, forward strand.
TTCGCTTCATTTTCGAATTGATTTTTTTCTTCCAAAATCATTCGTTGCAACGATAAAAAAAAATCGTACAATATAGCTATTTTTTTTAACTGCCGAAAATATTGCCTCTAATATAAATATATATGGGATGTTTTTCGTAAAGTACATGAAGATCTTCATATTTATTTCATAAAAGTGTGCTCTAAAATTAATAGTTTCCGAAATACTGCCAAAAAAACATTGACAACTTTTCTAATTTTGTGAAGGACGGAGGTGAGGGTGAACTAATATTTTGCGTCAATAATGCTTTAAGGGTTCTTCAACATTTTAGGCAAATCGGCGGTAAAAGCTTTTCAGAAGTTTATCCAAAAAATGTTTAAAAACCGATAGCAAGACTAAATTATTTAAAAGTCGGTAATTCGATAATATCTGACCCATGAATATTCAGCGTGGGTGTAGGGTCGCTGGGATTTCAAAACTAGTGAAGGCTTATCCCGTCCATTTAGATACATAAGTAAATGTCCCTATTACGGAGCGTGTCCCTATTATGGCGTATACATGCATAATTTTAATTATAGAAAATTTGAAGGAATTAACCGCAACAGAGATTAAGTTGTAAAAATCTCTAAATTTGTCTCCTATTTAAAAGAAAATAACTTGTAATTGTCTTTATTTCTTGGGCTCTGCAATTAATATTTAAAAAATCGCGCCCCGTACAGTGCAGCTCTCTAGGGTGCGATTGACTCATCATTAGAAGACAGCAGCGCATGCGCAGTTTACCAATATTGAGTATATTATCGAACCGGCGAGTCAGAAAAGTGTAGGAAGTGAAATACATCGTTTGTTGTAAATAATTGAAAAATAAAAATGCCATCTAGAACGAAAAAAAAGACGGCAAGTACGTATTCAATTGAATTTTAAGATGCGCCGTAATAGAGACAGCAATAAATCTTATCGTCTGTATTACGGCGCACATATTTATATGAATTGGGTTAGAATGATCGAATTTTGTTTACACTGCTTAAAATATGTTTACTTTGATACTCCAGGTATATTTATTCAATTTTCTGTAATTGTACTTTACTATTGACAGAATCACGCATTAAAGAAAAAAAGAGAAGAAGCTCTTGAGCAAAAAATTCAAAAACAAGAAGAATTAATGAAAAGAAAGGAGAAAAGGAAAGCTGCAGCCCAAGAATTAGCTCAAAAAAAAAACAAAACAACGAAAATTAGATGAGCAGACGTAATATGTAATATACAGTAACGTACATGAAGGAAAATATCGATCGATAAATGAATATGAAAATGTTTCGTAGCCTTATTCAAGTTATTTCCAATAAATTTCGAAGTGCGCAGTAACTGGGACGTTACATGCTCTGTAATATGTCCCGAGATATCAGTGATATGATATCAGTGATCATTATCATCACGTATGTCTAATCTCAATCATCTCGTAGCAAATTTTCGGATGTTTCTAGTCAACAAAAAACGAGAATTTATATACCTCAAAAATTGAAAAATTCGCGTACATGAAAACTATTTGCTAAAAAATAATTGTGGGATGTGTAGAATGTATTGTAACGTATCCAGTTTTGGTTACATTTAAAATTTGTTTGTTCAGACTCGATCAGGGAGTAGATTAATTTAACGTCGGGTAAATCTGGTAAAACAAGATATATTCTTCAATAGATAGTGTGTGTGTACAGTGTTCTTGTTGCGTCTGGGTATCACGGTGAGGATTCGTCTCGTTTCCGCTTTGTAATCGTGCTGCTTACGTACTAATCTTATTCGTATACTTAAAATACTAACAATGTTTGTATATCGTATTTCGTGGCTCTATATAATTTTAACTTTATCGCGCGTTTACGTTTATAATTTTTGTGTAAAACTCACGGTGTCTTTCTTTTTGTGTGTGGTGTAGTGTAGTGCTGTCCTGTGTTGTATGACGCGTGGGTTCGTCACGTTACTTCCGTTTCGTGTACTGTGATGTGAACTCGTACATCCTCCTTGTTTCTTCTGTCTCTCGCTCTCTCTCTCTCTCACGTCTCTATACCTATTTTTCTCCCTCACAGCTGATTTTGACAGCTGTCACAAAACCGTGGTTTTCGTAAATTCCTCGTGTGATTCTCGTAGCCGTTCGCACGTTTTCCTGATCCCTCTGGTTTCCTTCCTTTACAGGTAAGTACTTCCTCGAGCCTTCAGTAATCGTCGTGGTCGCAGTACGCCGGGAACACTCGGAATTACGATCCCCACAAATATTGACTCACGAAGAGTTAATACACGATGTGCATTCGTGTCTCGAGTTGTTCAAAACCGTACGAGTCCTCGATTTCCTTAGGCTTTCGCCTTCGTACTCCCTGAGTATCGTAGAGTTTTTCCCGAACTCTAACTCGACTACGAATCACTGTCCGTTCGTTCGCGTACCGAGAGACCGTCTTACAACCAGGGCCAGATCGTCCTCGTCGGTACACTACTTCCACGTAGGTGACGCCGTAAATCGAGCGTGTAACACTTTCGTGCGCGGTGCTTCTGTGTCGCGAGTTGTTCAAGACTGTGCGAGTCCTCGATTTCCTCAGGCTTTCGCCTTCGTACTCCCTGAGTATCGCAGAGTTTTTCCCAAACTCTAGCTCTGATACGAATCACTTTCTGTTCGTTCGCGTACCGGGAGACCGTCTTACAACCATGGCCAGATCGTCCTCGTCGGTACACTACTTCCACGTAGGTGATGCCGTAATTCGAGCATGTGACACAATTGTGCACTGGACTTCGATTCCCAAGAGTATTTAGCATGTAATGCTCTGTTCAATTCTTGAGACCAAGTCTAATTTTCTGTTCCCTTGCTCCCCTATTTATACCCCGAATATATTGTTTAAATATCCCTTCCCTTTGTGCCATTTGTTTCTCTTAATATTGTTAACTTTTGTCCCTTCCCAAATTTTTCCCCCGAATTGTCATTTCTGCGTGTTTCGGTGTTTGTGTTCGTCGAATTTTATGTCTCTGTGTTATGTTCGTGATTATTAAGTATTAATGTTTATAAATGTTAAGTTTTTTGGTGTTTTCGGTTTCGTGTTCTCTGTCAGCTGTCGTGGTTGTGTTGGTGTGTGTCGGTGAGCTGTGTTTATACTTCGGTCGTTGACCCGCGATCATCTGTTCGACATGTTTTGACATATAATAATTTCGGTTTTGTTTTTCAGGTGAGCCTTCTCGGCGAGCGCGGAACCGCGAGCGGCGGTTGGACGAAATGGGCGGGGGCGGGGGGGGGGGGGGGGGGGAGATACGAGAGTACATGAGACGTTTGACGTTTCAGTATCAAGTCGATTTTCGGGATGTTTGTTGGAACACGTATCACGTACAAAATACTCGCTTGTTTGCATGGAGTTTAAAAAAAAACATAGGGTTGAATTTTGATCATCTTTGGATGCATTTGCTGGTTTCTTGAATTTCTGCATCTAGACTGGCACGGAGTGAGAGCCTATAATCATACAATGAATCTTTAGGGTTTAACCGCACGATGGAAGATAAAAAGACGGAGCTTCACTTCATGCGATTCGAGTGTAAATGTGGATCATGGAACAAGGAAACGTTTGAATAAAAAAATTTAATATTATGGAAAACCGGATTTTGGATATGACCTGAATTCCGGAATTTAGGAGTGGGAATGCGGGTTTTGCGAAAATGAAGCGAAGACGGCAATTAAGGTACCGTGAGAATGTAAAGTTGGAAAAAAGATACGTTCCTTATTCTAGTTCACTTTTTATTAGTCTGGTCATCATGACGAAAAAAGTTTTAGTTCTTTCTCAGCGTAAATGTAAAAAAGTTCACCTCTCACCTCACCTAGTTCGTTCAATAAACTGCAAGATGCACATGCCATGCAAGAACCACTAAATATTCATAAGTTAATTATAATTATCTATGCATCCGCTTTTCTCTCTATGCTGGACATTTCATTTGGTCAGTATTTGCGTATACGTGACTATTTTCAGCTCATTGACAGTCTTGGCGGTGAAATTTCATAAATTATAATTACGGAAATAGTTTTATATATAGTTTTATACATAGAAAATACAGTTTCAAATACAGAAATATGTAAGATATTTTTAAATAAGAACTGTGCAAATTTCGTATAATCCGTATCTTCATATAAGAGCACTTAATTTAATATACGTAGTTTGGTGAGTTACGCCTTTTTGGCTTTGTAGCCATGAAAAATTTACGTATGTGTGCCTATGTACGCTGTAAACGTTACATGTATACAGAGTATACAGGGATTTTATGCGCACACTTTCGAAAAGTCTGTCGACATTTAACTCCAGTATGACTGCAACCATTTCACTGTGGCTGGACATGTGGCTACATTCATACGAGAGACATTTTTTTGCCGGTACCTTTAGTTTACTAGAAAGTTCAAAAGCACTCAGCATATACTACACGTTTCTCTAGCAACGTTTAGATGATTCTCCTTCTTCTCGGTTTCATCCATTCGAATCCCAAACTTTTCGAACGTACATCGTTTTCTCCAGGATTATTGATGATAACATGAACTCGGAAACTACCAAATGTTGTAAATGTTTGCCATGGTTATTTTGTGCGTTATTCTATGTTAAGCTTGAATCACTTGTATTATTTTTTAAGGGAATAGTTAAAATCCGATTAGAAAAAGATTAATTTTTTTGTAGCTCAACGGAAAATTTTTGTTTTTTAAGATGTATTATATCGTAAGATAATACATAATACCCGGAGGATACTGGTTAAAACCAAAAGCGCCCTCTTCGAAGACTTTATTTGGTTCAGCAGCTAAAAACGGCAAAGATGCGAAAATACCGTACAGTCGACCCTCTCTTTTTTTAACTGCAGAGGCTTTCTTTCGTTCTGATCTATCCCCCGCCCCATTACTAGCATTCGCTAGTAACAGCGAATGTATTACTAGAGAAGCAGTTAACAGATAAAAGCAACGTGGTTAACAGAAGGCAACGGTCGAGAGAGGAGACTTTATCAAAAGAGAATATTGACTGTAATTAAACAAGAAAATAAGATGTGTGTGCTTCATCTTTCAAGTACAGGATCAATCAGCAACTTCTGAATTAAGTGGTAAGAATCGTATTTTAGAGTAACTATTAAAGTTGTGTTGTTATCGAAAGTTGCGCATAAAAACACTCTTTTACCTCTGGACTATAAAGATGAAGAAATCATAGATTCGAGCAGCATAGTACTCTATAGAAAAGAATGACTCACGAAACTTACCAAGAAAATCGACTTGAGATGAAAGTTCTGAGTAATATCTGAATGCGACTCGACAAATTGTTGAACAATTTTTGGAGGCACAAGTTGTGCCATTTGTTTGCTGATATTTGATACAAAATGAAATCATAAGAAATTCTTACGGATGTCAGTAATGCGGTCCACAAAATTGTAAGAAGAAAAGAAAGAGAAAAAGTACTCATATAAGCTTAAATATATCATATGCGGCTCATTCCTCGGTCTCGATTTGATAGAATTCCGTAAATTCTGTGTGGTCCACATCGAAGATATTCGTGCTACGCATTTGCATTGATTTGCCGAATACCAGGACGCGTTTGGGACGTCTATAAGAGCTTCGAAGGTACTGAGCTATACTATAGGGACATGCTAGAAGTTTATCTCCAAACTGCAAATGTTTCATTTGTTGCTTTATAATATTGCCAACATGGCCAACTAAGTTTGTTTTCAAATCTAATTTGCTTAGTTGGTCGTGCGCGACAACAGCGAAGCTTATGTATAACGACCTTTTTTAGTTGCCAGTTAAATTATGAATTCACTTTTTGGGTGATTAAATGGATTTAATATGAAATTTTGACTTTCACATCCTGCGTATTTTGATGATTGTAGAGAAAAATGGGATGCTAAACTGGTCGCGGGAAACCAAATGAGAAGAGAACTCTGAATATGTGCCTAATTTCCTTGCGTCCATAATATAAGCGGTGTTCTCTCTTAGCCACATTATTAGTCCCTCAGGACTTACTATTCCCATTAGAGAATCTTCTACTCTCACATCTGTTGTAACTAGACTTCTTCCTCGAAGCAATGGCTGCAGAATACTGAGAGTTTGACAAGCGTTAGCTAAGTGGCAGTGGTAGATGCAGAGTGGAAAAGTTCAGAATTTCTCCGTGGTTTTGCCTACATACTTACTTATTTCTGTACACGGCACATTCCACTTCAGTTTAGTGTGTAGAATGGTGCACTAAGAACTTTTATACATTCGCTGTTTTGTATTTATACATAGATCACAAGAGTAAATGACCGCATATTATGCGGTATAGCGTCGAATGGACAATATCTAACGAATAATATATGTTGATAATAATAAGCCAGAATATTAGCGTTTTACGACAAATCAATATCAAAAAGCTCGACAATGGCTAACCCTATCTAAAGAATAATCTGGTTCTGCAAACATTAGTCCAGGAGGCTGGGAAATTGATTCCCAGTTGAAACACCACATGATTCACCGACAAGCTGCTTTCTGGGCAGTATCATTACCCGTGTAGAAATTTTGATCGGGCAAAAGTCCTGCCCCCGACCAGATTTCCCTACTTTATATCGGGTCATGATCAGGCCACCCCGGTCTGGACCCGAGTAGAAATGTAACGGGTTTGGAATCGGGGCCAGGCTATACATTCCTGGTCAGGAAATGATCGGGCCCTTCTCGGTGCCTGGATAAATATTAAATCGAGAATCGAGAAATAGCCATGCCCTGATGGTATGCGCCCCTTACTAAACTCTCCCGTTTCTCGTATCATCAAACCTTGATTGGGGTCCGACTAATAATGACAACGCTTTACATTTGAGGTAAAGTCTACATTTTCTTTATCGTGAAATACTTGTAGGATCAAATTCTGTACTGAAACAAAGTGAAGTATCGATTATTTCAATAGCCATTCTAATTTTTACGATAGAATTCATCCTTGACAAAAACAAATAAAGTATACGGTCTCCCTCGTTAATTGAATGAGGGCCGGGTGACTTAAAAAAATACCATGATCTGTCGTTGCTTTTCTCTTATATGTTCGCCATACGTGATATGTGTACGCGGGAAACGGCTATTAGTGCGCCGCGCTGCGGCCAGTATGTGTACCTCACGTCGTTCGCCTTAAAAAAAAGGCCGGGATTTCCCTATTTGGTCCCTGATAGGCCCCTATCAGGAAACTCTAACCAGGGAAAGCCTAATAGGGAAATCAATTCACTGATAAGTCTGGGGACAGTTTTGGGCCGAGTAAATTAGACTGCCAGCTGTAAGAATATTCTTATAAATCGTTTGCACGGATACAGAATTATTGAGTTTTTCACTATTCTTACTGCTCTTTCAGAAATTTCGATTTGTTCTACATGTACGCAAAGAATAAGTTAGTCAGTCAAGCTAGTCGTGGAGTCAAAATAGTCGTTACGTGTATTCACCTGTAAAGCACCTGTATTCTGGCCTGAAAATCATCGAAATCTTAGCCTACCTTGCTGCTGGGGTATTCAATGAAGGCTATTCCTCCATTCTAAGAATGATGAATGCGTTAGGCATCATTGTTGGTACCTACACTAAAGTTCATCGAAAACTTCGATGAGGCACGCATAGAGAGGCAGAATCGGAGGAGCCTTTCTGCAACCAAAGTGCTCGTACAGCCCGAGAACAGCAGGAATTAGAAAAAACCAGCTCTTCGAGGAAGTTGAAGGGCTACTATATCCGCTTGGAATCGGTGATTGATCGATAATTCACTAAAATTAATAGTTTAATCGTATAAAAACTTTAAAAGTTATTATATCGAAACTGCATTTTCACAAATTTCTCGTGCTGTAGTGCAAAAAGTTATTGATCGATCCGATTGGAAATTTAGGAGATTTCTGTATATAACATTATCGGAAGGATGTACCTAAAGTTTTATGGATATCGTGTAAACAGCGTTGAGAAAATAGTTGAAAATTCGAACATGCGATGAAAAAGCTTTCGTAATTTCTAATTTTATCCTTTTTTATAATTTTATAGGTTTATTCTTTCCCTAAATACGTTAGTAAACGAATTTTTTTAAATTTCAGATCAATAAAAAAAATACGAGAAATGCAGCACTTTTTGATGTCACGGGAGAAATCCCCATAACATCGCTATTTTGCCTCATACAGGAAAAAAAATGTATACCAAAGCTTATAAATGATAATCGAATAATGTTAAAATACTAAAATTATGCGATTATTTTATCTCCTGTAAAAAAATTGATAAAAAATAACTTTGGACTTCGGGTATCCAAAGGGTTTTCTGCCCTCAAGGAGAAATTAAATCGACTATTCGAAGGGTATTTTGGGTAGGTATTGACTGTATCGGAAGAGGCGTTACGTACAATTATGATCGAACTTTTCTTGGTATGTTCGTTTAATCATTTAAGTTGTATTTGGCGCCTCTTCCTCGAGATAAGCGAGTAGATGTTTAAAGCTAATAATGGCAATCAATATTATTTATTGAGTTTGTATTATGGCTTAATATTAGTATCATTACTGCGAGTTTAGAATTGCCCGTGCCGAAGCATTTCTATCTCTACTTATATTTAAGTAAAATGATAAAACTTTGTACACTTTTCAACAACCTTTAAATGTCAGTTTGTGGTGTTCAGGGCGGTTGGCAGAGCCGCCATCTTGAACTTCGTGTTATTCTTGTTTTCAAAATATTTCCTAAACTAAGCATCTTACAAAAAAAAATCGTTCTGAGCCTTATTGTGAAGAATAACATGGCACATCGCTTTTGTTTGAAACTTTTTTCAATATTATTTATGTTTACAAAGTTATCGCTGGAATAAATGTTTCTATAGGATGATATTTATTAAGATTCGAGTATGTAGGGTGGAGGGGGGTACGCAACTCGATCGGATGAGAGAGCTGAGAGATATTGAAACAGCAGTTAGTAGTCATCGAATTGTACCACGCTCGTCATCGTCTCTGTAAGATCATCTGACGACTAGTCATATAGGAAACTGCGCTATACGAGAAAAGTTTTTCGCTCATATCTTATTTGTATTTGTCGAATTCAACCGTCCAAACCAATAGCAAAATTTATATCAATAAATAAATAGATAACAAATAATACCAAAGAAAATAAATATTATATGTTCAACATTTGTTTATGAATGTATCCCCTTTCATTGTCGTAAAACGATGGATTTTCTCATAAAAATGATTGCTATGAATGTTGTGCATAATGTACACAAACATTTTGTGTTTTAAACATACATATTTTCGTAAAATTAATATTTTATATTTTTGCGTTTATTTTGAGAAATATTAATTTTTTGTAAAAAAGTTTTAAGCAAAAGTTGTCTGTAATTTTATCTCGAATAATATTTGTAGTAACTACTTTAATCAGAAAATATATATTTGAGGCCAAATTCTCAAAAGTCTAATTTTTTCAAATTTATTTCCCGCATAGTTTTGAAAATAATCATATTACAGAATAAAATTTCAAAGAAAAAAGTGGAGAATTATGTTTTCAACAAAAATGACAAGAATATTTTTTTCCGTGGGATGAGCGGTTTACGAGATATAGTCTCAAACGAAAATTCAAGATGGCGGCGTTACTGACCCCCACCTCTACAAACTTGGTTTAAACTTGGTTATGTTCATTTGTTGGAAAATGTTTTAATGTTTATATAACGCCTTTTTGTGCACGAAAAAAAATCAGCAAGAATTTTAAAGCTGCGGAGCTTGGTGTTGAAAACTGTTGCATACCTCGCGTGCGTAAAATGTATGTTTCAGGTGATTTAAAAAATTCCATCTCGCGAGCAAAAAATATTGCCAATTTTATTTTGAATTATGTTATTTGGGACGCCTCTTCAGACACTGAAAAAATCAGCAACGATTCTAAAACTTCGGAACCCATGAAAAATATGCAATTGTTCAACCAACGACCGACGTTAGGCACATTATTCGATCCCAACTACTGGGCCCTCAATGTTGAATCAAGCATGGGCTAACCGTTTAGGGATGTATATTTGCCGGTGCATAGTTGAAGTATGGTGAACCAACGACGATACAACGCCGGACCAGTTCTAATTATACACGACCGGCCAACAGTTGGGCCTGAGCGTTGGCTCCGAGCATAGGCCAATCATTCGACCAAGTTATCGCTAACGCACGATTTAAGCATGGCAAACCAACAGTCTGCCAACCCTGGGCCTTTAAAGGTTATCAGCCACCGGCCAACTGTCTAGGCACAACGGTATTCCGACTAATTACCAATTGTTTGACCATTATTTTGCCAATGCTCGGATAGAGTATGACAGCGACGAATGTCGCTCAGATATCGGCTGCAGAATGAAAAGTCATCGTTTTGACGTTAATCATCGATATCTCGCGAACGAATGATCATACAGCAATCAAATAGAGAGTTTCGGAAACTTCAATCGATCCTCTACAAGCGCCTTTTGTTTTTATGACATTTTTCTAACGATAATGCAAATTTCAAAAAATACAAATTTTCAGTTCGCTCTGCAAAAACAACAGAGTCACAGTGATTTTCGAATAATACAGCAGAGAACGTGACTATGAGTAGATCCTTTGCTATTTTATTCAAAACGGCAGGAAAACGCCATCACTCGAAAAGATGAATCATTTCATGTTGGTAATTTCCCGGAAAGTTCTAAGCATATGAGAAGAAAATTATGAAAATCATATTTCATAACAATAAATAAAAACTGTAAAATGTACAATTTAATAGTTTCACTCATTCATATGTCAGCAACGATCTACATCAAAGCTTTAGTCATTTCCGCAAAATTCATTCATTATCCAAGTACTTGGCATTGCAGTTTAAGCATGTTTGCAGTACATTTTGAGACTTTCTCAGGTACATTTTTCAATTGCCTTACCTGAAAGCGATCCGTGCGTAGCTAGAGATCGAATAAATAATCTGCCTAGATCTGACCCATTATCCACTGCCACGACCACTAGATTATCTCGACCCTTGCAATTAAATTTTGATCATTTACCATTGCGTCACGGAACACGTCAACCCCGTCAATAAAAGCTATTCAGAATTAATAAAACGACTATGTCATTTTGTTTTAATCTTTGTCAATAGAATGTAAAGTCGTAATGTTCGTCACTTATGCTGAATCACGCTGTATACATCACCCAATAATTGTTCGTGTGCTCGAGCGACGCACAACGAAAGGTTTCAATCACTCTCCGAACCATTATTTCTAGTCGTATACACCCGACTTCTTTCTATGAATAAAGATCGGTTGTCAGCTCGATCAAATGGCACGCTTCCACGGCAACTAAAAAGAAACCATGTAGGAGAGGTCCTATTGCCGGCGATAAATTCTTGAAAAGTGAGGTGCCGTAAAGCAATATCAGCAAACACAAAGTTACAGAAGAACGTTAGCAATATACAACGTTGCGGAAGCTATGAAAGCAATAATGAATGTAAATTCATCAGCTACCGTGGCTGATGATTAAACTTTATAAGATGTATAGTGTCGAAAGTCTCGGATAAGAAAAGAAAAGAAACTTTATAGGTTATTCCGACAAGTACGAAATAAAAAGGCGGAACGCATATAATATAACTTGGTAAATGGTTCGGCGTGTTTCCTTTTACTTGGCACAAGTCGATATCCAATATCGTGTAGTTCTTCTCCGCTATCGTTCTACGGTAAGTGCTCGGTGAGAGCTACAAAGACTCGGGCGGCCTGAAATATCAGACTAGAGCATAAAACATACCATCGAATATACCCTAAGAAACAATGTCCTGCCGAGTACACGCGCATATACACAGTAGAACAGCTTGAGTATACTTAAGTGTACAAACAAAGCGACTGAATAGAACACTTTTTCGCTCTCCTCCCTTTTCCTTTTGCACATGTCGTATATGAGAAAATTATACACGGTTTATCAAACAATATGTCTATGGCAGAATATTTCAGGTGAATAAGTTTCATGCAACGTTTGACCGATAAAACAGGAATTGAAAATAATACAATCGATTTTATTCAAAGTATTATTTAATAATGTTACGGAGTTATTAATGAATTTGGTAAGCAAGTTTGTTAAAGAAATCGTTAGGAAAGTGTCCTGTTGCATGGAAATTATGTGTTGATTTTTCGAACATTTTTGCATTTATCAAAAACTTGCTTCATTTTATCGCTATCCCAGAATTCCGAAGGATTAAGTCATCAACAACATTATGACTGAAATGACACGCATGAACATATGATACTGTTCGACAATGCAGACACTTCACTTCACACTTCCTCCACTTCATTATTGCTAATCCTAATCCACAGTTCGCCAAAATTCATCCGATTAACTACAAATTATCTACACACACTCTCTCTCTTAATACTCAAGCCACGAATAAAAGTCCATCATTACACTAAGAAAAAAAAACAAACATACGGATTGCATGACCTATTCATAACATTCATAGTACCTTTAGAATAAATGGAATCTTCAATAGAATTACTTTTAAATAATCTTGAGCCCCATCATCAAACTTCACAGCAAAACACGCAATTGTGAATTTTTGCTACGACTGTATCGAAGCATTTCGATTCGCTTTGTCATTCACCGTTAGATTATGATTATTGCTCCGTTTTTTGTACGTCCACAACACACATTCGTATTTACTCCAAATACATAAATAGAACGTGAATGTGCTGAGGATTTGAAATATTTAGCTATGACTTTTGCAACATGTGGCACAAGCCCGATTTGTGTGATTCACCTGGAAACGTTGCAAAGTTTTCTGCAGACGTTTTAGTTATTCAATTATATCATATAGTAAGAGATCGCGTACATGAAACTATTATATATTCATATTTTTAATGCAGCGGGTGAAAAGTTTGCCGGTGCTTAACATGCACCCAACGGTTGGCACGATATTCATCACCAACTACTAATACCCCTCATTGGCCCCTAATACGGATAGTTTGTTGCTATTGATAGTATACAAATCTATCGAAGCTTATTGAAGGTCTGAAAATGGAAACAAGACAAGACAAGTTATAAACCTAGAGACTTTTGCCCCAAAATTGGACAGCAATAATAACGTACGTATTCTTTTCGTTACAAACGATAATCTTCGGAAATTCGATGCACCGCATTTGTACAGAAAAAGATCTAAAGCTCGTAAGCAAATTCGGACAGTCACAATTTTTCCCGAAGGCTGATGCTTGTGTATACGCCATCTCAGGAAGCCAATGAAGTATGCAAGAAGTATGCAGCATCCAAAGGTGATAGTGGTTGTATGCAACACTTTCAGTAGGGTAGGCAGTAGTACCCGTATCTTTTGTCGATGCGACGGAAAATGCTTATCTGAGCGGTTGCACGCCTCTTTTTAGACCCGCGAGAAGCGCGTGCATAAAGTGTTGTTACCACTTGAGAACCCTGATTCCTCCTGAGAGTTTTTAGTGGCTAGTTCGTCTGGAGCGGCTAGTATTTCCTTTCGAATGATTCCCGGATGTATTGTGAGGTTTGGTGCTCTCGTAATTGACGAGAATTGTAATTCCACCTGCTCCAGAAAACCCGTCTGAAGGTCTGACGTACCTTCCAGAAGGAGCCGTATTGATTGACAGTTTTTTATTTCCCAAGGGTATCCCCTGGTGATTGTATGCAGGCTTAAGTGCACTGCCGTACGTTGTCTGCAGTCTTCCCTAATGGTTGATCAGATAGACTTCTCCTCCGGGATAAGTCACAATTGAAAACGGACCAATCCAGTTAGGAGTGAAACTTGCGTGGGTTTCTTTAAGAACGGCTAGCTCCAAATACGGTCTGTATCGTCGACGACGATCGGACGTTCCTTTTCTGCTCTATTAATATTTCTGCTGGGTGTTGTTCAATTTTGCACCGGCGTAACTGATGATCCTTGTCACGCCGTCGTTGTCAGTTTGAAGGATGTACGACTTGAAGGCGTCGCTTCAGTTTGAGTAGATCTTGCATTGCAATTTTGATATGGTCGAATGCCTCTTGCATCTGTCAGGATCACCGGAAAGCATGTTTATCTGATAGGAGCACCAATTTCCGCGGAGCGTGGAGTATGCTCCGACAACCAGTTCCATATTTCCAGATATTCCTGAATGCCTTTTTTCTGCTTTGGTATCAGGAAACTGTAAACGACTTGCTTACATTCTTAAGTTTCGTTGCCTTGTTGTATAATTATGCGTCCCAAGAACTGAAGATCCATTCTTTTCGAATTTGCACTTCTCGAGAGCACTGGTACGGTCGTGTGCAGTTAATCTTTCGAATACATTTGCCAGGTGATAACGGTGTTCTTCCCATGAGCGAGAATGTACGATGATGTCATCTAGATACACAATACGGAATTCTCCGAAGTCCAGAATCGAATCTCTTGGCTCATAAAGCGTTGAAAGGTATTCAGGACGGTATTTAGTTTCGTGAAGGTTCCGTAGTGAAGGTAGTGAAGGTTGCATACATATAATTCATAGACAAAATATCCGCGATACAATAACCTCGGATAAAATATCCGCGCACAAAATACCCGCACCAAGAGTATCTGCTCACATACAGTAAATGTACAAAAAGTGTTGTTTTGGAAATTCTACAAACCGATACTGAATATGAGTTTACATCGACGCTTGCCACTACGAGATGCACGCCCTATCCATGTTGTTTTAAAATAGTCAAGTAAGGACTTCAATTCATCTTCATGCACCTTATAATATTCCAACCCGATCGAGTCGTTGAATCCACGCACAACACCTGCGACCGGCAAAAATGCGAGTGCTATTAACATTCTCACATTATGATGAAACTGTTTATCCGTATACTGTTTTTGCAAACCTGAAGGCTGTACATCGTTCCAGACATACTGCCCATAGTGAAACAATCAGCTGAAAATTTGAGTCTCCAGAAAACATTGCGTAAAGGCCTCAATAAAAGGCATCTCAAAATCGATCATCAACTTTTTCGGATTCAACTCAGACTTCAAATTCATTCAACATTGTGAAAACTCGATGTAAAATTTTTTCGTCTTGTTCAGTGCTAAAAAATAAACGAGCTGCAAGGATTTACCGTCACGAACTTCAGGAATACTGTATAGTTGAGCAAAGATACCGGGCACAGAACGAAAAGTACCATCAGCCAGCCATTGTTCACGTCCACACAAAAACTACAAATTCAGTAGAACAAAAATCTCTCATCGTCATCGCTACTGTCAGATAAAATAAATTTATTGCCGTGACAAGTATTCTTATAACTTTCGGGAATAATAAGCGTTCCTCTTGTTGATGATGCAGATATTTGAGGATTTTCAACAGCTCTGTTCCACAGCTCTATTACACAGCGATTCAATGTACTTCAAGTTGGTAAATCAGAAGCAATGAGTGAAGAAACGCCCGCCAAAATTGCACTAATCACAATGGCAGGGTTACCACTGCTTTTTACAGCACGTTTTTGACTTTTTTCTCGCAGAATACACGTATCTACTTTCGCAGCATTAGCAGCATGGTCATGAACTGGCACCACACCGATGATTTTACTCATTACAATTCACCCACTATATAGCCATTATCAATTTACACTCTCATAATGTCGCAATCCTAAATTTACCTGTACGCCGTTGAGAAGTAGTATGTATATACTGCAGGAATATTTCTTGTACTGCGAACACGTCGAAGTTATATTCGTGCTACTAACACTTTTCCGACAGTACAAATAACTATTATGCAAGGGAAGCTTCTGCCCTTTCTGCGAGAAAATGAATTTCTGAGACATTACACAATAAAAGACAACGACTGCGACACGAAAGGATGAGACGAGACACTGATTCGTTTAGAATGCTTCCAATAATATAATAATACAACAAACGACCGCGACACAATATGTTTTAACGGCTAATATACAGATAATGTACAAATATGTAAAGTACAGCTAATATTCAGGTATCGATATTAAATTCGCGCGGATATTTCGTACACAGAAATTTTATCAACAGATATTTCGACGAGGATATTTTGATCACGGACCATAAGTCGTGCCACCGTGCCACCAAAAAGCTGAAGAGATCACTCCTACATTGATTCTGAACTGAACTAGCAGTGTTACCTTTCACTTTCCAATAGAATAATTCTATTAGTAGAATACTGAACCAGAATTTGGCCGGTGCTATTGTCTTTCACGGAACGTTGCTCATGAAGTTATTGAAAACATCAAAAGGACTACATTTAAATAATTTCAAAGTAATACACTGAAAAAAATACATTTTCTCTCTACATTCATTGTAATAATAATGTTTCATTCGGTTAATGCATTATCTGCAACAGAGGTCTCAGAGCTCAAGTTTTACATGTATGAAGTGTACCCTGCTCTCACTATGGGAATACGATAAATCGCTTAACTTATAATATCTCTGATATCTCTAGCAAACTTCACATCCCAATGTGGGTATAACGTTACTAATTGTGTTCTTTATTATGAAAATCGGTCGATCGCTACTGCGATAAGCTGAACAACCAGCCCTAGATGTGAACGCCATAATAATAGAAATACTGTGAGAAAACCAATAACTTAAATAATATCTACACAAATGCTGCTATGCGGTTTTCTAATCGATGCTCCAAGGTCAAATTATATGTTCATGAATAATACCCATAGTGGAGTTAATTTCAGGGTCTACGATTACGCACTTGTTGCAATATTGTGAATTTGTGAAAAAGTTCGCCATTGTGCAAAAAACATCGAACGAAAGTAAATAAATATGAGTAAGACCAGAAACAAACAATACATTTGGAATTAGTTACGAGCTACTGTTTCTCGAAATATTTGTCAATGTCAAATTCAAGTAGTTTCATGATATGCTGGGAATTTGGTTTGAGGATATTTGCCTTCCCATGTATCTATATCGCTATTACGCGAAAGTTTAGTACTTCAGCTAATCCATAGATGCATACAGCCCGCACTTTTCGTATTTTTTAACAGGTTTCGTTCTGAAATAAAAATTTGATACTTGATGTAGACAAAATGAAAATGAATTAAAATATAAAATGATTTCAAGTAGGGCGGAAAGCATAGGGCCTACGTAGAATGACAAAAGTGTACATTGTAACGTAGAAATAACAGCAGAAGTAAAAACCGGGAGAACTGTTACTGAAAATTTAGTGAATTAATTACAACACAATGATTATGTAGATAAATATGAGCAAATATTGGAGCAAATATGACAATATTTGGAGGTCACTAATGTTAATTATATTTATAATTATACTTCATATTATGCTGACCCACTATTTCAACTTTTTATGTTCAACATTATCATAGTTTGATCCTTGTTCGATATATTGAAATAATGTTGAGATATATTCGATAAAATAGATTTTAGTATATCTCAATTTTGTAGAATTAGTTAGGTGATAAATTCGTAGTAAAACAGCATACTGTGCGGGTGCGTCATTGTATGTTCAAGTCTTCAGGCTAATGGATTAATTTCGCTCGAAAGGCACTCTGGAAACGGCTGCTGAGTGATTGCGTATGCCTTCTCATGTTTTGACAATATGTATTTAGTATTCGGTGATAATGCGCCTGCTAACAGGTTATTATTGTTGCCAAATATTTTTAAATGCAGCTTTTTTGAAAAATCGCAACAATTTTTTTTCAAGTTTTCTTTCGACTAGAGTTGACACCACAGTTTAAGATATTTCACTACAGAAAATTTTATTTTTCAGGTTTTTGACCCCCACCTCCTTGCCTATCGGTTTCGCCGGCTTCCGATAGAAAATCATTCATTATAAAACAATAAAGTAAACAAATTATGACCATATCTCAGAAAAGACTAAAAATTGAAATTTCGCTATTCCAAGCAGTTTTTCGTTCAAAAAATTGTTTGATGAAAAATTAAAAACCCCGTGTTAAAATAAAATTCATTTTGGAGCAATAAAGTAACAATACTTCGCTCAACAATTCCAAATGGACCCGACCCTGAAAGCGATTGGCGGATTACTCATATTCGATGCTTCCGGTTATCCCACACGGAAATATAATATATCGAAAAATATATTTTTCGATATACTAAAAAGTGAGCTGATCTTTTCTCGACTCTACGAACTTTGCCAGAAATTATAAAATTATTCGGTTTTCATACTTCGTGTGTATTTTGTATACTTACTATGTATTTTCGACATATTTCATATTTGTATTAAATATAATAGGTTTCTAATGTATACAACGTACATTCATTATGTATGTTTGATATATTTGGTATATTCAGTTTTGTGTATGTCAGTATATATTTAGAATCTATTTACAGGTATACATTGCATACATTTTTATATATATTTTAAAATATATCTAAAAATATATTTGAGATATCCAACATTTCGGACAAAATATATTTTATATACTTTTTTGTATATTTTCCCGTATATTTTTTATATATTATATTTTCATGTGGGTTTGCACTCCGACTTAATTTTTTTATCTTGTTTTATTTAATGTTACATTTCATATTCATCGATAAGCTTCGTAGGGCGTACGTTGAGAGGTTTGTAATTGATGGAATGCAGAACTCTGCCGGATGTCCACACATTGACTTACACAATTTCATAATAATATAGGTTAGCATTGCATGTAGCGCATTGTTCGCGTACTTATTAACGCCTTAGTACCTCTATCGCGTGTTTGCACCTGCTGCATGGAAGGGAGCGTGACAAGGGACGAAACGGTACACTGAGCGTTGATGAGCGATCCAGGGGGCAGAGTGGACTCTCGTCGGTGCAAGTGCAAACGAATATATAAGTGCGCCATGCATCTACGTGTTACCAAAGCTTCGAAGTAATTCTTTCCTATTATTATATATTTTCTGTTGTATACAAATCCAATGCTGGTAAATAAAAGAGCTTTAACTTACACATGTTGCAGCATTTTGGTTAAACCTTTTTGTTTAATACTGTAAAGGGTGAATGAATTTTCGCGGAAATGAAGGAAATCGATCAACGAAGGGCGGATGTACTATTGAGAGTGCGGAAGCCTGCACCTGCTCTCGCCGAAATTTCGAAAATCACTCTCCTTTGTTCCGAGGTCGTCATCGAGGTCCGAGGACGTCATCGTTCTTGACGTCATCGTTTAAAACCATAATTTCGCACGAGTAACTCTTAGCCCTGCGGCTCAATTTCTGGTGATTAAAATAATTATTTCATCTTTCTCCGTCTTGACCGGCAGGAAACCAAAACTTTTCATATCCACGGAGAAAAGAATTCTAATCGACGTACCTCGAGAGAAACGAAACAGTTGCCAAAATGCATTTATCATATCAACCATAAGGACAAAAAGAAGTTAAGTAAAATTGTGATGGCTTTAAATTCTCGAGCACGGCTACGTTTGTACAATAGTGTACGTGTGTGTGCGGTGGATGTGAGTCCGACAAGCTAATAATAGCCGTTTAACGATCATCGAACGGCTCAGAGAGAGATTTTGTTACTAATTACCCATACTTTGGGAGAGAAAACGACGCTCTCAATCTCTTCATCAAGAGTTCCCTATTATCACAGATCAGGGATCGATTACAACGATGATCACAATTATCGCTTAATACAGTCTGTATAGACACCTCCCTGAGAAAAAAGCCTTTCTTTACGGTTAAAATAAGTTAAAGCGATAGTTGGAAGAAGAAGGAGCAAGCGCAGTTACTCACCTGTCATACATGACCCTTTTGCACACAAGGTCCGCATTTGCTCGGCCGGGGGCTTGAGACAATGGGTTCCTGCTTGTTGTCGCTCATAAAAATAATTGTTGATAATTTAAGTAGTATACAACATAAAAAAATAAAACTGAACTTGAAGAATCTGGTTCGTGTGACAAAAGGTGACGTTGGTTTCAAGCTCTGGCATCTGGAATGCTTCTAAAATAAAGAATACGGGTCCAGGTAAAATATTGAAAAAATTGTGTAAAGAAGGAGCACAGTGGAATAAGGATCCACCGAAAGTATGCTGTAAAAAGGAAAAGGAACAATCAACTAAATTAACACTTTTTACAGCTGAAAGAACTTATGCCCAATGTGTCACTCGTCCCAAGTTGCGACATATAGCTCTACTAACTGTGACTTCATTTGCGAGGAATTATTTTTTTTTATCTGATCAGACTCCCATTTGCATGGGCCATGTTCAGAAGACAAAGTATATTAATGCGAAAAAGAATTAACGCATAACGCAAATATACTCAAAAATGAATACCCAACTTCATTATTCAAAACGAAGGAAACGTTGTTGTAAAAAAAGAATGTAACCTTCGATAAAAGAAAATAAAATATCAGTTTGTTATATAGTGTGTATTAATTTTAAAAAATCGGAGCGAAAACATCCGAGAATTTTCATAAAGTGTAGTCAGCCGATATCATCTTTTTAGATACAAGGAGTCTCCTCGCAAAAGCGTATTTCGCGCCTCTTCCACGAGATTAACTGGTAGTGCCTCTACTCCATAAGGTGTCACCACATCTTTCAGAGTTATACTGTTTAATCTAAAAAAGTCGGCCTCACGCCCTAGCCCTTTTGATGTGGCCATTGTTCTCCTTTGTGCCAACAAGCCATTATGGCTTGTACATAAATACATACAAACATAAATAAAGTGTACAAAAAACCTAAAAAATGGACCGAAATAGAAGTGGGAGTACAGATGTGGAAAAAGAAAACGATGGAGAAAAACTGGAGAAACGAATTGAACGATTGGAGCGAAAATTGGCAAAGCAAATGGCGAAAAAGGAACGGTGGCATGGACACACCGCATGGTGATCCGACTCACGCTCATCGCGAGATTATAACCTCGAACGCCGACACGAGAAAACACATCGCTATAATTGTTATATCATGAGCTTCCTACTCATTTTATTTAAAATCAGGAAAAAACTGTACGACACAAACGAGAAAATCAAACGATGTCCACCTAGAAGAGGAAAATCTAATGCGCTTGAAAGAGTGTATACAGTGCATGTGAACGATTTGAAATGTTAATATCTTTGCATTTCCTTGTATGTAATCAGCAGACATATTTTGAGAGCTTAAGATACCTACCAGTCAGAACGTAAGGATAGAGGTCTTTTGCAAGATGATTCGAACTGGACGGATACTCTAATAAAAGTGGCCATTTGTAGATCTACCGCCTCAATAACATTATTATTTTCTGTATTGTTAACCTGATGTCGTATCTCTGATCCGTTGGCTTTTTTGAATGCCCATAAAGAAAGCATGACTGAAGACATTTTCACCGGTTATGAGCAAGTAATTCACGAGCAACGTTCAATGATGGATTTTTCCAGTCCGGCTGCAGTCATCGAAATTAAAAATCATGCAGGCATTGTTAGAGAAAAGTATAAAAACTATGAACCAACAAATATCAGAAAATTTGGTAGATTCGACCGTTAACTATGTTTACATTACGTAGACTTCGTACAATAGATTGAAATTGCCCGCTACCCCCATCGGGATTGAACTGATACTTAATTCAGACCGTAGACTGTTTACCATTTTAAATATTATCGAATCACAGTCTTGAATGTAATAATTAGGAATTAATTGCAGCGCTTGATATAAATGGTTAGTCACGTTACAAATTCTCGATTTCATACGATTTAAAATGTGTCGAGTGTTATTTTTTCATATTTTATGGAATAAGCTATACTAAAACTTCCGAACACTCCGTATTTTCTGTCCGCATATACAGGGTGAGGCACATAAAGTGTCACAGAGCAAGAGCACTCAAACTATTCATCATATCCAAAAATGTTTCAGACAAAAGTTTTAGAAGGCCGCCATACTGGACCAGCCTATTTTTTTTATTGGTGAAGGCTGACGCTACGTCAAGGTCAACTGCACGTTTTTAAGTGTAACCAAGTATTTTTTTCGATGACACTATTATTAATTTTAAGAGGAATTCAGAGACCTACAACACAAGGTCATTCTGATCACGTAAAGTATCAAAATAGTAAAAAAATCAAAACATATCGCGATAATCAATTACCAAGGATCCACTAATCTATTGAGTGCTATTGCTCTCGAACACTTTATGTGCCTCATCCTGTATAATGCACTGACAGTCATGCAGCTATTGGAAATTCGTCACTAAAAATAGAATGGAAATTCGTTTACGTTCTTACAGTAAAACAGGAGGTTTTACGTTTGTGACTTGCACACGTGGGTTCTTCATTTTACTGCATACGTCGATATTACTGGTACTTAGTAGCACAACCGAGCCCCTGTTACTCTTGGGTACAGGTAGCATTAAGAGAGTCCCTATATGTTCCATAAACACATCGATCGATTCGTCGCAAAGGATGTAGCACCAGTTTTCTATAATAACCGACGTACCGTAAGGCCTTTTGTTTGCCGGAAGTCGTTTTACACATCTTACATTCTTCTCTAGATTGTTCGAGATATCTGTTCTCGTTTCTTCATTCATAGCATTTTTCTCTTGTCGTATTCTCGATATTTGCCACGAAGATAGGACATGATATCACTCTCGTGTTACACCGTGTATCCAGAAACGTCGTCGTCGCCGTCGACGAGTGTCACTATCGTTTATTTTCCTTACCCCGTTTATGCTACTTTTGCTGCCTTCTTATTCGTATTCTTTTTTCTTTTCCATTGCTCTTTAGAGTTGCGCAATAGTACAGCTTTCATTTTCTCAGTCTTGTTTTAGCCTGCACTATTCACCACATATACTGTATAGGAGCGTTGATAGCTGTTGAATTCTCCTGCAAGACGGATATCACGACCAAGCCATATTTACCACTGTTATACAATACAAGGTGAGGAAAAAGTATGGAAACCCCGGAAAATTTCTTTGAGAAGGATTGTTGAAAAAAAATGGGACCTTAAGTAATTTTCATTGAGGAATTTCGCGGTGTCCTTGGATTTGATCTTGACTTCTAATTTTAAGATTATTAAAAGGTCAACTTCAATTTTTCGAATGAATTCCTATATTTCTTACCTGAGAATCGGAAAGAACGGAACATTTTGCGTAAAGACCATGTCTCAAAAGTCAGATGAAATGAACCTCCAGGGGTTAAATAAGGATGAAAACAATGTTAGACTACTGTAATAAGAATAATTTTGTAACGAGAATATGTATTTTCATGAAAGGTGTGTGAAAAAAAGATTGTCAGGTTTGGTTAGATCAATCACACCGGTGATGTGGGGGAAATTTTTTTTATGACAATTTTCGATTCGCTCTTTCCGATTCTGAGGTAAAAAACATAGGATTCTATTTGAAAGACTGAAGCTGACAGGAAATTTTCAGGGGTTTCCATACTTTTTCCTGATCCTGTATATGCGTTCGTATTGACTTCAAGGTTTCAGTTGTCACCCGGATCCTGTTTTAAACGCAGAAAGTGGATCGGTTAAAGCAAGTAAAAGACGAGTGCAGAATAGAATATATAAAATGTTGGCCTGTACCGTCTGTGTTTTTTGACGATTGATGAAGGTAGGAAGATGCTCTTATTCTTTTGTCTATCATTCCCAGATTCTCACTTTCAAGTATCTAAATTGGAAACTTGAAAATTTTTAAGTTTTTTTATCTGTGACCTTTCGTCGATCAGCCAACAATGAGATGCGTAGGCGTACATGGCACATTAATACGACAAGAATAACCTAACCCTAGCCATATGCGGTATTATTTATTTTAACGAAGAGTTCTTTTGAACTCAAATAACGTTTTTTGCTTTTTCGATTTTTATAACTCTCCAGTAGTGTTCCACATATATCGAATAAACTTTTATTAAAAGAAACAATACACTGGAAAAAGGATAGAAATTCTATGACCAAAAATGAAAGTATCCAATAACAAAAAATTAGTCTGAATAGAAGAAGTTTAGTGTTTATGGCTGTTTTTGTTGCTTAAAATATATGTTTTTCAATGTATGTGACAGTACAAAGTGCAATCCTTTTCGTGGGTCTTTACAGGTAAGCCGTTCGAATCATCTTCGCTTGATGCTGATTTACTCAACGGATTTATCTACTAGGAAATTATGCGTGTGCATAAGTAGCGCAGAGTATTTATACTCTAAGATTTCAAAATAGTTAAACATTTCTATTCTTTTATCTGTCGTTGAGAGACTACCGGGTCTCTGGACCTAGATATTAACATTAGGTTTACGGACGTTTTTTATATACTTATCTCTACTATCTATTTTTATATACCTACTACCTATTCCTATACCCGTCAAAAGTAAAAGGCTTAGGGGAAAAGAAACTGTGTATAAATTCTTTAGAAGAAATGATTAATTTACGATGCAGAACGGTGAGAATCGATCAAGCGGTTTTCGAGATATTTCATTGCAAAGTTTGAATTGCGTCAAATTGACGGGTCCCATAAACCTAGTGTTAAATGGTTCTATCTCGGATATGTTCTAAACGTTAGGCGTCGCATGGGCTGTGTAACTTGCTAGTTCATATTCTCTTTTTTAGGTCTAAATGAGCAGGCCAGGGATAAAAACGTTATCTAATGGTTTGTTTGTGAATTTTAGAACGCGACAGAATTATAGTAATCTAATAGGTTTATGTTTTTAATTTTTACAACTGACACATGTTGTTTTTAACAATTTTGAAATAACATTTTTGTAATGGATTTTAAATTCCATCCTGAGGAATCCCATCGTAGAAATTTCGCTCCGGCACTGATCAGGCAAGCCTCGCCATCATGTCAGGCACTGATCAGGCCTGATCAAAATGTCAATTTTTGATATTTGATATTTGATATTATCATGTTGACATTTCAACAGGAAATATCATAGCGAAAATGATTTGAACTGCTGAGCAAACAGTGAAATTGTGACCGAGGTGCGGGACGGTATGTTGCAACGTGCTACCTACGTGCTAGCGCACAGAGTTGAAAAAGGAGTGCGATTATTAGTTAAAAATCAGGCGTTTATATACCGTAAAAGGTTAAAGGTTACGTGACTATAGGGAGCTAATTTTGTCATCAGCTTGATGGTCTAGTTACTTTATAGAGCTGACTCATCAAGATTAGGGGGTCGCGTGCAAAGATTTGTCACGGCTGAGGTAGTTTTGGACCCGTGGTCGATTAACTCTCGTTCGGGGGAACGGGTTATAACATTTTATTCTTAAGTGATTCTTATAGTTGTTAGTTCCCGTGATTTTGAAAGATAGTTGTTTGCTGTCTAATTCTATCTCTTAAGGGTTTTATTAATGTCAATTATCGGTTTTAAGAAATTGGTCGGTATTGCAATTTTAGCTAAAAAAATACAGTTTCCTAAAAATAGACGCAGTCCAATAACTATGGGGTTGCAGAGAAAATGTCAAGAGGGTAAAAAGTTGCGTAAGTTTACACTGGAGTAGCCAGAATTTTTTAAGAATTTTGTTCGAAAAATTTCTTTGTACAGCTTTTGGTCGGTACTCTAATGATTGAAGTCGCTCCATTTGGGAATTAGGCGGAGGATTTATTTTGCACCAAGTATTCATAATCTAACGGATCGCAGGTGATTTTCTCAGGAAATTTCTTAAACCCTTCGATAAAGGAAATACTGTATTTACCTGGAAATGATAGGTTTTGCTGCTCAAAAATGGCCAAAATGCAAAAAAACAAGAAAAAAAACATTTTGATTTTTAAAAAAGTAATCACCACTCCCCATGGGTAATCTTTAAAGTAAAAAATGCACACCAAGTAATTCAAATGGTAGCTTCCTTTGAAAAGTATTTTTTTCAAATAGTGTGAAAAGTAATAGTAATATTTTAAAAAAAAAAAAAAGAAAATCAAACTTGGCATGCATGGTTAAGAAAAAGAAGTTCGATGCACAGCAAGTTTGATTTTCTTTTTTTTTCGGAAACGGATACTATTATTTTTTACACTATTAAAAAGAAATATTTGTCAAAGAAAGCTACTATTTTAATTACTTGGTGTGTATTCTATTTTTTAAAGTTTTAAATATGGATTTCACTTCTTTTTGTAGGAAATCACCATATTTAATCATATGAGATAAAAATTTTAAAAAAACTAAAAGAAAAATTTCTTTAAAACTTATGTCGATGGAACTTTTATCAGAAAATCTCGTCGGTAGAGGGTTTTTTTTTCAACTTCTGTTCGCAGAATTGTGATCGAAAAATATTGTCGATCTAATTTTTTTCAAAACTTCTGTCAGAAGAATTTTTGTTCGAAAATCCCATCAATTGAGATTCTTTTTCGCCCACGAATTTTTTTCCACTTTTCACTCACAATAATTTTTTCCACTGTTATCTCTTCAAGTTAATAATTATACGTAATTAGATACGATAACTAAACGAATTATTTTTGAAGAGTTAAAATGAATATGCCAATTAAACTCAAAAGAAGTGAAAAAACGCGTGTGTTATTCGTCGTGACTCGCATGTCATACGCTAGTTCGGCTGAATAAAATTGCTCCCTGCATCAAATAGAATGAATGTAGTGATTGTGACAGTCCGAGCTTTCTCAAATCAAATTAGAATCCGGCTAATATGCTGCGTTTGTATACTTTACAACGACATACAAAAGAGGGTTCAAAGTTAAGATTATTTTCTTTTATGTCCAGCATAATTCCGCTTTCGTTGGAAAGGTGGCGTATTTCTGCGGAATGCACAAGAGGTCACGGGTGACATGTCACCACCCACTAACGATACCTTATTTTCAACTTATGCGAAGACCCTCCAGTTTCATGACATGCCCACGCTATTCCTGCTTAATTTCTGTTGTTCGGGCCATCATAGTGAATACTTGCATTTTCTTAAGGGATTTTGTTTTTCGTCTGTCATCGCTTATTGCATCTAGTTACGAAAATATGTGTGTTTATGTATGCAAGATTTTAGGGGCACTGGAGATCTTCGAGATCTTCAGACCGGGACATTCACCATCCCGGACGTTCATCAATGTGTTTTCATCGTTAGAAATACATTCACAATGGAACAATTGTATGTAGTATGATAAAAAATATACAATAAGGGTATTCCTAAAACTTTACGGTTAAAGAGTTTAAGGTCAGTAGAGAAAAAGAATCTTATTTCTGCAGCTATTTTTCCAGATATTGTGTGGTTTGTCACTAATTCTTGTTCGCAGAGCTAACGGTTATCTTAATTAAGGCGATCTTAAGTTAGATTATGTTAAAAAACAATTTTAGAATTATATCTTTATACGATACTGTTGACTCTTCCGAATTCCTTATTGAATCTCTATACCTTTAACATCCAAGCGCTTTATTTTTAAAAACGGTTTTGTTATACCGATACCGACGATTGTCACATCCGAACAGATTTTAATAATGTCTATCCAGCTCCTCATTTTTCGAGACCCTTCGGAAGATTATCTACATGAACTAGAGACTGTATCATTTTTCGACGAACATTCTCAAAATAACTTCTTGAACGTTTTATTTTTCTAGACGTAAAGTTTTACTTTTAAACATTAACGCAAAATTGAGAAAAATCTTAAAAAGACAACGATTTTTGAACTCTATTACCTTGAACTCTGTTACCTTTATTCGGGTAGTAAAGAAGGAAATAGAATTGATGGGCAGAATATTAGATTATGATGCAAAGGAACTTGGGTACATTTTTTTGTCGAAGTGAGGTTTTATACACATATTTTTTATTCCATTTTTATGCCTTTCTAAGCCATTGAAAATGGCTTTTGTTAACCTTTATACATATAGCAATACGTCGCATAACGAAATGTACGTGCGTGCTGTACGAAATTTGAATGTATGTGTCAAATCGTGAAGACTGACCACTACATGTCATTAAAATTTTTTTGTTCTTTTTTTTGCAACATATTATATCAAATATATTGAAACAAAAATAAGTTAATTAATTAAATATTTAAAGACAATTTTATTTCCATACATGTTTCTTTTTCTTTGCATATTTTCTGTTGAATATTTAAAAACGATTATAACAATCGCAATGTACGTACAATCGAGGGGCTGTTGTTGATATTTGCAATGCTTTGTCACACACACGTACACATATTTTATCGGAAGCTATGTTGCTAGATCAAGTACTACTTAGGTTACATGATTTCTTGACTAGATAGGTACTTGAGTCACTTCGTTAATATCTTTACACGTGCATACAATAATTTTCAGTCAATTAATTAATTTAAAGATGAAATATCGTGAATACTACCTTTTCGTAGTCCCGTAAATACTGGTAGCACCTATAATGAGGTTTCTTTTCGTCATGTGAATTTGCAGTCTTTTACTGCTCGATTTCTGTGCATTAAACCAATGTTTCATCCTTCATACGATCATATTTCGCAATATTCAATATTTGCCAACGCTAAAATCGAATTTACTATCACCGTTAATGAAATATTCCGATGTTATACCTTCCGCTTCAATGAAAGTGGAACATGCAAATACAAAATTCTTTTAGTCGACCTTTGACGGCAGCCTCTTCGCTACATATGATTTAATTACAAAACAACAAAGAGCAACGAGTATTGAATGTCACCTCTCTGATCTAGTTTACTTAGGGTTTTATCTTCACTCCCTTACTGAATTACATAATGATACATGCGGTAAAGCTAACAGATCACGCAGATCTTTTTTCCGTTAGTAGGTCACGAGTTCCCACCGCATTGCTCTTCCTCCACCTCTACACAGTAGATTTTCTCGGGTATCCTCTCCAAGGGTGGTTTTTTTTATAGTCCTATCTTCGTAGATTCGTGCCTACGCAACATCACGACGAACATGAAATTGTCGTACGTGACAACCGTTGTCTTGGCACAAGTTACCACTTCCTCTGAAAACATAAATCGTAATACATGAAAGACATAAATATCGAAACCTTAGTGCGCTTCGGTCCGTCAGATTTCCAACACGTGATAAGGGAATAACAACTTTTCAAATCTTAGATGTGTTCCATAACAAATTTCCTTTTTTCACTCTTGTCATATTATAGATCAAGAGATCGGCCAGCGTCTCGACCCCAAGTAATTCAGAAGAAAAATTGTTTGAATTTTGAATCACCTGCGGATAACAGTTACATGGAGATTTACTATGGCCATATTTGAACTTTAACCTGTTGTACCGCTGAAGCCCTATCAAAAATGTAATGAAATTTTATCAATGTAATGTTACTTTTTTTCTTTTGATTGAGCCAAGTTCGATTCAAATCCATTCAGCCATTCATGAAACATCAAAATATGAGGTGTATTTTTTCTCGTAAAAATTCCGTTCGGGCAGCATAGTCGGGGAACTTTCTATTGTGGACATTTCTCCCACCACGCAATTTGACCAACATTTTATTTTAAGGCAGTTTTTTAAATAAATACTTCAAGTAATTAAAGTAGTAGCTTCTGTGAAAAGTATTTTTTTCAAGTAGTGTGAAAACTAAAAGTAACTTTTTCAAAAAAATCAAACTTGGCGTGCATGGTTAAGAAAAGGAGGTTCCATCCACGCCAAGTTTGATTTTTGTTTTTTTTGGAAAATGTTACAATTAGTTTTCACATTACTTGAAAAAAATACTTTTCGAGGAAGCTACTATTTTCATTACTTGGTGTACATTTGTTACTTTTTAAAGTTTTAAATGTGGATTTCACTTCTTTTTGTAGGAAACCACCAAATTTAATCATATATGACAAAAAAAACAAAAAAAAATGTCTTCAAGCGTTAAGACTTTAACATCGGAAAAGGTTAAAAGACGTTGACATTCAGCACTGACGCTTTGATTTGTCAGTGTTTTGCTTACTTCGCGACATGACGAATGCGATATACATATATTATTTTGAAATGTAGTAGAGAAAAGATCAGCTCAAAATTATGAGTTTGCACATATCGGCTGACCAAATCGTGCTTTAACTATGCTCAATGGAAAGAAAAAAATCAGATTGAATCGGTGAAATGTCATTAAATTTTCGATTAGGGCGACGGTTTCGGAAATATACGTGATTTAAATTCTTGTTTGACTGCTGGAAGCCCATTTTTCGGTATAATGTCCGTGGCAGGTCTCTGACGTCAGGTCATAAAGATATAAGATAAATATAACAATATTCACGGACAAGATTCTATCTTTCGTGAAAATTTTAGTTGTTAACATGCATTGTTTATCAAATTATTGTGTTGTATTGTTCATTGTGTACATTGTACAAGTGTATGAATTTGCTGTGATGCCTTGCGGAAAATTTTGAGGTTAAATGATCATGACGTCCTAGCGTTGGTGGTACGCTGACTTGCCATTCTCTGACCGATCGTTGAACATTTTCGAAAAGTTTGAAGTCCTAGCATTGGCAGTATGCTAGTTTGTCATACTCTAGCCGAGCATTGGCAAAATAATGGCCAAACGATTGGCGAATAGTCGGGCCAACGCTGTGCCCCGACAGTTATTGGCCGGTCGCTGATAATTAAAACTGGCCCAGCGTTGAACCGTCGTTGGTTCACCATACTTCGACTAAGCGTCGGCAAATATACATGTCTGAACGGTTAGCCCATGCTTGGTTCAACATTGGGCGCCCGGTGGTTGGTATCGAATAACGTGCCTAACGTCAGCCGAGTGTTGAACAACGGCATATTTTTCATGGGACGTTCTATTAAAACATTAATTAATTACTTTTTAATATAAGCATTGTTATTAAATATGGATTTTTTTTATTTTATGGTAATACGAAGCTGTTATTACAGCAAAACGTTTTTGCTAGGACTATATGTACCCCAAATCATCCTTCATTCAAGCGATTTGCCATGAACATAGTTCTACTCAACATTTAGACATAATCTTCGGTATTTATGATGAATTCTTTCATTGTGTATTTTAACAGCGTGGAAAAAATATTTATGATCGATAAAATAACTCTGGATTATGGCAACCACCATTACATATATCTACAAAATTCAACAGTATCAATATAACCACATTAACCGCTTTTGAAAGTTCAATCTGATATTTCTATGTGCCTCAATATTTGCTGCTCTTCTTTGGTCTGCAATTGTTTGTGGAAAAGTGGAAAATATTGGATGGGGAAACTGGGCTTACTATTTTCCGCATCATTCTGTAGCGTTGACAAAAGCCTGTACAAATAACCGGTGCCTCTGTTCGGAATTCCGGGGTGAACATATGCTACCTCACCTGATACTGTCCGTAGGATGTATCGGATAGATATAGAGCATATGTACACATGTGCATATGAGAATGTGATCTACGATCGTATTCTCCATCTGTATACATTTGGGGAAACGTGCAAACGTATATGAACCCCCTTCTATGAGAGAGCAGTGTCCAGGTAATGTGGTAATTCAGCAACATACGGTGACCGAATATTTGCATGACATACAAATACATATAACCCTCCTTCCTGCCCAGAGGCTAGTTTTGGTGATTGGGACTTCGTACCAATATGATAGAGGCTAACAGTCTTCACGGTAGTAACAACAGAAATGTTGCACCATATAACTTGTTCCTAGCAGTCGATACGTCTTGAATGTGCACGCCAGTTATGGTAAAACGATCCACAATTGTGTTGCTGTTTGTCCGTGGTGCTCTCCAGCTCCGATGTAAAGAGCATGATTAAGATCATTTCGGATATTAATTTGCTTCAGTTCTGCCGGTTCGTTTGCTGAGAGTCATTCTATGTGCATCGTCATCGCATGTTTGCTGTGGCTTGCTCACGTCCGCTTTCTGCCTGGGCATTCCTGATGTGTGGATAATAAAATGATGAACGATTGCATTCTGTGTTTGTGTATGTCGATTGGTGTTTGTGTTTATGTATCTACCAACCGTATTTCGCTTATGAAATCGGGGTGGAGTAACAGACGGTTGCGGTGGTGAGTTGGGCCAACCATCGCAAAAGGAAACGACCAAGGAAATGACAACAGGGCTTTCAGTGTTCCTATCTATCTGTGTAACTTGTGTGTATTTGTTGACTCTCTGGACAAGTGATCACATCGAGTATACGTACGGAAACTGGTCATGTGCACGTGCCAGAAAACTAAGAGTGAAGAGGGACAAAGAGAAAGAGAGAATCATCTGAAATAGCAGAGGCTGGAGGAAGAGAAGTTGCGCGCGGGACGGCCAAAAAGTGCCGGGTGGTAAATGGGTTTGTGGCTGCTGACGTTGGGACAAGAAATACTTTATTGATATTACAAAAGGGAGGAACTTAACACCGTTAGGATCCACCTACCCTTGTCGAACGGTAGTGTCTATAGTCACGAAGCTGCTGTGTTCTTCGTTGTCGTCTTCTGTGGGCCTTCCTTTTCTCGACGCTTCTTACCTTATTCCTTGGTATTTGGCACTGCTTTCGCTGTTTTTTTTTCTGTGAACGGGAAACGGAGAATAGTTCAATTCTCTGCTGTTCACGTTTCCCTCTGCCATCGAATCATCATTCCCTGGGGACTTACTGTAAGTGTTATCAAGTAGCACAGTATAACCCCTCTTTCCTTGCTAAATAATTCAGCACTAAAGATTCAATTATTACGGCCTTGGTACTAACGTTACTCTAGCATTGCATATAGAACGTATAAATAACGATCTTTTAATGATTCATCATTAATTTATCTACCCGTTTCTCGGTGTCGCTAAATCATTAAAGTAGTTCGGCAGTTGTATGACTAGTCAAGGTAGATTAGTTAGACTAGTGAATGTAATAAAATCCTTCAAAAATATTGTAAAAGATAAAATTTATACTTCAACCTGACTAGTTAAGTGATTGAGTCCGCCATGATTGTAGTAATCTTCGGACAAAGTCAGATCGCTGCCCTTCTCAGCCCCGCCATACCGGTACCGGTGACATCGGTGACATAATCTAGCTATTAGGTGAAAGAAACTGTATCTGTGTAATAATGGCACCAAGAAAAAGAAATGACCAATTCGTTAGAAAAAGCGAAGCTATTCGACGAATTAAAGCACGAGAATCAATCTCAAAAATAAACTTGAAAATGGTTGAAAAACTCGACAAAAAAGTGAAAGAAATAACATAAACAACGCTGGTCGAAGAATACTTGATACAGCGTTGCTTGGAAAAAGTATGTGGTGCAGTGAGTGTAAAATTCCGTTGAGTTCTTCCAGTGTGGAAAAAGAAACGCAGTGAGGCTTTACATCTTTATTTCACATACGTTGCTCAAAATCTTAGAGTATTATTGAAGTTTCAAGCTTAGTAACCGTGCAGACTTGCAGTGTATCTACGTTATTTGCCGTGAATTGAAACTCGGAAACAGCTGGTAAGTTGGAAACAAATTTTCTGGAGCAAAAATTTGTATATATGGTATATGAGATAAATTTTCATGTTATCAATGAACTCTGACAATAAATTATTCCTGCGGAACTTTGTTTATGTACATGAAACTTTATTGATGGACGAGCAATTTCATATTTTCTTATTTTGTTCAAGGCTGCATTGATTCTGACATCGGACATGAAGAACTAAAAGTTATGTTGTCAGCAATGAATTTGCCCATCATTCACCATAACGCTATCAAGCGTGCTGACGCTAAAATTGGCTCAGCTTTCGAAGAATCAGTTAAAGCATCTTGCATCAAGGCTATTGTGGAAGAGAAGAACTTTACACTCGTGGCTAAAAGATATTTGTACCTTTGAATGTATGTGATTTTTTAAAATTGTGTGGAATTTTTTATATAATTTAAATACACCGAGGACATATTCTTATATTTCAATTATGTCCTTCAGAAAATATTGAAAAACGATCCCCGAAGCTACCTCCAATGTGAACAGCAACCCGACTCAAACAATTTTAGATTTTTTGAAAATATATTTCTTTACTGAAAAAATATATTGTATATTCTTTTGAATATTATCTTTCAATCAAATTTATTTCAAGTGATTTGACATTTTCATATTTTTTTACAAATTTACAACGTTTTCAGAGTTAATTAAATTAAAGTAAATTTACAACAAATTCGTAATAAATGGGGGAATAATAAACAAATGTACTAAATAAATAACTGGATATTATTTTTATTAGAAGGCTCCGTATAAAAATTATATTACAAGTTACCCTGAACATGGTCCTTTAAAAAAAACAAAATTGCATTGTTTCTATTAGTCAATGTGATGCTTTCATTTATATTCATTCTTATTTATATTATTTAAAACATTAACTGAATAAACAAGGTTCTCAAATTTTTTACCTCACCTTCATTTATTGTATTCAAGTTGCACCGACTCGAATGAATATTTTTCATGGTAAAAAAA
Source organism: Heteropelma amictum (assembly GCA_959613375.1). NCBI lineage: Eukaryota > Metazoa > Arthropoda > Insecta > Hymenoptera > Ichneumonidae > Heteropelma > Heteropelma amictum. The sequence continues at coordinate 4,764,936 of OY390723.1, forward strand.
TTAATATTTTAAAAGATTATACACGACAATTTATTTGCAAAACTTAATTTATTCGTGAAAAAACATTAAAAATGAAAATGAATGTTGATCACTTTTAAAGCTTCACTTCAATCAGCTGTCACCAGCAGTGCAACGTAATGTCCGCCGTCCGCTTCCGACACGTCGAAAATCTAAGTTTTTCATGTTTTCTTTTTTGAAAGCATCGTAAGGTGATGTCTTTTTTTTAAATAAACGGAATCCGTGATAAATTTTCTTTGTGATGAAAATTTTTCTGAATTTCAACCGCCGATTAGTTTTTTCACAATTAACATTATTGTGGGTTTTTCCATAAGGTACCGCGTTGAAGATCAAAATTTTAAGATAAAATAATTCAAATTTTTGCCCTGCAAGAGGCCCCGAAAATGTACTTATTGTAATCAAGGGACTTTGAACTATCATTTACCGCAAAAATTGGTAAACATTCACCGTACTTGTTCAAATAACCGAACTACTTTAGTTACTCATCAGTGCAAATAGATTATACTTTTTCGCCTTGTCAAACAAACGAGCAAAAATTGTAATGCTGTCTCGGTGAGACTTTGTCACCATATGTATATACCCGACGTTATTTGATGCACATGATCATTCAATCACTGCATTCATTGCCGTATACAAAAGTCAAAACCAACCCTATCTTTTTTCGCTCAACACTTAAACGGCACAATCGAACATTCGACGAAACCCTCGTTCGATTTTATTTGCGTTTTATAAAATTATTATTTTCTGTTTTTACTCCGTCATTGGAGCTATCTGTATTCAAAGGTAGATATTGTTATCGTTTTTCGTAGCGCGGAAAATATGGACCGTATATAACAAGGAGACATGAAAATCGCTAGTATGACCAGCAGGGTTCTCGTTATGCGATCCGACAAATTCGAACAGGAGAGGGCTATAAATTTTCATGAGAATTGCCTTCGTACAGCCCACGAAGTTATCGCTGAGACTTGCTCCGCTATCAAGTGGAAAAGCGCGGAGTTATTCCGTGTTCTGTTTTATGTTCGGAGTTTAAAATCGCTTGGTGGTCATTTAAACCGACCTATCTGCCTGCGTGTATTTTCCATAATGCATCTAATTACCCACGTTTGCGACGCTTCGTAGCTTTGTTTGATAATGACCGACGTCTTGGTTTCTAGTGATTAATGCTGTTCTGTATTTCAAAAATAACAATTATTGTTCTGTATTATAAAATAACAATTATTTCCACCATCAGCCTGTGGAGCTTGAATGTTGTTAGTACTGCTAGATATACTATCAGTTGTGCTGTCCTCACTGTATATTACGTGATGTTCGTCATCGTGAAACATTGTTCGTTCTCGATTTTTTGTTCACTTTGCGATTCTCTTGGACAGGACGAAAATTCATCACTGGCACCGCTGGCAATGGACACTATTCTATTTCAGGTTGCACTAACACCATAGTAGCTGAACTAAGTTCATTTTCATTTTCTAAAAATCGTAATTCCTTTAATGTTCTGCGTTTTGTCACACAACGCTGTTTCGACATCTTTAACACTATAATTTAATTGAGTTTTTATCGTGTTCTTTTCGTTACTTTTTTATTGTATTTCATATGCACATTTTGTGCAAAAGATATATTTGGAATATTTATAAATAAAAATAATATACAGCTTCGTCTTCGGCACTGAAGTGTGACTATGCCTTTAAGTTCTCCCTACAAAGGAAATAATGGTTTAGAAATATTTTGAAGTATCTTTATTTCTGATTGTTGTGCCCACTTTACATGTATATTCCGTCAAAGTAGGGTTAGCAACAGTGAATGAAATCAGGCAGTGATGTCCTAAGCGTTGGAAAGCTACTATTGGCTTTCATGCAGATAGCAGTGCTTAGTGTATATGTAGGCAATTTATCGATGACTGACTTTGGGCGACGGTCGGGTATGGTGTGCATTACCAAGAATCGGAAGCAATGCAAGGCCAATATCGGCCCATGGATCATTGCCAGTACAACGCCGATGGACAGTTTAAGCACAGATTCCACATTGACGATTAAAATTGGTCGAACATCGGACCTACTCTTGGGTACGATGCCAAGCGTAGGCCACTTTGTAAGCATTGGCCATTTTTTCATGGGACGTTTCACAGAAAATTCTACAAATGCTCATAATTCATGCAGTATTCAAGCGAATCGGATAATAAATGTTAATGATAATCAAACAACAGTTTATTGTTCAAACAATGCAATAAATTTTGTTTCTGCGTACGCACTGAATTGTTTACAAAAGGGCCTATTCCAACCCGTTCAAATATTTAATCCAGATTCTTTAGCGTGATATTGATCTTACAAGAAAATCTTTTCGTTAAATATCCATACGAACGCTGGAAATGTGATATTTCCTAAGAGCAGTCTTATGTTGAAAGATATATAGAGTGTTTCAGAAGGGTATGTCGTCCTTGTAATGATAAATCGGGAGTAAAATTCTGAGACGATTAATATAGGCATGTATGGGTCATCGATGCACTATCCCCGAAGCCACCGACCATTATAAAAAAAAAAGAATCTGAAAAACAAAATTTATAACGAATACACATTCCTGACTTCCGACAATGGGATTATTGCAATTAATGTATTTTTCAAAAAACTTTGAATGTTTCGAAGTTTTTAATTTCTTAGTTTTTCTGAAGAAAAAGTTAATTTATTCGACATTGAATGCCGCAAAACCCATAGTGGGCCAACTGTTTTTCTATCTTTTTTTCATTAATTTTTTTGACATGTGTTTTATTAAAAAAAGGAAAGTCAGATTAAGAAAAAGTTTTAAAAAATATTTCGATTTAAAAAAATAGAAAAAAATTGTTTTGAACTATTTTTTCATCTTTTCAGTCATGCTATGAAATCTTTTTAATTTTCCCAGAAAAAAACATAATCATTTCAAACTTCGCAATTTTTTATTTTTCATTTGAAAGAAAACGTTGGGTCATTCTGCGTTGAATGCTGCAAATCCCATAGTGGGCTAACTTTTTTTCTAGCTTTTTTCTATTGAAAGCCTTTATTTCATTTTTTCCGATCTGAATTTCTTCCTCGATCGCCAGATTTGATCTCAAGGATACTTTTCGGCAGTGATACAACAAACACTATTTGAACAGTGCGACTTTCGTGCTTCAGATCGTTGTCCGGATAAAATTTATGAATGACAAACAAATGATTGGTCTTACAATGTCTATTCGCTTAGCAGTTTATTCAAATTATCCTTTAATATGTTTAGGTGCATGTTTTTGTCCATAATCCCATCAATAAAAACCTATTTGGCATCACTGATAGCCGAAATGCAACTCCAAACGAGTACACCATAATTTCCATGCATATGAATTTAATTAAATATGTCGTGGTATTCGAATATTTTTGTTACTCACTGTGCATATAATCCCAAAACCTATATGTACAGAGAAATTTTCATAATCCCGAAAGAAAGAATGAACTTTTAGGACAAATCGAATCGGTTATCAATATCATTTCCTATCAGTGTCAAATGGTTGAAAATGTCATTCTGAAGGATATTTCTAATTATATAAATATTTCTTTCTAATGCGCATCTGTAGCCGTATTATCACCTCCTGTATCGCATGTGCCCGAGGGCTCAGGGAAACTGCAAAAAACCCTTGCGGATACAGCCGATGTTTTCGATAGAGTTTGGTGGTTCTCGTAGGAATCATTAGTCTTTTGTTCATGACAGTTGGCTGAGTTATGTGATTTTCTTTTTTTTGTAAAATGTTACTTTTATTATTCACGCGATTTGAAACAAATACTTTTCAAAGAATTACACATACAGCATAAATTTTTCTATGGATTTCTCGATGGAAGTCGTGAACAGTGCATATATAATCATATACGCTTTAGGTATGACCATACGTGTCGATATATATCATGAAACTCACAGAATATTCTCATTACAGTTACTTTCATAACTTATTCCCAGTCTAATAACCCAGTAACATTACAGATATCTATGTAATTGGACCGATCCTCAGCCAAACTCTGTGACAAAGAGAGACATGAAAAAGTTGAATGAAAGTGAACAATCGAGGGCCTTGCGGAAAAAGAGCATTCTGGAAATAAGAGAATTGCGTTAATCTGATGTATAAGCTGTGAAAGCGGTGGAGAATTGCATATATGTAGCTACACCTCAGCGCATGGATAATGTTCCCTTTGGAACAAAATTCTAGCCCGTTCCGTCATCGACAGGACATCACGTCTTCTACACAGATGCACTGAAAAAGGGAGACGGACGGAAAGTGTTGGCCGGAGTTGAACATGTAGTGGAGGTTGAAAAAGATTGAGGTCTGTCGGAACAGTGGAAAGAAGAAAGACAGAAGGATAAATATAAAGGGCGGATGATGGGTGGAGTTGGATATACCATCTCCCCTTGTCCCTCTTGCCCTAATTGCGCCCGCAGCATCAGGGCGCAATTAGGGCAAGAGAGAAAGAGAAAGATTCAGTAAGACCATGCAGACTTTGTTCATAAAGACAGATTGGGGGAAGGGAGAAAGAGAGATAGGAGATTGGAAGCTGGCTACTGGCTGAATGAAGAATGGCGAGAATGAAAAGTAGAGAAGGAGTAGGAGAAGGATGTGGAATAGAAGTGGAAGGATGAGGAGAATTGTGGTATAGAGAACGGGTTGAATTCGAGGGCAGTGAAGAACGGGTGAGGACCAGTGAGAAAATCGAGAGAGAAAGAGAGGGAAAGAGTGAGAGAGCGAATAGGAGAGGAGGGGTGAAAGAGAGTTAATTTGGTCTTATATACATAGGGGAGTAGAGATTCGAAGGAGATTACCGGAACGCTTGGACGGCAACCGAAATGCCGGCTAGCTGGTGCTATTCTCTCTGGTCCTGATGCTGTCTCTCTCTCTTCTTCTCAGCTTCCTCTCTTTCGCTGGCCTGTTTCTGCTTGCCCGCTCCGTGGCCATCTCTCCAATCTCATTTTGCTGCCACCGAGATTAGAGAGATGACCCCTTCTCTTTCTCTCTTCGTCTATGTATCTATCTATTCTCTGTGTCCCTACAACCAGTCGGTTGTGGAATTGGGGAGGTTTCAACTCCTTCACAACTACGTAGGTATCGCGGAAGCAGTGATAATTTTTCGCATTCTTGCATGAAAACTGAAGATTCGAGTCTGTCTTTGCAAATCAGCTAGCTTGCGGTACCGACACGTATAAAAAAATCTTCGTTTCCATAAAAATTTCAACTTAAAAAAATCTTAAATTGTAAATGTCCTAAATATTCCGCACAAAAAACGGTGTTGGTATTATCAAATCAGTAAAAATTGTAGAATTGTAAAAACAGTCTGATATTGTGGAATGATCACAGCTTTCATTCCAACATTTTCTGGAAAAGCTGTTTTCTACATGCATCAAATAATTAAATTATAAGTAATGAATCTCTCTAATAATTGTAAAAAGGTAGTCTGCTGTAATCAATAGAGTTACGTTTGTTCATTAAAGATAAGTGTGCGCTAGCCGTGAGTGATTTCTTGCCATCAATATCGTAGCTCATTGATTCTCTCTCTCTTTACGCTGATGCATCGGAATTATCAACAGGGTCGGGATCGCTGACTTATCTATGAAATATGTATGAAAACCGTGACATGTTTTTGGTGGAAGAAAGTGATTGTGGAAGGAGGAATGAAGAAACAGCATAAAATAAGGTATATAGCGTGAAAGAGAACGTCCCTTGCTGCACCTTGTACGCTTAGAAGAGCGCACCAACTTAAATCAGTTTTAAATCGAGTTTACAAGTTTAGGTTGCTATCTCTTTCTCTTATCCTCTCGCCCCCCCCCCTTTTTCTCTTTAGGTGAGACAATTGGTTAGATTGCTATAGACCTTTTACTCAACATCATCCTTTTGCCTCGTTCTTATCGCTATGCATTTCCCTCATTCTCGCATTTCTTTCTCTTTCACTCCTGCCCCTTTTCCAGCCCGCTTCGTTTATTTATCGTCAGTTTCTTACCACACAAGAATACACGCTCTCTTTTTCTCTACCCTATTGATTCCTCCTATATGTGTCTGTACATTTCATCCCATCGCTTTCCTATCTTTTTCTCTGTTCTGTCTTTACGGTTTTCTTAAAGACTGACAAAAATATCTTTCCTTCCATATCTTTCATGGCAAGAACATTCGCAGAATTTCCTGTCGTTTCTGTAATGTCGAAGAAAGGATAGAATCGTGCTGGGTTTGAGCTAAACCGTGATAGAGATATCGCACGAACTTTATAATGGAGACTAGAGATGGGTTCTCGCGCTCACACGTACGATCGCACGATTCCGCTGCAGCGCCTTAATTTTTTATGAAAACTAATCTGTCATAATCCGGTAACTGTCAAATTCAAGCAAAAACAAAACATACGTGCGCATCAGAAAGCAAACAGAATTTTGCCACGAAATTCATTCTTTTTTCACCGACCAATCAGGGGACGAATAAAAAGACAACAATCGCGTGATATTTTTTCGATTAAGGATCAACTTCCGGACTCCATCAACTTTGGATCAGAAGGATTATGTGGTGATAGTGAGCATCGTCGTATAATAGCAAGTTGTCGTACTTGCCGTGATGATTGATAAATTATTTTCATAATGTATTTTCTGAACCTCGGTTCAGCCTCTCTGCTGTTACGGAAGTAACGCAGAAAATAACATTAATGGACAAAAAATACCAAACTTGGTAGAATTATTAGACAAAAACGTTTTACGCGATATATTTGTAATTCTTGTTATGCCTGTAGAAAGCCGCTCAACATAGCTCCTTACGAGAAATCACAGAGTTGGCTGTACGTTTTTATGTGTATCTCCGTAATTGATGGAATCTATCCACCAATTACAGAGATGCTCGCCTTTTCGGCGCTTAACATAATAAGTACTTCTTAATTCGGCTGAAATACTTTCAGTAGCATCTAAAGGAGATAACACATTTTTGCAATTCTTGAATATTAGTTGAGGAGCAATCATTTCTACGTTGAAAAATGTACAAAAATGTACTCTTTCAGATCAATACATTTTGAAGTTTTTTCTTTCATTTCGTGGTTAGGCAATCTTTGCAGGTTTTGTGTACCGAAAATGCTTCGAACGTTTCTATTTGCCTCCTGCTAATTTATTTTAGCTTTATACACTTTTTCAGTAACTATTTTATCTTTTCAATAAAATCTCTTCTTTTCCATGGGCATATTTCATTGAATATAATAAAAAAACAATTAAAGACATATGAAAAAAACGTTTGCTGGTTATAGATTATGAGCTGTACGCGATATTTGCAGTGCTTTGACAGACACATACACGCGCATGCATATAAATGAAAAGCTCTGATACCAGATCAAGTACTAGTTGAGTCAAATTTTTTCTGGGTATTTTCGTGAATAGGTGGGTACTAAATTTATTTTCTTAACCTTTTACGTCATGGTGGCATCCCACAATGCCGCCTTTTTTAAAACACGTTTTTGCGATTTCAAACTAGTTTTCATTCGATTTAGGCGGGTTTTTTTGTAATTTTATGATCTTAATATATCAGAGGATCAGAGTTTATGTTCAAATTGTTTTTATGTTTTTTAAATTTGTTTATAAGAATGAAAAAATGGTGAAAAAACGGTACTTCTTTTTAGGAAAAATGCATCATTAAAGAAAGTTTTAAGAGTATTCTTATGATTTTTAGTACAGGAAGGTTTTCGAGGTAGCTGATTACAAATCTATCGTTAGATTTCCAAAATTCAAAGTGGTGGACTAACATGGCGTACAAAAATATCGGAAGACTGTTGAATTTCTCTGAAAACTGGTAAACAGGAGCGCCATATTTTATTCGCTATTTTGAATTTTGTTAATCTGATAATAGATTTGCAGTCAGCGACCTCAAAAACCCCACAAGTTATAACAATATTCATGAGAATTCGTTGACTAGAAAAATGTGTGCTGCAAAGGGTTAAACGCTTTTCAAGTTGAACACGCATATTAGGAAATCGCCGAAAAAAAATTCAATTTAGAATGCCCAAAAGTATGAGAAAAAAGAGAAATGAATATTCAATAATTAATAGTAGATGTAGAAAGAATAAAAAATTCTTTTTTTTTGCAAACTTTAACAGTACGAAAATTGATGCAGGATCGCTAAGAATGCTACGTTTTTGGTTGAAATACACATATTCATTATTGTGCTTTTTCTTCTTCTTACTCTACATGATATACTTTAATATTTTCAACGTTTATCGTTATTTATGGAGTCTACTAACATTAAATTACTTCTAATAACTAACTAATATTGTTTTTGTGTTCAAGTTATGTTCACTATGACTCTTCCTAAATGCAAGTTCTTTAAAATGGTTCGTCATTAATTGCCTCGTACGTACAACCAGTTTCGTTTTATTACGATCCCAACTTATTCCGTTACCTTCTACTACTTTTTCGAGTTTTCGTTCTCCTCTAATGTGCGTCTGCAGCCGTCACACCACCTCTCTTTTTTTACAGTATCGCATTTGCACGTCGGCATCAAAGGCTGATCGTCGCCGTAGGAATTCACCAGGCTCCGAAAAAATGACATCCCGATCAACGATTCGATTTCGAGTCATTAATTATTCACTAGTAATGTGTATTTTTCGACAAAAAGTTATTTTATTCAACACTCATTTTGCTCTCAAGTATAAAAACTTGTAATACAAATTAAGAATCTTTCACGTCAGTTTGATGAGATCAGGTAAAAAGATTTTAAGGGATGAGAGCGGTAACATAAAAAGTGATAAGCGTCGGATCCAACTAAATTTCTCTCGAATTCGTAACGGAGTGCTATTCAAAGAGATCTCAAACGATCAGTAAGGAATTACTTGAAGATAAATAGAAAAAGTGAAAGGTTAAAAGAGAAGAGTGCTTGACTGTAGGACATGAAACAGTCCAGGGCAACACTTTTGCTGATAAAATTACCTATACTACATCTTCTTTAGCTACACCAAGCTTCTATTTCTTTGCTTCCCCTTCTTGAGTAGGTAACAGCTTGTGTAATGCAATCCCTCTTCTTCCGAAGCTGCTGTTGGTACTGATTTCAAGGTATGCCAGAGATTGTGGTTTTACGGTCTAACTCGACGACAAGCGGAATAAAAAGATAGAAATTCAATAAGAGGACGAGGAAGTGTACTAATAAAAGAGAACTAATAAAGAAAAAAATTATTAGAATAATGGACAAGCAATAGAATTTCGAAATTCTAGACCAATCAGTACCGCTGTTTTATCTAGGTTCGAAGATGCCACAAGTTGCAAAGTTCGGACGGATCAAGGTTGTACGAGCGCGATTTTTATTTGTTTGGACCGAAATGTGCGGTCACTATCGCAATGAAATTATATGTCAGACGATGATCGGCATTTCTTACATAAGCAATGAACTCTGCTTCCGCACAAAGCTATCGTTCAAAATGTTTTCAACTCAAGATATACAGAGTCAAGGATCTTACCTAATTCGAAGAAATTGAATTAGATGTAGAGGCAATAGAAGCTTCCAGCGAATTATCTCGGAAGAAATTTAATTACGGTTGAACATTGGTTCAAATATGAAAAAATCTAGATCATTAAAAATATCAGCTGAAAAAATGAAAGCCCACACTGCCCCGTGCAGAAGCGTTCTCCGGATACCGCATTTCACATCCGACTCTGATCGGGATCTGCTAAGGATTCCCCAATACGGGTATCCTTATTAGAATCCAGATAAAATCCTAGTATTAAACCGCGACGACCGTGCGGGAAAATCTAAAAATTATGGCGCCGCCGTATTCTGGGATATCCCAATCAGAACCGTTACCGAATCCGGTAAGGCTACCCGGTGAGAAAGCGGGAATGTGTCAAAGTTTCGGCGCCACTGTACACTGGGTATCTGGATTAGATCCTTTGCGGAACCCGGTAAGGGAAACAACTGGCAGAGAATCGAATTTAGAGGTTATGTTAACGATACGAGAGTAATTCGTGTGTGAAGAGTCAATATGGTTTTTTATAACGAATATTTTGATTGAAACTATAGGAATATTCAGGATACGTGATATAACGTTTAGAAAAGGAAGTAACACGGAAAAATTTGAAAGAAATACAATTTCTATGGTGAGTGTAATTATACAGGGTGACATGTTAAGGGTGGCCACCCCCTTTTATTTCGCCCCCCGTAAAGATAATCGGGAGTGAAACTAACATTTTTCCATATACTCCAGATAAAATGATAATTTGCCAAGACAATTTTGCCCCACACTTTTCATGGTAATTTTTTAACTTTCGTGATAAAATTTTTTTTTTTCAAAACAGACTGACCGTTTTTTTGTTGGATACTTACAATTATAACTGTGTGTATATTTTTTTATTAAGTAAAATGAATAATCAAACCAAAAGTAGAACCGAGTACCAGTTATGATGAACACGTTTTAACAGAAAAATTATAATATCATAATGAAAAGCGGTATATATACATATCTACATACAATATATATACAATAGACATAAGAACTGTTTATAAAAAATATAAGTGTGGTAATTATTTTTCTCACTATTTTCAAGAGGCGCTTTGCTATTTCAGGTCGCAACCTACCTTAGAATTACAATATAATATAGAGTTAGATAAAAAAACATGGAGAGCAGTCAGTAGCGTCATAGGTAGCGTGCTCGCTTCTCAATGTGAGAAGCGTAGGTAGGTGGATTCGATTCCCGGTCGGAGCGAAAAATGTTATTCGATAATTTTCATTCCAGGACGGTGAAAAATATAACATAGACGGGGTGAAACCATCGCAAAGTCCGTAATAAATGTTTTTTTAACAATATTAGGTTTAATTATTTTAATGGGACATCTTGGGCAAACTAGCTGGATTCCGACTAGGATCCCCATCAGAATCTGATTTGCATCGGACTCGATCCCGACCATGTAGTCGTGCACTTATTCAATTTCTCTTCGCACTTAGTTAAAACAGCGGTTCTGATTGGTCTAGAGTTGCGAAATTCTATTGCTTCCTGTTTAAAAACTATTTTGAAAATTTAAAAACTGCTAAGTAGATATGCCCCGCATATCGTCCAGAATATGTAGTTAGCGGCAGTATATGTTGCTATGAATCAACCTGTATATATGCATACGATTGCGCTGAAGTGCTTTAATTTTTTATGCAATTTAATCGCATCAGAAAGCGAAGGGAATTTTTCCACGGAATTCATTCTTTTTTCATCGACCGATCAGGGCACGACTGAAACGACAACAATCGTGCGATGATTTTTCGATTGAGGATCAACGTCCGGACTCTATCAACTTTTTATTAGAAGTATATAATTATACAGGTAACATATGAAATTATAGACGATAACTAACCGAATTGTTTTTTTAATAATTAAAATAATTTCAATATTTTATGACAACTTCTATCAAAATAAATTTAAAAAAACGTGTGTATTATCCTTCGTGCCTCAAATGTAATTTTTCAGAAATATTTCCCAAATTGGTCGGTAGCGTACTCGATAAGGTTCGTGACTAGGTATAAGGTTCGACGAATAAATTTAATTCTCAATTTTGTGCAAAATAATTTCTGGTGACGGAATATGAATGTTAATTACAATTTAAATAACTAAATAATTAAAATTTTAAAGTTAAAGTTTAAAGATAATTATAATTTTGATTTTTTATTACTTTTTTCAACGTAATTTCACGAATATCCGTAAAAAGTTAGTTAGTTAGCGAAGTTAGTGGGGCGTATGCCCATCAGCTAATTTATGTATATTTCTCGATTATGGTTATTTCTCGATTTAATATCCCATCCAGGCGCCGATGGTTCAATTGTATTCAACAAAACAATATTCAAAGGATCAGTTGTCGGGAATAATTTTTCTGGGGTTTTTTTTTGAGGTGATTTGAGGTGATGAGGTCCCGATCATTTCCTGATGTAAAGAAGGCAAATCGTACCCCGATTTCGGCCCGATATATGAAGTAACGAAAACTCGTACACAGCCTAACTTTTACCGATTAAAATTTCTACCCGAGAGAATGATAAAAAAAAATAGGAAAAATACGAAACAATCATTCAATGTACCATATAACACACTAAACTGGAATAATTCGTAGGTAGACTATTACGCCGTTGGGATGGTCAAGTAGGACATTTTCGGCTAGTTGAGAAAAAACTATATGACCACGTTCCGCACGCTCACCAGCGATCCAAAGTCGAATACAGCGTCGCATATGCAGCTCACGCATTTTTTTACAATCTATGGTTTTAAAATCTGCTTACTGTATGACAACCATCGCTGATGATAGTTTGTTGATGACAATTGGCTGATTGCCGTGATTTTCTTCTTTCGCCCAATATAATCTTCATTTTTCATACTATTCTTTAAATATACTTTTCAAGGAAGGCTGCTATTAAATATTATAGTGTAATAATAAATAATTGTTATTACCCGTCAGGTTAAACAGAAAAGGCGAAATTGCCTTACGTGTCTATAATCGTATGTCTCAAAATAAAAAGACATCAAATATCTGATTGAAAAGGAAAGTGCGAAACCTCAAAACTGGCTCTATATTTATAAAAATATAATAATGATAATCGATTAGCACAGCATAAGCAAAGCAGTCGTTGCGACAAGACCGTGGTACGATTTTCAAAATGGAAGGATTGAAAGAATAAAACAGGTGAAAACAAGGTGAAGATGAGAGGTGCTAAAGAATTGTTAAGATAGGTGGGAGTGATGGTTTCCTCAAGGAATGAGTCACTCTGCCCGAGGGGGATCGGAACATGAGGCGATCAGTTTGAAATTGAAATGGTAACGAAAAGAAGTAAATGAGACGAGAGATAAGCAGACGTAATAAAAAAGGTAGCAAAATAAGGAAACGAGAGAATCTCCGATATCTACAATAAACCTTTTTCGAAGACTTAGGCTCTGTCAATAAACGGATTTTAATACCACTTTTTATCACGAAAGGAAGGAAAAGAAAAAGTTATTCTCGTAAATCACATAAATAAAACTCAATGAATAGACGAGTCGAAAGCGTCCGCAGACTTCCGTTTCATCCTCATCTCATTATAATACTTTTTTCTTATTCTCTTGTTTCCGTTTTATTGCACTCGAAAGAATCGAAGGGGTACAGCAGCGGAAGATCGATGCGCAAAGAAACGGAACTTTATTAGAGCGACAGAAATATTTCGGCTCGCGGGAAATAGTTCCAGCACAATAGACCAATGCATACACTCCCGCGAGAATAGAAGACTTCGCGATGTATGCATGTTCCGTGAAGAGAATCCTTCGCAAGGAAAATCAAACTTGCATATTTATTTACACGATATATTCGCTATTTATATATTATGTAGATTTCCGATAAATAAAGTCCAAAAGATTATTTAAAAAATTATCTTCCAATTTGCCTGAGGGAATATATTCCAAAGGTTTGTGTTTCCAAAATAATGTGTCTATTTTCCGAAAAGCATTAAGTCGTTAATACATATTTTAATGCAATTTGAAAAATACACAATACGATCTTCGAAAAAATATACATTAAATTCCTGAAGGCATTCGAAAAAAATTATAATCCTATTCCGAACTACGTCGATGTCTTATTATCATATATTTATGTTCAACTTTTTGAGATTATCATTATTCAGAAAATCGATTATCTCTGTCTTACCGTTGAATTTCTTGACATTTTTGTTGTATCTTAAAGTACTCAATTTATTATCTCGATTTTCTATGAAGCAAATAGCTCTTGTATTATTTAAAAATAACATCCGAGTCGAGAGTTGAATTTGTAATTGATGTCTGGTTCCTACTTGAATGTTTCGTAATTGGAGTGAAAACATATTTCACAAGCTGCTGACATAAGCGAACATCGGGTTTTAGTATTATACAGATTAATCTTCAATTTCATCTACGGTGTGAAAGATCGCCGCGCCACTTCAAGTACGTTCGCAGGATAAGACGTTTCTTCGGTTACCGGGTTTTACTATCTTCAGACTACAAACTGCGATCCATCTCGGGATCTTGCGAAAGTAACGGGTTTCATGCGAAGAATACTGGTAAAAAAACGATAAAATAACAGATCCGAGGATGTATGTACAAGAATACGACACCGAAGAGGGAAGAGAAGAGGTATAATAAATTGTTGGTGATCACTTAATATATCATCGAATAAAGTATTTAAACAAAAAAGTAAAATTATGCAGTTTCGAACATTTTCAAAGCGCTGTGTCCGTAAAAAATCACCATAGAAAAAAAATTTAAAAAGCATTTTGCAGTTTTCTTCAAGCTTCAAAAATTGCCGAGGATTTTTTTTCGTTTTTCAACAAGATATACAGATCAGGAACACACTTTATGGCCACTTAATGCCAGTTTCGGAGTGTTCTTTCTTGTTCTTTCCCCTTCAATTTAAGTTATTGCTGCGCTCTGTACGATGATTTTTCGCCTAATTATGGGTTATCAAAACCAGAACCACACATTTGACGTTGGCAATCAATATCTCATGAACTAACCATCGTACAAAAATTCGAAAAGCAGTTTTGGAAAACTGAAAAGATTTCAATTTAAGACGTGGATGCAGAAAAATGTAAAAAAAATGGCTTTATTCTTTCATTTACAAAAGTAATGATGTCGTTATATATTTTTATATATCGTCCAAAATTGTGTTAAATAATTTTTCTGAAGTTGTTCGTCCATAAAAAGTATGCAAAGCTCGAACAAATTTTTTTTTACTCGAAAATTTTTTCCAAATATTATACGCACATTGCACTGAAGAAAGAATAATATGACCGTCAATTACATTCGTTTATAGTTATTTTGTGTAGATTATTTTTTTCTTATCAGATGTACATATTTTGTTCTAGTATGCATGATAACTGAGGAGATGACTGTGTGACCCCGTCACGTCTCTGCGACGTAGCACAGCGAAAAAACAGGTCATCACGTCACTCTCTTGTTTTCTATTCGTCTCGAACCGGGAACATATCGGAAGGTTCAATTTTCTTTTGACTTCTTCAGCGTTTAAAAAAATAAAATAAAAATTAATTTAAAAAATACAATACTGCAATGAAAATAAAGTGTTCCGTTAATAAAAACAGAAATTGGGTATTAACGGAACGGCCCCAGTGCCAAAAGTATGCTCACCTGCAAATATGCCGTCGTCATACATACCATGCTCATCATGCATGCTGAGTGCTCAGTTTTCGATATATTGAGCATATTTTTGAAAATAAAATACATCCTGCATGTATTTTCCGTAGCTCGATCCATTACAGAAAAATGGAGAATCTGTGATGTTTTCTTAAGTTTTTATAGTATATTATGCATGCAGTGTGCTAATTGTATTGTGACTACTACCGTTTATCTGGCTTCCCAGGACGATAATCGAATGGTTCAGGGGTTCTTTTTCAACGGAATTTTGTGAACTTTTCGACGAAGGATTAACCGGGAAATAGTTTTTGCTGCAAAAACGAGACCACGTCGGGGAAAAAGTTGATTTTACTGAAATCTAGCTGATTACGTTCTGAACGCATGACATCCGAAAATTATTTCTTTTGAGCAATCTGGGGGAACGAACATAAGAAAAAGGCACATTATCGTGTCGATTCGATAACGTAATCGAGCAATGCGAAGGAATTGAATACACGGGATCGTTGTCTTGGCTTTTGCGCTTAAGTTCACCTTGCTAATGCGAGTATTGTGTACTGAAATATGAATCGTCGGGTTATTGAAAAACACGATCGTCAACGAGACCAATCACGAGTCCCCGTGATCCGAGTCCGTTTAATTGGATTGTTTCACTCGTTTGATTTTGAATCTATCTTGGTAATCAAAATTGTCGATTTTTTCCTCCAGGATAATGTTCACAATGAACATGTATATCGGGTATTCCGTATTCAGAATTTAATCACCTACACTTCCGTAAAATCAAAATGTATTCTTTTTTATTGCATGAATAATTTTTTGCATCAAAAACTGAAATTTCCTGGTAAACGTCATAACATTGATCGAAGAGTTCATAGTATTCTGTTGAAAAGGCATCCCTGATTCGTTCGGTTATCACGGAGAACAAGATAATAAAACGCGGTAGCCATAGTATATATATCATGCTGCATACATTGGGTTTGTTTGTTTATAACTCCTATCAACCCTTTTGGCAACATTACTTCTCTTAAAAAAAAAGTGTGCACATTATTGAACGTTTAATGGATTTACTGTTATCAATTCATTCGATTTGTGATTGACTGTCAAAAGTGTTGAAGCAGATGATATCAGATAATGAACTTTAATAGTCGTATAGAAAAGTGTCAAAATGAAGTCTGTCATAACCAACAGTAGTTCCCCACTTCTTTAAAATTTGTTATTGGTTTTTGTGCTATAAGTAATGACTGTCATATTTCATGGATGGTGAATTTCAAAAAGCGTAGAACGTGACGTCCAGATTAACGAATTATATTTCGCGAATCTATATTTCTTCGATAAAAAATATAGATCATTGGAAAAAATTGAAAAAAAAATTTTTTTTGCAAAAATTTTCTTCACACATTACGCTATAAAAATTAAGTAAATTGTCTTCGACAATTAAGCATTGTGAACACTGGGAGAACATTTTTTTTTTATTTTTACCAACGATCAATGTTTTTGATCAAAGAGATATGGAATATCGGTAAGAAATGTTTTGAAATTGAAGAAATGAATTAAAATCGGAAAATAGCTCATTATGGTGATTTTTGGCGAAAACGACAAATTCAAAGCTTCGGGGCAGTAGAAAGAAAAGATCGCATCGATTTGAAATTTTCCAAGTTTTGTTGGGACATTATGAGATTAAAAAATTGCCGACGATATCCTTCGTTCATCCCCGTTATCCAAAGTTATATCAAGTTATCTAAATATCTTCGAATGCACCAATTTTTACCTTTTTTCAGGGAACATTGGCGCTTAGAATAAAAAAATTTCATCAAAAGCCACTAATTGTGTCTTACAAGGGATGTTTTGCAATTTTCAAAACCCTACTTCCATTATCCCTGCACGACCATTATTTCGAAAGTTAAAAAGTGATTGTCAAAAAAAAAATTCATTTTTGCTTCAATCGACGGGAACTCTGCGCCAAATCATCGCACAGAGCTTTATTATCGTTTAAAATTGAGATAATTAAATTCTCTAAAGGAGTATCAAAGTGAAAATACTATAAAACATGTATTCTGGTCCATAGACCTTTTTAAAGACGAGTAAAAATTTGTAAACATTTTTTCGGTGGTTTTCTTAGGTTTGCTCCGGAACCGTGCACGTTGAATGTTCAAGGCCAAGTCTGAAAACTAGACACTTATCGCTACAATTAGCTTGTTTATTCGCTGTACAAATTTGGCATTTTTTTAATATCCCTTAATGTTTGTGACAAGTGTATAATGAAATAGTATAAACACGCATTACACATGTATCTATTAATATAACCAAAAAAGTATTATGAGAGCGAGTACGTTTAGTGAAATTTTCTATATTTTCATAATATAAATGAGTGTCCATTAATGAAATTATAATACTTGCGTGCATTTACATATGGGAATGCAAACACAATATACATCTCCACTTGAAATTGAGCCGAATAGAACTCCGACCATGGTTTAAGCCGCCTTCTATTCCATCTGTATACTTTTTACTTTTTCGCTTCATTTTATTTCGTTCTCTTTTGATTTTCTAGGATGCTCTTTTCCGATTTTCATCTCATAAGTTGACCAAGAATCTCCGAAGAGACACTTCCGCAAAATCGATTATATAGAAGCTCCCTAAACGTAATAAGGCCAAGGAAAATGCGAGGTCTGCGAATTCGCAATGTTCTTTAGTCCTCGAATTTTTGTGCCTTTTTTCAATCTCTTCCTTTATCCTTCAATGGGGATGATGCTGCCGCTGAGCACATGGCAGGAAACGATGCGGGCGTGACAAGTCTTTGCGGGATAAGTCGTATTGGTGTGTCTACCGAACACAACCCAAAGACAACCCGAAGGCCTTGAGAAGAGAGCGAGAAAGAGAGAAAATTGATATAATAAAGGTCAAAGATGCAGTGATAGAGATAATCAGTGAGATCAAGATGCGACGGAGGACTCTCTAGGAACACTTTTCTACCACGAGCCCTCTCAACCTTTCGTATTATTATTAATATATTCAACGTTTCCACAAATTTAGACGAGAGAAGAAAGAGGTAAAAAGTTACAAGTTCCCTCGATTTCGGAGTAAAATTTAAACCTACTTCCTTTACATACTTACTACATATACAAGAAATCATCTGATCAGCCCTTGGAAGCCATAAATGCCACAGCTGACAATTTATCTCGACTTTATTAAGCATATCTCATATAATTTTTGGGCAAACATAATGCTATGTTGTCAAAATGAGTTTCTAGCCTCCCTTACCTACTTTTTTCTCATATTCCAGCTTTCTTTCTATTTTTTCATCTTATTATGAATTATGGGAAAATTTGTCTATCTAATTGAACTGTGATATGATATATTTATAAATGAATGAATGAATGAAATAAGGGAGAGCTTTTTGGGGATCAGTAAAGATTATTTCTTGTCATTTCGATTAAATTTGTTGGCAACCTTTAGCATGAAAAAACAAATGGAGCCGAAAATTCGCTAATAAAAGAGGTAAAAATCCTTTGAAATGATATATGTATTGCGTGGCTAGGGACGAAACAAGACTCGTGTGATGCCAGCCCTCGCCTTTGGCTCGGACAAGCGACTTCACTCGTCTGAAATCTTGTTTTTTCTTGTGCGACGCCCTGTATTTTTCATCACTTGTATGGAAATCTTGGGTTTTAATAAGTGAAATCAGAGGAAACGAGACGATTACTATAACCAATATCGGAATAAAAAATATCATAAATGTAGCATTAAAAATTTTTATTTTTATTTCATGAATGCAACTGTTAAATTAGTTATTCTCTAGAAAGAGATCAATTTTCAGAGACTTGAAATAAACAAATGCAATTCTGCTTTCTAGGGCAGAAAGCGTTTAGGGCTACGATCAGGGCTGAGTCAGGAATCCTGATCTTTTTTTCTTGCCTTGACCAGAACTTTTGATCCAACCCTGGTAAATTTTGGAATGCTTTTACTGATTTACACCGATTCACCTGATCAGGCTCTGATTATTTTGCCTGATCCGGTGTGAACACTGCTTTGGATATTATGATTTTAGCTTGAATCCAAAGACACGGGAGCGTCTCGATACCCAGTAATTAAAAAAATAGTTTTCCAGCTGTTCCAGCTGTCAAACAAGAATTTAAATCACGTATATTTCCAAAACCATTCCTCTAATCGAAAATTTATTGACATTTTACCGACTCAATATGATTTTTTTCTTTCCATTGAGTCTAGTTCAAGCATGATTTGTCCAGCCGATATGTGCAAACTCATAATTTTAGGCTGATTTTTTGTCGACTCAATTTCAAAATGATATACGCATTCGTCATGAGTCCTTTTAACACAGGCGACGCGAAGTAGGCAAACCACCGAAAAATGAAAACGTCAGTGCTGAATGAAAGTCTTAATCTTTTCCGATGTCAAGTTTTGACGTTTTTCGATTGCACGTAACTTAAAGCGATAAAAGTGAAAAATATTATAGTGAGTGAAAAGTGGAAAAAAATTAGTGAATGAAAAAAAATCTACCGACAAGATTTTGTGATAAAAGTTCAATCGACATAAGTTTTGAAGAAATCTTTTTCAATTTTTTTAAATTTTGTCTCATACTATTGAATTTGGTATTTTCTACAAAAAGAAGTGAAATCCCATTTAATACTTGATTACTTGGATACTTGATAATTTAGTAAAAGTAAAAAATGTACACCAAGTAATTACAATAGTAACTGTCTTTGAAAAGTATTTTTTTCAAATAGTGTGAAAAATAAAAGTAATATTCTCCCAAAAAAAGAAAATCAAACTTGGCGCGTCTGGAACTTGTTTTTCTTAATCATGCACGCCAAATTTGATTTCCTTTTTCTTGGAGAATATTACTTTTATTCTTCACACTATTTGAAAAAAAATACTTTTTGAAGACATCTACAAATTTAATCGCGTGGTGTATATTATTTACTTTCTAAAGTTTTAAATGTGGACAAAGTATACTATACATGGAAAAAAATATAAATATAAATGGAAAAAAAGTATGTCCGGAACCCACCATTTCAGGGGGGCGATATCTTTGAAAACTTCTCATTACTTCAAATACTCTTATAACCAATTTTTTATTTTTCAAATCAATTAGTAGTGACGAAATGCATCCAAAAAATCTAAAAAAAGTCAGATGGCCGAAACCGGTACAACTGTTCAAAATTTTCAAAACATTTTTATTGCTCCCAATATTCTTACAACCAATTTTTTATTCTTAAATCTATCAGTAGAAAGTGAATGCATCCAGGAAAATATCTAAATAATATCGTATGTCCAGAAGCCACAGTTACAGAGAGTATGAATATTCAAAAAATTCTCATTACTCCAAATATTCTTGTAACCAATTTTTTATTTCCTATTCTATTTATAGTGACGAAATGTATCCGCATCTAAAAAAAAATCGTAGGTCCGAAACGCACGGTTGCCGAGGGTCAACATCTTCAAACAATTATCATTGTTCTAAATATTATTTTAACCAATTTTTTACTATTCAATTTCATTAGTAGTGACGAAATGCACATAGCAAAAAATCTAAAAAAAATGGTGTGTCCGTGAAATTTGCGTGAAAAAAATACTCGAAAATTTTAAATATAGGATATAACACTTTCACTTAATTTAATTGGGCTTTACATCAGATAGCGTCTGCTATTTTCTTTTGCATTCGTTTTAAATTATAATTGTCAACTTCTTAATACGGTTCCATCGCAGAACTGATCGATCAATGAAAGTTGTTGACGATCTGTCACCATCTGATAACTATCAGAATGAGATAAGCCGCGCGGACCGAGTCTCGCATGAATTTCGTATCTTTACTCATCACCCACCAATCACAGAACGAATGAAATGACAAAATGCTTGCGATATTTCAATAATTTTGATCTATACTTCGTCATCAACTTTTTATTAGAAGGATTATAAACATTATTAAAAAACCCGTTGAATGTATCGAAATGTGTCTATACTTCCTCGTCAACTTTTTATTAGAAGTATTATAAACAGATTATTAAAAAACCCGTTGAATGTATCGAAATGGACAATAAAATGTAGAAGACCATGACTTTGTTCATTACGATCATCTGCGACATACGTCACAACATTTCTACAATATTACACGAATTAGTTCGGGTAATACTTTGGAATAAAACTTGATGTTTTATTTATTTAATATATTTTCACAGTAATAAAAAAACAAGATTACTGTAATTTTCAGTTTTTTCATGTTTAGAATAAAAAAACTACCTTAATAGTTTTTTTGTAACGTAACATCTTTTTCTTTATCGAAACGGTATATATGACAATTTAATTATTAGACTAGAGTATCATGATCGGCTTTGATGATAAAAAAATTATTGGTATTGAAACATAATGCGTTTGTTTATATGTTTTATATATTGTTGCAAATAGACAGTATGTAAGGGACAACGTAGAGAAAAACGAAAATATCCGAGTTCAGCTGAAGTCGAGAGACGTGAGAGGCTATTCACTGCGACAGCCGGTGCGTCAGTGATTTCAAAATGATCCGTCGATTTCAAATTATTTTAATGACTTCGCAGATGCTTCGGGCGATTCGATATTTATTCGACTTTCATCGTTTAAAAATCGAATTAGGGTACCACATATAGGGTAGGGTGAGGATCAAACGGAATGTTAAGTCGTGATAATAATAAGTGAGGTTTAGAACAATGTTTCACTCTTTCATAAAGGTCTGCGTTAATGTATAAACCACTTGCAGGTAGATTCGGCGTAAAAATTATTGCATAAAATTTGGTAAATCAGTGGTCATGCATTGGTACTGTAACATTGAATTAGATGAATTCGGTTGAATTTTATAAAAATTACATAGTATGCCTACATCCTTCGTTTTGATTTTTAAGCAAGCATGTAGTGACTCGAATATTCTTGACTTTTTTAGAATTACTTTTGAGATATGCGGAATTAAGAACTAAATCTAAAAAACATTTTGAATTTTCTCTTCGTTTCAATAAACATCAGTTATCAGCATGTAGTGCAGGTAAACTACGAAGGCGTGCGCTGAGATGTGGCGTCAAATAATTTCATTCGTATTCATAAACATTATATAACTTCCAAGTATGTTTTTTTTGTTGTGTTATTTATTTGAAAGGAATTTTGCAACCTTCATCAATGTTTCGAAAGATTGGAAAGAATAAAATACGATGTTGACGAGTATGCCGATGTTGATCCATTGATTGGATGACAGCCAGGTGAACGATGGCCTGCGGATGACGCTGGTAATGACGCCAGCGTCATCCGTAGTGGTAGTGGTAGTGATAGTGATGGAGCAATTATTTGACAAGGCTTCGTTTTCGCCTGAAACGGTACGTTAGCCCGGTCACATCACCCCCACTGGAGCTCGGTCCTGGGCCGATCGGCACAAGCTCGAAGCTTGGTACGGCTTTTTCTGGTAAGACAAGCCAAATCGCTGAGTGAAAAAATAGTATACGGATTTTACAGAATGTGTAATTTCCTAGCAATGATTACGTTTGATAATTACTTTTTTTAACAAATAGGGTTCTGATGACTGATGAAGAATGAAAAACTGTTTTTTTATTTAATACCCGAGATAAAAGAAACATCTTACTCGTTTCTATCAACGTTGTCGAGCGATGTAGGGAAAAAGAGGAAAAAAGATAAGAAAAGCCAAAAAGCAATTCAATCGTCGAGTGGAATAGCAAACGGATATCCATTCGTTGAAAGATGAAAAGAGAGCGTGCCGCGATAAAATGGAAACGGAAGAGAAAGGAAGTATTAGGAAAAGAGGTATGGGCTGAAAGCGTATATGAGAAAAAAGTTCTCTGTTATACATATTATATAATATCAGCTAGCGACCGAGTTGGATATCACAGAAGGACGGAGAAAATGAAGGTTCGAAAAGGTAGAACAGTGAAAAAAATATATAAAAAATGGATCAAAACGGATGTACGAGGCGGAGGAGCCGGGATCGTGAAGGTTCTTGTCTTTTCGCCAGCCAATTGTCTTGATATTAAATTGCACAGAAGCCACAACCCTCTGCCGCTAACTCACAACTCTCCCCAATCCATGTGACCTCCATATTTTTTCGATTTTCCCAGCCGGTTATACGATGATTTTTTCGTTAACCTCTACAAGACGTAGAGATCTCCTCCAGTTCTTCGATTCACTTCTCTATATTTCGCCAAAGACATCCTGGAAGGTCTGTCACAGTAATGGCGCCAGACGTCGAGAAATATATCAAAACGCTAAATAATACCCCAATTTTACGCCCATCAGTATGAATCCCGAAGGCTATGCGAGAAACGTCATATTAATTCGAACTCTCTCGAAAACGTTATTTTCGTGTGATTATGGGATAACGTACTAATGGGGTTAGAAAAAAGAGAAATGTTAAGAATGATGTACGGTTAGAAACATTTTTTTTTGTATTTTGAACCAATAAAGACCTGACCTGAACCTGAAACGAAATGTTAGATCGAAAAATATCGCCACAGTATATATTGTTTAAAACAGTAACAGGTTTGATACCGACGAAATAGATACTCGGTTTCGAAGTTCGGCTAATTAATCGATCGTTCGTTTTCAAACGCATTTCTTAAGTCATTACATTCGATACATTTTTTTAAATTAATTTTTCCATAAATATGGAAAACATTTCGTTCGTGTTCAGATCAAGCCTTTATTGTTTCAAAATACGAAAACAAATGTTTCTAGCCATACATTATTCTTAACACTCCACTTTTTTCTAACCGTATTCGTACGTTATCCCATAATAATACGAAAATAACGCTTTTGACAGAGTTCAAATTAATCTGACGTTTCTCGCACAGCCTTCATGGAGATTCATACTGAGGGGCGTAAAATTGACAGCAGACATATCGGTCGTGAGAGCTGTAGGCAAGCAAATACGCAAAACGCATAGTCCAGTTTGAATTTACTCGAAAATATGCATTTCGATAATTCTTTTCTCCAGTTTATAGCGATAAAAAAATTAAGTCAACGGTTGTCCCATATCCAGAATTTTTTGGACTACATTACATACAGTTTTCTTTTTTTTTTTAATTTGGCCACTTTTGTGCCGCAAAGCCTATAAGTTCCTTGCAAACGTTACATTTTTTATCGAAGAGTTCATGAAATTTCCTTCAAAATGCACCCATGATCCGTTCGATTATCGATACCGGCTGCAAAATAAAAGCGGGTGGCTATTCCCGATGGGTAATACTTATATGCTCACAATTTTTTTTGCGTCTTTTTTTCGCTCAACATTTCTGTATTTCTCGTTGCAAGCTGAGGCAAGGTCATATCTTGGATAACGGGTAGGAGTTGAGAGAGGGAGGAAACGAGTAGATTTGTAGCTGTCCCGTTATTTTGTTTCGTGGACACCAAGCATATATATACTTGTTTCCTATGGTATATCTTTCTCGCTGATGTTAGTTCTTAGTTCTCATATACTATTTCTTGGCATTTTCCATGATTTTTTTGGTTCACATTCAATTTTCCTCCAGGCAGGTAACTTTGCGAAGCTCAAGATATAGATCTTCATACCGGTATTTTCGACATTTATTATACTATTAACATGCTCTTTTTCTATCGTATAATAAGATTTTTTAAATATAAAATAAAAATTCCATGCTTGATCAAGGCAAATGATGCTCGACAGTCGTCGTTTTCAAGTTCTGTTTATTACTATATTTTGTAAGTTATTGTTCTAGTTAGTTGTAGTTAGTGTTCTAGTGTTATTTTGTGCTACTGTTGAAATATATTTTTCTACCATGGATCCATCGTTCAAGATTTATTTCTTCTCGGGAAAAAAAATATATATGAACATATGTATATAAAATTGGCCCTATAGAATCTGGTATGATGACATGTAATTATATGTGATTGCACCTTATCTTTTATGATCTTCTGTTATTTGATGTATTCATATTTAATCTTGTATTAGCATACATTATCCTATATGGCCATATGTTGTCATGTAAAATCATACGTTGTTTCATATGGGCATGTGTTGTTTTTCACGGTAATATGATGTTTTGTACAGACATATGTTACTACACCATACAAAAAAATAGTGCTGAAAATGTAATTGTTGGATAAAGTATTAGGATTAATGACGAAAATAAAAAATATTACAATTTTCAGAATTGTAATCGTTGTAAAAAATGACCTTGGAATAAAGTGGTTCGGTGTGTTGAATACCCTTCGATACCCTGAATCTTTTATTCGTATATTTTTTCCTGAGTACCCTCTTAAAGTTGACCTTAAGGTCAACTACAAAGGTCATGTCAAGGTTAATTTTTTATTCTATGAAAATTTTCATTTCCAATGTTGAACTCGATATCTAAAGTCTGATATCTAATATCTAGAGAAAAAATCTGTTGCTTTTGGGGTGCATTTTAGAGTGAGTCCTCTTGCCTCTCACTTTGATACCTTCAGATTATTATTTGTGTTGATATTATGAAGAATATAGAGATATCGCGTATACATAACATTTGTCCGCTTTAAGTAAAAAATAAAGGATTCAATGGAAAGAAGCAGTTGAGTCCCAAATGACTTTAGATATTAGGTTCAGCATTGAAAATGAGATTTTTATAGAAAAAATAATTAACCTTGATACGACCTCCATGGTTGACCTTAAGATCAACTTTAGGAGGGTGATTAGGTCTGCCTGGGCGAACCTGACAATTTTTATTCGACACATTTTTCATGAAAATGTACATTCTTATTACAAAATTATTTTTATAACGATAGTCTAATCTTGTTTTGATCCTTATTTGATCGCCAGGGGTCATTTTGACGTATCTTTTGAGACATGGTTTAAATGTAAAATGTTTCGCTCTTTCTGATTTTGCGGTCAAAACATAGGGTTACATTTTCAAAACTAAAGTTGACCTTCAAATGACCTTAAAATAAAAAATTAAGGACAAATCGAAGGGCATCACTAAATTTCTGGTTAAAAATTACTTAAGGTCACATTTTTATTTCTTTTTTCAAGTGTTTTTCAAAGAAATTTACAGGGGTTTCCATACTTTTTCCTCACCCTATATATAAATTTCAAAATTCAAAAACATGAGTAAAAAATCTCTTGGTTGGAATTGACTATGATTAATACACATTATTGATGATAACTCGTCCACCGATCAATTTTACCGGAAAAAACCGAACGAAATAATTGCGCCGACACTAGGATTTCAAGCCACACCTGCCAGTCTAACTACGTAAACCACTTCACCACTAGACCAACGATCACTTGACAACATCATAAGATTTTAAGGATATATAAGTTACAATGTACACATACATTTCTTCAACATTAGCATCGATGACGGAATATATCTATGTTGCGGAACTACATTCCTGACAAAACCGAGATAATAAAATAATTCCGGAGAATTATTAACAATTAGTGAAATAACATTTTTTGAAAAATGTAGATAACTTTTCATTTAAATAAAACAAATTAATATTTTTTTTAAACTTGACTTTTTTCAGACTTAATTCATCGCTTTGAAGTTCCTTTCGTTTTTCGTAAATAGTAAACCGAGGTGGACGCTAGGCTGATACTAGGTAAAGTGGCTAGTCCATGTTCGTGCAACTGAACGGTCTATGCGCTAGACAGCAGATATCCAGAATTTATCGTTTTGGTTTGCAAACCACGCGTAAACATATTCAATTTTTTAAAAATGTATTTTAATTAACTAAAAATAATGCTATAACAAAATTTTTTCTGTTTATATCAAACTAATTCGTTCATTTTTTAAATATACTAGAATTTTTACAACATTTTGACGATATTTTGAAATTCCATTTTCATAAATATTGTTTTTATACAATTTTAGCGATTACATAGTATAAACGTGTTCCCTAAAATCTTTGTTTTCAACAATTATTTAATAACTTTTTAATATTGTTATTATACTGGACACTGGGTCACTACTCGGATGGTTGACCCGTAAGGCGTGTGCCGGTTGATGTAGTGTGCGTATAACGGTATGCCCGGCCGCGCCGCGAGAGGCAGGGCTGCGCTAAGTGACATGAACGTGTGTGTGCATGAGTGTGAGGGCCCAACCTAGGCAGCACGCGCTGATTGTATTCAAGAAGACAGCGAAAAAAAATAAGCAGCGCTGAGCGATGATTTTTTTTTGTAATTTACGATAATAAATAACTAATTTTCCCATTAATAAGTCTTACGTTTACTTAATCTTCAGTCTCGACAGAAAATACAGCAATGAATAAATGAATTGGATTTACGTGTAATCGTAGATCCTTAATAAAAAACAAGAAACTCTACTGAACAAGTAAACATTTCGTTTTTTTATCTACTTAAACTAAAAATAAGATAAACAAATAAAGATATGTTAGGCGTTTTTCAAATGTTATTTTTTCATTTCTTATTGAAAATCCTAAAAAGTTATAGACATCAATGGTTGAATATTACGCATGCTAATTGATTGATTAACATGATTGTCGGATCAAGTCAATTGACGAGTAATATAATCAACTCGATTAATTACTGCTATTTCTCCTCATTTTTCGAAACGTTTAAAAAAAACAAGCATTAAGCGTGTTTTTCGAAAAAAAAATTTCAAGATTAAACACGAATAAATGAAAATTTAAATTGCACGTTTCAGTCTGAACGTTCCACTGAATGTGTGTATTCAGTTTCAATAAAAATATATACGGTTTGTTTAATGTGAATACTTTGTTCATGGCATTGAACAACAAACATCGATACGTTCAAGAAAATGTAAGAAGAAGCAAGAAACAACATCGTCAAACAGGATGAAACGCCGATACAAAAAGTTTCTACGTGTCAAGGTAAATACGGAATGGAAAGAGTGTTTGGATGAAATTCATTTTAATTAGAAAAAAACAGATTCATCACAATTCTTTTTTTCTGTATTTGCATTTTTCGACCAGAAAAAAAATTTCTTTCCCCACAAAAACTGTTTTTAAATGTTTATAGATTCTATAAGAATTGTATATGTCCATTTTCATATACTATCTGTATAAAATGCATTGTATACAATTTTTATACAATCATCACACAAGTTTGTCATTTGTACGCCGCAAGAGTATTTTGACGTTTTTTTTGTCACCAGCGGATTTTCCGATATGCGTGAAAATGAATGCGGCGACAAAAAAGAATAGGTCAGGTCCGATTACTCGTCAAAAACTCGTTATACAGAAGTAGTTCTTGGAAAACGTCATGCTATGGTTCGCCGAAACGTGTCGGACGGGTATTGATAAAAAAGAACCATAAATCACAATTGCTTTTAACGAAAAAAATAAAGAAGTAACTTGGGAGTGATTTACACGGTCGAGAGAATATTTAGATGAGTGCACTCTCAAGTCTCTTCACACGTTCACATGTGAACTGAAAGTATATATTAAACAGCATTTTCAGCGAAAATTTTATGAAACTTCCAAGTTGATTGGAAAGAATTATTGCAATATTAGAAGAGACCCGAGTACGACATCCTTTATATAAGCGAGTTAGTAATTTTCGTGCCACTAAAGCATCGGATCTAGTTATTTCCTCTAACTACTTTGTATATATTTGTGATCATTTCGTGAAAATTCTAAAAAAAAATGTTAGGGCATAACCCTTTGCCGGCGCCCCTAAAAAATCGTAAATGACCATTTTTACATATACTGCTTTTTTTCGTCTCATAAATAAAAAACTTGAATATTTACAATTTAAGTAGAAGTTAGCTTTTAAATTGAATAAACTGGTAAAAAATGTATTAATATGGAAGAGTTATTATTTTCTACAGAAATTTGTTTTTCAATACATTTGGAGGAGGTATTTCCACATTTTTCGTAGGGGCTATTGCCCCCCTTTTCGCCTATAGTGAAGAAGTTTAAATAAAAATCTTTTTGAATGAGGTGACGGACTAATTCATGAAAAAAAGTTTGGATTCTCAGTAAAAGATCTTTTCAGAAGTATTGAACTGGGCAAGAGTATATGAATGTAGTATAACCGAATATGCTGCGCCTAAAGGCACTACACACGGTATGCAATTAGTGTATTGGGCTGTCCTGGATAATTCTCACTCCATTAATTAAACGGCGGAATGTTTCAGACGAACGAGAGGGTGAGGTAAAACGGACTGATTGGAATACAAAAAAATGTGCAACACTCAACATGTGTTATGGAATAACAAGAGATATCGAGCAAGCGCAATGAAATCTTTCCTCTTGCCTAAAAGGCTCGTTTGTGCATTCATTGCACAAACGTCCGATCGTTTTTACATTGTCGTTTAGTTTTTCTCTAATTGGTTGTTTGTGAAGCCAAAGCTCCAGGTGTTTGAAATGCTCGATTTTATTATTCATTTTACTTCAGTTCGATACGATTCTATCGCCGTTATTTTCATTTTTCGAGACTTGATCAAATCCAAAAACACTGTTGAAAACAAATGACAGCAAAGTTACAATGATTGAAGAAAAAATGATACAATGTAACAATTCGATAGAAATTAAACATAGATTTAATGTGCAATCAACGAAAGACAATACAAAGTTACTCCATGACCTTGAATAACATTGTAGAAGCTCTCACTTGATTTAATCTCGTTCTCATTCTTCAGAATATAAAACATTGTAACATAATATTGTCTACACATGACTCTTATAGATTTGTGTGGCAGATATTGCTACCCGAATCGTCGATTTTCCTTCAATCCTTGTGATTCTGGCAAGATTTACATGCTTGACATTGTCACTGTCACTACATGGTCTGTGCCATTTTGATAAAGAAATAGGGGGGTTACAAATCAACTGAATTGATTATTGATATAAAAAATCATAGCGAGTCAAAGTACGTTGAAGAAGTTCGAATGTTTGTTTAGTCAGCCGAAACGAACCAATTCCTGACCAATGAGATGTTGTTAAACACTCAATGTTGATGATTAGAATACCATAAAAATTGGGAATTTGGGATATAAACAACTGCAACTCTAATAAGAATGGAATAAAGTCTGAAACTAATTTCTGACCATTGCGATATAACGGGCTAAAAACTTCTTATTTTTACTGATATTGAAACCATTAACCATCTCATTTTTCTTGCACTGTTGTATTAAAATTATCTCATTACAACTGGTTCCAGACATGGACACTGTTTTACAATATCATGATGTAGAGATTTGAGCAAAAAATTGCCGTATGAATTACAAAAAAAAAATTACAAAAGCAAAAATAGATCCATGCTCTGTATATAAAAAAAAATCGCTAATGAAATATTGATTGAACGATTGAAAATTAAGACTGCGTTTTACGTGATTATGCTTTCAGAAAATTGTACAAAATCGAAAAAAGCTCGGAAGATGACGTTCCATTGACAATCCCCTTTGTTAATTAACAATGATAAATTTCCACATTTATCTCTAATGTAACCTCGAAGCGCTGCAACGCCCTGAAGCGTGGCCATTGGAATTGACAATACTTATTAACTAACATTAATTGAAAATTCAATGAAAAATGTAAGTTGAAAGACAATAACCAATCCTTCTACTAAATTTGAATGAATTTTTATTTTCGGTATGTGTTTGAAATTTTTTAATTAAAAAAATCTTGCGACTCATCACCTTCATCATTGCAACTTTAGTTGCAATTTTGAAAGACAACATTTTTCCATAAATTGCAATAAAGATTTTTTCAAAAATTGGGCTTTCCAAAAACTGCAACAAATTATTTGTAGAAATTTAATTTAATATTGTGACAGGAAAGTCGAAACTCACCCTCGACGTGGTCACTTGCCTACGTATCTGTAGGGCCGAGAATACCTTTGCGAAGCGATTCCGCTATACGCGAGTACGAATTGTCGATATGTAAGGTATTTATGATCGTTATTCATAAATTAAATATCGACTGTCGATCTTAACGTCTAAGGGCAGACGCGCGTGCGCCAATTTGTCAACTAGGAAGGGCATAGAGACCCAAAAGAGGGGATATAACCCGAGGGTCTAGCGTATCGCGTACGAAGAATTAAAAGCACTCCTTATCGGGACCTTGTTCCGTGAGGATGTCAATTTGTGACTCCTTGTTCAGGCCCTGTACTGTCCGTGTCGTCAACTTGCTTCTCGGCCCCGAGCTCGTTAATTTTGTCATTGAATTGTTGTGAGAGATTGAAGGGTGCGTGCCCTCACCTGCGATTGCCGAAATTGTCGAATCGGCGTCAGCGAACTACATTGTTGAAATTGTCAATTCCGAGATAGAGCGATTGGTGTTCGCCGGAGGAATTGAAGGAATTGTATTTGAAATTGTCGGAGGAAATTACGTAAGTGTTGAATAAACCGTACTTCTTTGCTTTAGCGCGCTATCTTTGATTCTCGCAATCCATGGGTCCCCAACTGTTTCCCCCTGTGGATTCGTCTCATGCCGATATTTAAAGTAATGAGTAGAGATAGATCTGATAGAATCTTTAAAACTATCTGGCGCCCAACAATTGTTTATTAATGAATTTTAATAATTGAAATATTTGCCAAAGAGCCCTATCAGCCACTGACCCAGGCCGCGGTAGGTGAAGGGATTTTCTCGCTAAGCGAAAGCTGAGAAAAGAAGTCCTGTGTCAATATATTTGCAAAAAAATAAAATAAAAAATGTATTTCCTTTCAGTTGCAATTTAAAATCGTCGGAATTTTTTAATACATAACAATAAACAATTTTTTCAAAAAGTTTTATTTGATATCGGAAGAATTAAAATTAGAGAATATATTTGAAATGGGGGCAATCTGATGAATTGAAACTATCTTCAAAAAAATGCAGTAAATAATGTAATGATAATCGCGTGAAATCGATTATAGGTGCTTTTTTATTACATCGCACGTTGTTGATCGCATGGCCGATTTTTTTAAATTTTAATCACGCTAGAGATTACATAACGTAACGATTCATGAGATTTTTTTGATTGAAAAATTTCAAATACATACAGAAAATAAGAATTCATTGAAATTCATTAGAAGGATTGGTTATTGTCTTTCAACTTAAATTTATTATTAAATTTTCAATTAATTTTAGTTAATAAGTATTGTCGATTCCTACATATGACCGCGCTTCAGGGCGTTGTAGTGCTTCGAGGTTACATCAGAGGTAAATGATTTAAATGTGGAAATTTATCATTGTTAATTAACAAAGACTATCTATACTCAAAGGAACGTTATCTTCCTACCTTTTTTCGATTTTTTATAATTTCTTAAAAGAATAATCGCGCAGAACGCAGTCTTAATTTTCTATCGTTCCCTCCTCCCATTTTTCCTACCTCACTAGCGCTATCTCCTTTTATTTATGTTGCACGCACACTATCAATCTCATTCGCGCGTTTACACGCACACTTCCAGGCGCACTGCGCCTTCACGCACACCACTTACTCGCCGTGTCGACCATTTATTCGGCGCGGGCTATTGGCTGGGTGTAATTAATTATATCTCATCAGGGCGGCGTCGTAGGAAAAAATGACAGAGGACTTTTCGGTCCGGAATTTCACCACCCGCCCACCCCTCAGCGGTCGGTTGACCATTATGGGACAGGCTGTATAAAATTATGTTTCTATTTATTTCGATTTCTATTTCTATTCTGTCATTCTTTGATAATGTCGATTGAAAGAAATTTATTGTCATTTTTGAAAAAAACAAAAATTTGAGTTTTTTTTCGAGATTTAATAAATATTTGGTGCCGAATTGTAAGAAAAATAACGCCATTTTTTGTTTACTTTAATATTCATTAGTTGAAGTTTAACGAGCTATAAGCATGCTCCCTACATTTTTGTTTGAACTTTGACAATTGGGGACGGTAAAACAGTTCGACCAATCGAATTATAATTTTTCGGGGTTTTCAGGCCATTTCCTGGATTATAAATTTTGCGAATTAGAAAAGTGAAGAATCTCAGAAAATGATGTATGAAAGGGACAGATAGACAAAGATGAATTCTTTTAACATTAAAGGAAGAAAACGTATAGAATAAAATCCTCTCTGCCAAAATTCCAGCAGCTCCGTTTCTCTACGAACGTCAAGTATGTACGTGTAAAAAATGTTGGAAGTATATTTTTAAGAAATGATTTATAATCATTGCGATCGCTATTTTTATTATTTTATTAATATTTATTATTTATTGGCATAATTTCTACCATTTCTCTATTCTCTAAAGTTGTCTAATTCTCTAAAAGTTCGACGCTGATCACACGGTGACACATTAACCCCAGTCAAGTTTGAACGATTGCCAGTATCGTTCCGAACGACTCATAAAAATGCAGGCCATTCGTTTGAACCTTTGTGAATGAGAATATCATGGGCAAATTTTTTTTTGAAATTTTTAAAATAGTGAAACAAATCAGGAAGAAGAAAATGCTCCGATAAAACCATTTTTGACTAGTTTTTATTATTATTATTATTATTTTTTTTTTTTTACCAACAATAAAAACAAAAAAACAATAAAAAAATAAAAATGGTTAGTATTGAATACCGTGCTAAACGTCGGCTGTGTTGTGAACATTGGCATATTTTTCACGGGTACGGATTATACGTTTCGCAGGCGTCAAAATTTAATACCCTTCCCGCAATCGCAAGTGAAATATTGGTAAAAACTGATTAAAACCTGGATCACCGAACTCCGATTATTATCGCCTGCGAGATCGTCCAAGCGATCGTCTTGTTAATTATGAAGTATTAATTAACAATATGAACCAAACACTTTTAAATAATATTTTGAATTTTCAACGTAAGTAAATTACGATGATAATTTTTAATAGTAATAATTAATAAAAATATTCAAAATTAATAATTGTTAATAATTTCAGTTAATTAAGTGGAGGTATTTCACAAATTTTGTAAGTCCATCTTGCAAAGGAGTTAAAAACAGAAATAGGTACGGAGAAGTATTGACGAGTAGTAGGGAGATGGGAGACCAGGAACGGTAGATGAGAACTAGAACTAAGTAGATGAACAAATATAGAATCCTACGTGCAGTTTCGTCAGAGGTACGTCGAGAATGCGCACCAAATGTTTTATGGTAGTAGCCATGTGAGCGGGCGCTGCGAAAAAACAACCCCTTTGAACCGAGTCATCTCTTTCGATGGCCAGCGTATAAAATAAAAAATGCGTGAGAATTTGTGAATCCTATTTTTTCTAAATATATGTAAAAAAATGGAAATTTATGATTGCGACGTGACTGCAAAATTTCTTGTCAAATTATCGCTGTTTGTTGCCAAACAGAGAATGAGATGTAGAAATAAGATGTACCAAACAGGACAGAAAACACAGAAAAAAGGTTCTGGATCATATTTTCAGTTACCCGGAGTTCAAAGGAAAGGTACAGGTTAAGCTCGATGTCCAAACAATATAGTAAAGACTGATTTTGCAAGTGCATCAAGACATTTCAGAGAACTGTAGAGAAACAAGAAAAAGCCGAATTCAGGAGACATCTGTTGGGACGCTCAGACTAAAAATAAGGGAGAAGTGAAAAAGAGAGGAAGTAATGTTATTTTACGAGATAAAACTACTGTATCACATACATATATTGTACATGATATATATACCAATTTTTGTGACCGATTTCATCGAACAATTATAGAAAACGAGAAACATAAAATGGCATTGGTATAAAATTATTAAGTTTTCGGTTGGGGATCAGATGATAACTTTGATGACAAGCGAGTTGAAACTTGTTTAGTAGTTTAGCCCGTTCTGCAGTATACATTAAAAAGCGGGCAGCGCTAGCGAGAAACTTTTAAAACGTTCGCCGTGTCGGTGTATCACTGAACATAGCTACATCTTACTCGAAATTGGGGCTTGACCTAAATTTTGAAATAATCCATACATAATCAGAATCATAAATTATTGGATGACCGAAATATATGACGATCTTTGAAACGTCAGCATCAAAGTTATGTTCTCTAGAATAGATTCTGGTTTTACTTCGATTGATTTTGAAGATTCGTGAATGTATCACGTACAAACTAAAAAATCGATAACAGATTATTTTTTTCATTTATATAGCCCCGAGATAGCAATTAGAATACCCTTAAAAAATAAAAAATTCAGGAAATAGCCGTATGGAATAAAAACCTCAAATGGAAAATAAAAAATAAATATTTTTTCAGGTTTCGGAATTGCGCTCTCGCAGGTACTGTTTATCGACATGATATCAACCCTTCAAGCGTCGTTTCATCGAGAGAATAATTTTGCAATTGACTGATTTTATTTCAACCCAGGATGGAAACTGTTCGACATATTTGCAAATATTGCAGAATTTTGAGGCTCCACTGAATGCCGTATAAAATGAAATGAAGCAATCATATGACTATACAGGCGGAGCCCAGGTAGCGAGGGTTTGATGTTGATTTTTCAATGGCCAATCCATGTCGAGGGAAAGTTATTACACATTATGAAATATTCGACAATTCGTGCGAATAAAACCTGAGTATATCGAATAACCGAGTTTGTTCATGTATATTATAATTACACATCACAGACATTTCAAATATTCATAACCTGTGCGATTTGCAAGAACACCCTAGCGGGTTGTGCGATTTTGCAAACTGGTAAAGTCGAAAAAATCGGCTCTAATTTTGATTGGTAGCGATTTTTCATCTAAAGTCGCGTGATTCAAGAATAGATTAGTTGATCCTACTTACCAGTTATAGTTTGGATGGTTATTCGGTTCTTGCGGCCCCGCCCAATTCTCGCTACCAGTTTTATTTTCTCATTGCAAATGTAATCTTGCTTGATGGAATTGTGTCATAACAACATTACGAAGTATTGTATCGACAGTTACAGTAATTGTTGTAAGCCTTCGGTAAAGCGTTTGGAACTTGAAAAATCTGAGAATATCGTTAAGAAATACAGTTTGGACAGCTGATAAAGCGCAGCATTCATGGAGAATCACACCGTATCTTCAACAAAGATCGAGAACCGAGTAACCATCCAAAATAAAACTGGTAGCGATAAATGAGCGGAGCTACGAAAACCATAACCATCCAAAATATGAATGGTAGTAACTTACCAGTCCGACCAAAATCGCTTCCGTTCGATTCTGGAAAAATTGGTTACTAGTCAATATTTGAGACGAATTTTTCGACTTTACCAGTTTAGAATTACCAATCAAATTTTGGCTCACAGAACACGCTAGGGCAGTTTTTATCCCAACTTCGGACTTCTCTAAAGTCTCGTCGTTTGTTTTCTCTTCATCATCAATGTCGATGGAATTATCATGCATTTCGGCGGTTATATGTAAAAATTATACAAACGATCTACTTGTTTTTGAATTTATCCAAACGTGCTTCAATGATACACATACGCCCGCTTATCCCGTTTCTCTAAAAATAAATGTTATTCGCTCTTCCTCTGTATAACTTGTTGATTACAATGATGTGGTAAAATAACGGAAAATAACTGAAATCGTGATTTGAAAGAAAAAAAAAATAAAATGAGAAAGTACTGTACCTCTTTCGCTTTGAGGTGGAATCGCAAAATTTTCATTTTTTTTTCATAAAAAATTCTGTGAGAACATTCTTCACGTTGTGGCGCCTCGACCCTTGACGAAACTCTTACTTCGAAATGTTTTTCCTTTGTGCTTACATTTTCATTATATTACCTAAACAAATAAAATTTCTCAAGAGATCTTGGAACGCATCAAAGATAATGATATTTAGTATATACACATAAAATTATTGATCGTTTTTTTCCTGACATGATTAAACGTTGACAATCGAAAATTATTATTGCAGAGAAACTGGCAATCCAACTAGTCTCAACAATATGAAGTAAACCATTGCGTGTCTTCAAGTGAAAACGAATCGAATTGCTTGAAGATGTCTTCGCAAAAAAGAAGAGCATAGTACAAGCGATCGATCTTACCCACTCACTTTACCTCATTAGCTTGCTAAAAGATTATCGATTTTTTATCGTGAAGAATTAGCTTCAGGATATATTTTCAAAATCACTCCTCAGGCGCACAAATCCAAGATGCCTTTCCTGATTGTATATATAACATGTGTAAGTTCGTGAGTTACATACGCCTAGACTGATTGACAAAGTCGAGTAATACCAAAAATATTTCCAATTAACAGTTGAAGAGTTCTGAATAAATATTCACGCAAAGAAGTTGAACTACAAATTACAGGAGGAAAATATTTTGTGAAATAAAATGTTCCTTTTCGAACGAGCTTGAATTTTTCGAAACATTCTGCGAAATTATGAATATCTTATTCTCTTGTATACAAAGATTCCACACTACATATGAGGAGCCGTGCGGTATAACTATCTTTTTGAGGCTATGTCAAATGCCGCGTCTGTTTTCAAATGCTGAAACCTGTCGGTTCCAAAATTTCAGAAATCAAAAATAGTATCTTTATTTTGAAAATATTCTGCATACTACTTATTTTATAGGCATATCGTCATTTTTTATTCATTAACCTGTTTACAGTCAACAAAACGTG
Organism: Heteropelma amictum; assembly: GCA_959613375.1. Lineage (NCBI taxonomy): Eukaryota > Metazoa > Arthropoda > Insecta > Hymenoptera > Ichneumonidae > Heteropelma > Heteropelma amictum. The sequence continues at coordinate 4,802,507 of OY390723.1, forward strand.
TCAACAGCTTTTTACCTTTTGACTGCCCTTCGGACAAAAGACAGACTTATGTATTTCATAGCAATCAGCTGATTCAAACGATTTTTTAAATGCAATGATTGAGGAAATGAGAATTAAAATTACTTAACGAAGATTTACGACATTGATTCTATAATTGACAATGGATGGTTTATGGGTTTCAATCATTCATCGATGGGATATACGTATTATTACAAACATAGCATCAAAACACCTGTTGAATATCGTCCCGACGCTTATTGTCATACCCTTTCTTTTAGTCTTCCGAGACTCTCGCTGATGTATCACAGAGGGGTCTCTGAGAGGTCTTAGAGCGATCTCCATTCGGTAGCCCTAGTGAAACACTTGGAGACCTGATGGCTACATGATAGAGACTGATCGATACTTCCACGGTGGTATCCCACTGGTATCCCTGCAGTCTCCCTCTGGTATCCCCCAGCCCGCAGAGAGACGTATGTATATGTCGATGTTAGAGAGACGTATGTGTATGTAAGAGAGGCATGAACAGGACCCACACCTTCTGTTTGAGACATCGTTAGATGTAGGAGCCAGAGTATCCGGCTTCGAATCAAGTATTAAAAAAATGTCCTAAATTTGAGGACAATAGTTATCGTTGCTATGCTCATCTATATCGTTTCCATGGCTCGTGGTCGTTTGTGAGCAAGATCGTGGCTATGCGCCGCGCTGCGGTCAAGGCATGAACAACTCGCTGCTAATGCAACCAAGTCTCAGAGCAGTTTCCCGGCCAGAGACTGGATAGAGATCCAGGTATCGGAGCGGTCTCCCGGCCAAAGACTGAATAGAGACCCAGGTTTCCAAACGGTCGTCCGGCTAGGTACCCGCTCGGAGATCGCTTCGAGACGTGCTTGGTAACCAGCAAATTTTTCGGAGACCTGGGCGATCGCTCTGATGCTTCATAGAGACCGTGGTGACCGCTCCGAGACTGCTCCGAGACCAAACATTTTTACTTGGGATGCTATTTTTATATTTCTTTACGATAGTTTTTTCAACCGTACTGCTAAGCACTTCTGAAACTTATATTATCTATTAGTCACATTTTTTCTTAACGTTCATTGACAAACCTCTAACAAGACAGGATATTTGTTGCTTTCGTACGTGGATATAATTGTTCACCAAGGTGTGACACTCAACGAGCGTTCATATACAGTTGTTTATTTTTCTAACCTTCGTTCCCATCCATTTGAAGTTTCTTTGCTTTCTTTGAGTGCACACATTATCTTTTTGAAAGTTTAACCAGACAACAAGATTTATCCCTTCTTCAACTCCTTTTCGATTTCGTCTGAGACTTGAAGCGATTTATTGAAGTTTTGGATATTCATAATCGTCTTGCAGACTACATAATTGGCTACGCTACTAATGCATCGATAAGAAACTCCGCGAATCAAACAGAATTTCATAAATAATTCTGATAACCATTGCCTTATACTCGGAACTTCGAATCGACCGGGTGAACGTATTGTAAAAATTGTGATTTTATTAAATATAATGGTTTTTTTTTGTTGTGTTAATAGATAAATAAGTGTTATGTTATTTTCACAAATTACCTCATCCCTTAAATTAGATGTCAGGTAGTTCATGCTGTCAAACCTCGATAGAGCGAGAGAAATGTGCACTTTTTATTTAAATACATCGAAATAAACAATAAAATATCGAATTAATGGCGCCATGATCATGTTTACTACTGCCATCCACAACATACTTCACATCGTTAATAGCATTACATTTTATTGTTTATGCGACAATGAATATTTCATATCGTTTATTACCAAATGACGTTTCCCGCCACAAGCTAAACTCAGATGTTTTGATATTTCTCGTTCTTATCTTGTAAATAAATCATTATTATAAAATAACCGACTGTTGGACGGATTTAATAAACAAAACGTTGTTTTCTTTTTACACATAGTCTTATGTGGGGGGTCAACTTTTATACTGACAAGATTTGATGAGCTTTAGTCCCATTATAAATTTCCGAGATGTACTTATATCGTTCATACAACTTATTCAAAAGCTGTAGTTTTGCTTATAGGGTGACTTCTACACGTTTTCGTGATTACTGAAAACGATAATAAATAATAATATCAGAATAGCCGTATACCCGGACAGACCTGTAAAATCTTTCACGGAAGGCTAAATGAGGTGTTGTACAGAGAATATTGAGATAATCTACATCAATATTAACATGTAATTCATCATCACTTAACTCTCTCATTCACCACCATTCCGGGCATCCGATTAACCCTTAGCAGCAACACCTTTGCCAGGCCACATAGCAGCCACATGGGGTAACTCATTACCCCACGCTGAAAAACCGAGTTGTACAAGATGAAGATAAAGACCGAGTCTTTTAAGACTTCTAACCGATCGTTTCATGTTTGTTGAAGACTTCGTCAACATTTCTAATAATTTTTAACGGTGAATTTATAGACAATGCTCTAAAAACTGGTCATGTATGTAAAAATTCAGCAAAAATAGATTTTTTCAGAAAAAAATGCAGTACTCCGCCATTTTTCAATATCAAGGGCTAAAAGTTTAGAATTATACGAATAATATATACCACTACCATAAAAAAATAACAGTATCCGCTGGTCATTCAAAAAGTATATTTATTTTGCAAAATTTCTGGAGGGAAAAATGGAAAAAAATTACAAATAAAAATTTGCTTTTTTTTGTTTTATCAGCTCCTAAGTACATATTTACATACAGAACAGTGAAAAGTGAAACTTTTTTAGTTGAAAAATTGTTTGGAAAGTATCTTCTCAATTTTTTTATTTATGGGCATTTGACATAAATTTGCGACATAAAAATTGTTCATACAAATGAAACTAAGTTTATAAATCGTATTTTCATAACTTGGAACCTACATGTTAGAACACATGTTAGTCTTAGAACGCTCAAAGCGCCGCCACGCGTTTTTTCGGCTTCCTATGCAATGAAGTCACATCTCACACTTGTTTATTACCGGCAAATGACGTTATTTGTATGAATTTCAAAGGTTTTATACCTCTAATTCCACTTTTCCTGAGTCTGAGGCAACTAGTTACCCCGTGTGGCCGCTAAGGGTTAAGACTCAATTATTTTTACACAATTGAGTGACTAGTCCACAATATTGCAGAATCAAAATGCCATTGAACGTCGTAATGTCTCAAGAACCGCGTAAGCGAAGTACGTGGGCGATTTATGAAAGCTCGTTTGCTTATGTACATTTTTGTATAGTTCAAGTGAAAGTTTATGAATTCTTCATAAACTTCAATCATATGGTAATGCTGTGTTATATCGTTTCCTTTTTTCTTTTTATATCGGTAACAGAGAGCGTATATGAATTGTCACATAAAATTTCTTCACCGCGGTATGGCATGCCGTTTTGCTATTTAATACCAACGGTTATTAAAATTATGTTACACCATAATTTTAATTCAAAATGTACGCAGAGAGATCCACACAAAATGGAATTATTTTTATGATGTAAGATAATTTGAATTCATTTTTATTAAGTCATAAAATAAAATTAATGCATTTAGTTGAATGTATATCAATAAAATAAATGCAGAACTCAAAAGAAAGCGCGCTTATATTCGTTCTGTGAATAAAAATCATAATACCACATGGAATGAATCCATGCGTTAAAATTACGTGAGGAATCATTTAAATGTTTTAAATTAAAATTAGGCTTCGACATAATAAAAATTCAGAATTTCAATAATGGACTATAGACAATTTAATTGCAAATAAATTGTTGATTATCCCATCGGATGAATTTTTATGATATCGCGAGATAAATTTAATTCATGAATTCATGAAATTATGTACACAATTTCAATTCCGGAATTAGAATTATGTACATAATGTGAATTCAGGAATTAAAATTATGTATATAATGCGAATTCGAAATTAAAATTATATACATCATTTCGGTCGTTTGGACCCCACGTAACCATGAAGGGTTCATGGGTTAATCCCACGACCCCTAGCGTGTTCTGTGAGCCAAAATTTGATTGGTAATTTTAAACTGGTAAAGTCGAAAAATTCGTCTCAAATATTGACTAGTAACCAATTTTTCCAGAATCGAACGGAAGCGATTTTGGTTGGACTGGTAAGTTACTACAATTCATATTTTGGATGGTTATGGTTTTCGTAGCTCCGCTCATTTATCGCTACCAGTTTTATTTTGGATGGTTACTCGGTTCTCGATCTTTGTTGAAGATACGGTGTGATTCTCCACGAATGCTGCGCTTTATCTGCTGTCCAAACTGTATTTCTTAACGATATTCTCAGATTTTTCAAGTTCCAAACGCTTCACCGAAGGCTTACAACAATTACTATAACTGTCGATTCAATACTTCGTAATATTGTTATGACACAATTCCATCAAGCAAGATTACATTTGCAATGAGAAAATAAAACTGGTAGCGAGAATTGGGCGGGGCCGCAAGAACCGAATAACCATCCAAATTATAACTGGTAAGTAGGATCAACCAATATATTCTTGAATCACGCGACTTTAGATGAAAAATCGCTACCAATCAAAATTAGAGCCGATTTTTTCGACTTTACCAGTTTGCAAAATCGCACAACCCGCTAGGGACGTCTTGAGATTCCAGAACGAATCGTTAACCGATCCTCTATAACATATCATTGGCGGCAATTTCGAAGTGTTGAAGGAAGATCATGGCTTCGAGTTTTAAGTATAATTACAGATTATAGAATATGTAATAATAGAAAGATTTATAAAATTTATCGTTTATTAAAAAATCAAAAACGTCATGTCTTATTTAACCCAAAGAATCAAATATCTTCATTTTTCTGACAAAAGGAAAATCGAGAAAGATACTAAATTAGAAAAATGAAAGAAAAGTGTATTTTGGGTTCTTTGCATCTAACTGAAGGTAATGCAAGTTCAAACCACTATGTGATTAGTTGAAAAATAAATTATTGTTCTCCTTTTTCGTAAATCTACTCCACGAGCTGATGGTTTTTGAAACTTTTGTTCGAGATTGAAGATTTGAATGTTTTTTATATACAAAATTTATATTTTTAATTCTTCGAATTAATGAATACGAACGAAAAGAAAAATTCAATGAGGTTTATACAATCAACAAAATTGTTACCTTTCAAGCATGCTTTTATATGATGCAGGAAAAGTAAAATTCAGTAAAGCTTCGAAATTCCTTCACTATAAAAGTATCCACCTTCTGGTGGAACAACCTATATCTACATTTTACATGGATTCACAAGAGACGAAACCCGATTTATGTATATATTCGTGCGGGAAATCTATGAGGACACTTCGACGAAATTGCCAAAGCAATAAATCCGCATACGTTGGACAAATCGATGCTTTTTCCATTTTCACGTTATTTTTGTTTTTAATTCCCATTTTCGTTTCATTCGATGGCTTTACATTTATAGAACGTCCTCTGCCAACTCGACCGATATTTGATTTGATCCTCTCCAATGTTTAGAATGGAACGAAATTCTCAATCAATTGCTATGCTGCCCACATCTTTTCAAACTGATACGAATAATTTGCTTTTATTTCTAGTACCATCTCCTGCCCACTCGCATAAGAATTTTTATTATTACATGCTAGAAAAGTATGTTCTTATTTAATGAATTTACAGAATTGTTCCTTTTGAACATCACACGTAAAATAAATATTGAGGCTCGTTTTTTAATAATATTTATATTTAATGTGAGTATTAATCTACATGTAAACACAAAAATATAACTGCAAGAAGTATGTACTTTATAAAACTCGCCGTGTGAACATTACGAAATATCAATTCAATTTGATGCGTTTGCTTTAAAAATACTCCAATTCCTTTCATCTCTGTGTAGCTAGGAGCATGTAGGTCACGGAAAGCGGTCGGATAATGATACGCAATGTATCGTATCATCTCTTACTGAAATTTAGAACCCATTTCATCTACGCTGCAGAGTTCTTTTTTGGACAATTTTGAAAATTAAAAATGTCTCATATATATACAACCTGGTCTACAACACAAACAAACAAAACTCGAATAATACATGTCATGTCTATCGGAATATAAGTACTAATACCGTGATATAAAGATCTAAAGCTGCGTTGGATAGTTAATGACTTCTATAGTAATAAGGCTGAAGTAGGATTTTTAAATCGTGAACGTAGAAGCACTATCCAACTTCTCAACAGAATTTACAAGCTTCATGAACCCATTAATTTTGAAATGAAAAACCTTTAATGCAGACTGTCCTGTATTATAAGGACTTCCAACGCAGCATGGAGTTTAAACAATTGTTTGCATCAAATTTTCGTCACTTTTATTTTTGTCACAAGAATTGCTAATTACTCTTTGAAGATATGTCTTTCTGAAAACAATTAAATGTGACTAGTCTGTCTGGAAATGATTCTTATAATAAAATTATCCATCCGATTGGAAAAACGCACAGTGATAAATACGAAAGAAATTCACACTTTTGAAAACGCCATGTAAATTTTGTCTCTTATTTCGCGATATAAGTGGAAGGCCAAAAAGAGTGCTACTTTTTTCAACTGTCCTAGCATGTTGCGATGATATAACAATATTGCTGCCTGTCTGGAAAAGGTTTCATTTAACACTAGGACCCTACATAAGGGTTCATCAAACCCCACCAAATTTTGACGGCCCTCAAAGATTATGTTCCTGAATGGTTTAAAGTGCCGTTTTCGACGCAAAAAATTAATATTAGCCTTTTCCCAATGATTCCTTTCATTTTTTCGAATTGGAACGTTCAAATAAAAAAAAATTAAGCTCTCTACGACAAATAGTGAGTCAACTGCATCGATTCAAAGTACTGGGGTGAGCGTAACCCCAGTGTAGTCTATTTGTGTCATACAGATAATGTAGGATTCTAGGGTTAAATCCACGTCCAATCTTTTATCGGAAATATCGATACAACTATTCTGCGTTATTAAGCTCCTTTTGAAAAATCCATGTACGCTCGTAGCATACTTGTAACTCTTTCATTCAATGATCCGCAACGCACAATGCAGAGGAGTTTCAATTTCGCCACATACTTTTGCTTACGTATCTGTAAGTCTACATCCCTGCAGCGACTTTGATATGAGTTTTTTAATGAACGAAATAAGATTCTAAATGAAATAGCTAAGTTGAAATGGTGAAAATTTCTCACAATATCAGAGGTCAATAAATAATATGATATATTAAATTATATCGTATCTTTTTAAGCTTTTACATTCTCGTTTTATACAATAAAATTTGGTATGTATGTATAACCGGTAACTGTTCTAGATTCTAACGTTTACCAAGGACGGGACCGCTACTTAGTCAGTTTTCCAATAAACGCGATTGTATTTGAGGTCCGTGCGGAAGTTAAGGCCTGAAGACACATTTATCGGAATTATTTGCCAAACAGCTTTTAAACATAATGATTACAATTTTGTAGATTAATACTCATGTTTAGAATAGAATGAAAACGAAATGGAGTTATTGAAATTTCTCGGATAGAATTACTCCATTTGAAAAAGAATGAAGGATTTTAAAAAATGAGGGCATTAAAAACTATTATTTTCCATTCCCATGCAACTCAGCACGAACGGTCCAGGGTCACCCAGCGTTGCGCCAGTCACACTCTACCGAATTAAAGTGATTTGCTGTAATTGGGATTTAAACCTACAACTTGGCTTCCTAACTACCTAACAGTCGGAAACCTTAACGACTACACTACCGATCACTTGGTGAATATTCCTTAAAAATTACATATAAGCCACAAAAAATAACACACACGCTTATTAATTTCTTGTAATTATCATAAAATCATTTTATAAAAAATAATTTGTGTAGCGTATACAGGGTGTAAGGTAACTATATAGACAGACCTATATAGCGGTGTAGGGGGTGACGAGACGAGCAAAAAAGCTTTCGGGCAAAATGCTGTACGACCAAAATTGGCCAAGTTATTAGCGTGACAAGTCGACCAATGAGAGCGCATATTATAAACGGACATGACGTCGGCGTCGAGGCACGCTACATACGAAGCTAACTTGACTGCAGTATGAACTTATTCGTCTTATGTTTTCTTTCCTTTTTCTTGACCCGGCGATATACAGTACCGGACAAAAAAAAGTACGCACCGTTCGAAATTCAATATTGCAGTTATATACTTACGAAAATGGATAATGGAGTACTTTCAATGCAGTGTCAACGACAGTTCATAAGTTCATGTTTACATTTTCACTGGATAATCACAAAAAAAAATTGATAGCTTAACGCAAATAATTTCAATGCGTAGAATGCCATTTTTGGGGTGGACAAAAAAAAGTACGCACCAATGAAAAAAAGAAAAATTGTGAACACATTACGCGTCTAATATTTTGTGTGACCACCTTTGGCTTCGATAACAGCTTGTAAACGCCGAGGCATACTTTCCACTAAGTTGCGAATTTGCTGTTCGTCAATTTTGTCCCAGGTCTCCCGCAAAGCATCGAGAAGTTTTTCTTTGCTTGTTACGTCACCTTTATCAACATTTTGGTCCAAAATAGACCAAAGATTTTCAATGGAGTTTAAATCTGGCGACTGTGCTGGCCAATCCAACAATTTAATACGCGAAGAACGGAAAAATGCCGACGATTTTCGGGCCGTATGTTTAGGATCGTTATCCTGTTGAAAAGTGAAGTCATTCTGCAGGCCGATTTTTAAGAGTGATTCCTCCAGATTTTCATTTATGATGTCAATGTAAACATCGGCGGTCATGATACCATTGATTGGAACCAAATTTCCCATTCCCGACCACGCAAAACAACCCTACACTAAGGCACTCCCTCCTCCGTGCTTTACAGTCTTTTGGACATTTTTTTCGCGGAGCTGTTCACCCGGCTTACACCAAACGCGAGATCGTCGTTTATGCCCGAATAAGTCGAACTTGCTCTCGTCACTCCAAATAACTTTTTTCCAGAACGAAATCGGCTTATTAACGGCTTATTATAAAAAAATGTCCAAAAGACTGTAAAGCACGGAGGAGAGAGTGCCTTAGTGTGGGGTTGTTTTGCGTGGTCGGGAATGGGAAATTTGGTTCCAATCAATGGTATCATGACCGCCGATGTTTACATTGACATGATAAATGAAAATCTGGAGGAATCACTCTTAAAAATCGGCCTGCAGAATGACTTCACTTTTCAACAGGATAACGATCCTAAACATACGGCCCGAAAATCGTCGGCATTTTTCCGTTCTTCGCGTATTAAATTGTTGGATTGGCCAGCACAGTCGCCAGATTTAAACCCCATTGAAAATCTTTGGTCTATTTTGGACCAAAATGTTGATAAAGGTGACGTAACAAGCAAAGAAAAACTTCTCGATGCTTTGCGGGAGACCTGGGACCAAATTGACGAACAGCAAATTCGCAACTTAGTGGAAAGTATGCCTCGGCGTTTACAAGCTGTTATCGAAGCCAAAGGTGGTCACACAAAATATTAGACGCGTAATGTGTTCACAATTTTTCTTTTTTTCATTGGTGCGTACTTTTTTTTGTCCACCCCAAAAATGGCATTCTACGCATTGAAATTATTTGCGTTAAGCTATCAATTTTTTTTTGTGATTATCCAGTGAAAATGTAAACATGAACTTATGAACTGTCGTTGACACTGCATTGAAAGTACTCCATTATCCATTTTCGTAAGTATATAACTGCAATATTGAATTTCGAACGGTGCGTACTTTTTTTTGTCCGGTACTGTACATAGGTATATCTGCTATGCGTATAGCACGGATAGGAACCTTTGTGACAAACAAAAGCCTCGCGTTAAAGTGCGCACACATACACGTATCGTAAAATATGATTGAACCTGTAATAAATACAATGCAATTAGAGAAAATTATGAGAGTTAGAGATAACACGTTGTCAAAATTCTCATGGTCGAACGGGAATTCAATCAGGGTCAAAACTATTGCAAAAATATCCCCAACGTTAAGCACAAATAGATGCACCAGCAAAAATTTTCATCTCATCCTTCCAGGCAGTTGAAATAGTCATCGTCACATTTCATCGACAGGAACGGATTGTCGAAGTTCTGAACGGCGAATAGGGATGAAATCAGGGTAAAATTTATAGCAAGAATATCCCGAATGCTGCGCACAATGAGATGCAAGCAGCGACAATTTTGATCTCATCCCTTTAGGGGGTCGAAGAATTCCTCGTCCACTTTAATCGACAAGAACACGTTGTTGAAATTCTCAAGGTTAAACGGGGATTAAATCAGGATTGAAATTACCACAAAAATATCCCGAATGCTACGCAGAACGAGATGCAAAGAGCGAAAAATCTGAGTGTTAACAATGAATTTTTTCTTGAAATAACATAAACGATTTGAAATATTGACTTTTTGTTCTAATTGCAATGAGCAATTCGGAAAGTTCAATTTCACTGTATTGCGAAAATATGCAATCGAAAATAGCATTTGATTTTCATACAAATTGAAGAATTAACATTTTTCTCTAAATTGCAATAAAGATTTTTTCCAAAAATGTTTTTTTCAAAAACAGCAATAAATGATTTTAGAAGCTTCGTAAATCGTAATTGCACAAAATCAATTTGAAATTGTATTTGGTCCAGTCGTGATTCAAAATGATCGACATTTTTTTTTCATCGCATTTAACAATTAATTCGAAAACTGATTGCAAACGCAATCAGTTTTTATCGTTCCTCCTTACATTGTGCGCCCTCACTAACACTACCTCGCTCTATTCATGTTTTCGGGAACATTCGACGTTCCACACTCTCTCACACCAACGCACGCACACTATCGACCTCCTTCGCGCTTTACACACACGCTACCAAGCTGCTACTCTTGCACGCACACCACTACTCGCCGTGTAGCCCGTTTATTCGACGCGTCCTATTGGCTGACCTTAATTAATTAATATCTAATCAGGGGGGGCGTCGGAGGAAAGAATGGAAGAGGACTTTTCGGTCCAGAATCACCCCATTCACCCACCCCTCAGAGGTCGGTTGACCATTATGGGACAGGATGTATAGTTACCTTACACCCTGTATATTGTGACGTTGCGTCACAGGTCGCCCCGACCTGCCCCTCGCAAGTCCACCACGCACGTCTCCCCCATTCCCTTCCCTCGCGATTTTCCCCCTTGAAATCCTCGTACCGCGTTCTTTAGAATTAAGTCGCCCAAAAATGTCGCGTTAAATCGTAAATCCGGAAATATATCGCCTTTAATGCCGTCCAAGAAAGGCACCAAAACCGTCGTTCCCCCCCCCCCCCCCGCCAGCGCAGCATCAACGGTGAACCCCAGCCCCCGACGAGATCACCGCCTGGAGAGAGCTATCCCGTCACCGCCCCCCGGGGGTGCATCATTATCTACGCGGAGGAGGAAGTCGCCTCCCCGCAAGAATCACCATCACCAGCACGAAGGAGAAGGCCCACTCTCCGTGAATCTCGTGAAATGGGAAAATTGAGCAGCCGCCACCACCGTCTCTGGTTTGCAGTCCCCAAAAATGTCCAATCCCAAATGCATCGACCCCCGGGGAGGATTATTATTCAACACCTCATCTCCGCGGCCTGAATTATCATGGATCAACGATCGATCAGGAGTCACCGTGCTGCCATCCCTCTCCCGTCCCAAGTCCCACCTATTAGAAATTTCTCCCATCCTGCGTATTAGCCCCCCCAAAAATCTCTCCCACTTTCCCTAATTGCGCGAAGAACCCGGAAGCCGCAAGAAATTCGTTACTTGAGAGCGAGGCGTTAAACCGAGCGTATAGAGTCACTGTTTTTGCGATATTGCGTTTTGATTTTCTTTTTGCGTGCCCCTTTTGTTTCTGGGAGTATTTTTTTCTTTTCTTTGAGTGTGAGTGAGAGAGTGTGTGAGGTATAGGAATTGTGAAGGAGTAGCGTAAAGGAAGTGAAGGAAATTGAGGGTGAGAGAGAAAGTAAAGGAAGTGTAAAGGAATTGTGAGAAAAGAAATCGTGAAGGAAAGCGTGAGTAAGGAGGAAGAGAAAAGAGCGGAGAGAAATAGTTTGTGAAGGAGCAGTGCGTAGGATTTTGTGTGTGGGTGAGAGGATTATTGAAGAGGAGGTGCGAAGCGTGAGTTTTTATTTTCTTCTCTACCGGTCCGAAATTATTAGTTTTTTTTGTTATTGCGTTGCGAGTGGCCACGAGGCCAGATTTTTTTCTCTTCTCGATTTCCCTGCGTTCCCCCTTGCGTTGTGCGTGGTGCTTCCCCCATTTCCCACCTCGACCCTTGTGCGAGTTTTCCCGTCCCCTGCTGTCCCTCCCGTCGTTATCGCGTGCTCGGGTAATTTTTTTTTCCTTTTTCATCAGATTTTTTTTTGGTATCAACTTCCCCTACGGGGACTCAACGGTTAAAAGTAAGAGGCGCAGTAGCGTTTGGGAACCCTCCCCCCGTCCCCCTCCGCACGTATTTAGTAGTACATTTGTTTTTTTGTATTTTCCTTGGCGATCGTTGCGAGTGGCACGATAAACTCGCTGGCGCCCAACCTGTTGTTTTTTCTTTTTAAATTAGAATATATTCGTTTTTCTTTCATTCTTCATCCAGTTCTTTTTCTCCCCCGGTATTGTTTTGCCTTCCCCCGAACAAGGCGTCACAGTATATTATGGTAATAATACTGGTAATGTCAGAAATTTACGATAACTAACCGAATTATTTTTTAATAATTAAAATAATTTGAATGATTTTATGACAGTTGTAATAAAAATAAATTTAAAAAAGTATGTGTTATCCTATTGTCGCTCATATGTTATTTTTCAGAAATATTTCACAAGTGGTCGGTAGCGTAGTGGTTAGGTTTCGAGACTGTTAGTTAAGTAGTTAGGTAGTCAGGTCGTGGGTTCAAATCCCAGTTAGGGCGAATAGTTTTATTTGGCAAAATTCAATGAAAAGTCCATCTTAGCAACAAAAAATCAATGATAATCAGTCCGTGATAATCAACGATGACAATCAGTACACCGACAATACCGATGATGACGTGAACTGCCCGCCAACGTTAGGCCGATTGTTTGCCAACGTTGGCCCAGCGTTGTTTTCTTAGAAAATAGTACGTTGGGCCGATCTCGATCCCAACGCTGGCACGAACAGATCACTCCCACCGTGACTCAGTTCTGGACCGTTGATACCACGGGTGACTGGCCAACGGTGCAGCTTGACCGGCGCAACGCTGGGCGAAGCTTGGTTCGATCGTATCGTTTTTCATGGGAACCCGTCTACCAATCAATTTTACCGGATAAAAGCGAATAAAATATTTTAGCCGGCCCTAGAATTTGAACTCACGATCTGCCACGAACCGAATCAGTTGACAAGATCCTAAGATTTTAAGGACATATGAGTTACAATATACATATACATTTGTACAACAGTAACATGGGTGACTGAATATATCGATGTTACGAAGTTACATTCCCGACAAAATGAAGATAATAACAAATTATTAACAATTAGTGACATAGAAAATTCTGAAAAATATAGACAACTATTTTTTACATAATTCGTTTTATTAATTCATAATTCATTCGTTTTTTCGAAAAGACATTCATTTTTTCAGAATTTATTCATCGACTTGAAGTTCCATTTCCCTAAACTTTTTAAGAACTTTTATGACATTTACGGTTTCAACAAAACCGAAATAGAATGCCAATTCAAGTACATAGCAATGCTATAAAAATGTGAAATAAATAATTTATATGTAAGAGCATAGTAATATTGCATAACAACAATATTTAAAAATTATAAACAAATGCTAAAAATATTCGAAAAAATTCTTCTTTCCTATGTCCAATTGCATTATTTTCATTCTTTTGAAGCTTTTTTCGAATAAATTGCAAACAACCAAACATTATTAATTATTCCAATACATTCATCACCCCCATATCAAAACTTTTCATCACTTGTGTCAAATATTGGAAAATTAGAAATTTTATTTAAAAAAATGTTTAAACACCCAAAAAATCGAAACACGTTGAGAATCTTGCATTTAACGGTATTGTAAAGATATACAACAATCAATCGTATTTAAGGTACGGAATATAATTATTTTCAATAATAATATTAATCTCGGCCGTCGCACTATTATTTTACTACTTCCGCCGGCGTACTGGGTCACCTATGTCCGCGCATGTTTTCCGATGGGTAAATGACTCCAAAATATCAATAACAAATTTGTGAATACTTCTGAATAATTGTAGAATGCAATACATAGTTGATACACCCCAAAAGTTATTATTTTTGTGCTATCTAGCTATCTAGGCCGAGAAATTTTCAGGGGAAATTTTGCTATGGTCACGAGTGACCCGGTGCGACAGCTCACCCGGGGGGGGGGGGGGCGTGAAATTCTGAAACAATTGATATAAGCATTCATTTCTACATCAGCAGACTTGTCACACTTGGAAATTTTCCTTTGGTGACTGGAAACGTGACTAGTGGTTCAGGGCCGAATACTGGGTACTTTATACTGAAATAAAATGTCATTCAAACTGTTAAATCGTCATAGTCACAATCATCATTTATTTAAACGGCGACATGAAAAACCTGCTCGGCGTGTCGTAGATTCTAATCGTTTCCGTTTCTGCATCCCTTCAGGAATTTACGGCGCTCTGGACTGCCAGGTGTCGTGACGAGACGGAACAAGTAGTTTGGCTGAGCTTGCAATATTCTCACAAGTTTATGAGAAATTCCACACCAAGACGTTCGAATTGATCAAACAATGATAAATCAGATTCTTCTTCTGTGAGCACAATACAATACATATAAAAAACCTTTCAACCACTTGTCAGATATGGTAATAATTTATTGCAACAGTGATATAATAAAATCGTAAAATAGAGTATAACGTAATGATTGCAAAAATTTGCGACAACCTGCTTACCTATAATACATAAAATATTATTATACTGCACAAACATTTCAACGTAATTAACATATCCATGTTAACTTACCCTCCATATTTACTTTATATTCTCTTCTGACGTTATCTGTTTCGGCAACAATTGTTCCATTCATGATGGGGGTGTTCATCGCATGTTTTCTTATGACATGCTGCTTGAAAGACTTGCACTTTGCAGACATCATGCTATATCCGTGTTCGTTGCACTCGATTTTGACGCGCGGGTCATGCTTGTGCCTTTTTATTATGTGTTGCAACAAATATTCATTCGATCTGCTTTCGAACTAGCACATTTCATATCGAAAAATGTCTCAAGCTTTATATATGATGACAATAACTGCACGAAAAGTTGCCACATTAGACATATGAATAAACATACATCAGACGAGTTGTTTTTTCGTATCTTGTGCGATCAAGTGTCCCGTATGTGTCAAGTGTCCCGTATGTAATTTTGAGCTATAGCTCAATTTGAATTTACAATTGCTCAACCGATCGGGATAATAATGGATAGTGGAAAAAGTGTTAGCATTTCCTGATAGGGGCCTATCAGGGGCATATTAGGGAAGTGTGTCTTACGATTTTTTCGATGTTTTTCATTGGTTTTTCTATTTTTATATTCATTTAATCTGCAACTACATAAGCGACATGCGACATACATGCGGTTTCGCTAGTGTAAACAACGACACGTGGACAGGCCCCTGCCGACGAGAGTAAATCAGATGTCGAGTTTGTTATGTGTAATAACAGAAAATCAAAAGGACTATTCCAATAATTTAGCGTTACACGATGATTAGGATAGTGAATCATATTCTTAAAAACGAGATGAACAAGAGTAAACAAATCAATTCTGTCTGAAAGTCTGATAGCACGGATGCTACCATCGCATCACCTATTGTGACGCCGTCAATTTAATCTCGTTCGATTATTTTCATATGTTTTTTATTAATGTAGATTGCACCGGGGCAATTTTATCAATGCCATCTCGACCCTCACGATTGCTGAAAGTGCCGGTTTTTTGTAAAAGAAATACCAGCACTGAAATGGTAGCTAAGGGAAAAAATATTTAAAAACGACGGAGATAATACTGAACCCTCGTAGTGACAGGACCCAAGAATCTCACATCGTCGCGGAGTCTCGGACTCTCGTACATTTCTCGGCGATACGCACCCAACCAACGACCTTGATTTTCGAACTCTCATACTTTTCTCGGCGGTATGCACCCAATGGACCCTGATTTCATCAGCTGATTTCTGCTCATCACATGTAACTGCATACTTCAGTGTAGATGATGCCAGACAAGGATAATCCACGTCTCATAAACCATGGTTTCTCCCGCTAATGGTCACATCGCATTATTATTATTATTTCTCTAATTTATGGCTGGCTCTGTCACATCGCATTTATGAGACCCGTCAAGCATCATCCTCGTAATTCATACCGTCGGTATAGGACCTGTGATCTCTGTCTCATGAGATGGTTTCCTTGGTTCTCTTTACGCCATCTTATGAAATCTGGGCTGTATACTCATTTTCACACTTCTTCATCCCCAATGATCATTATTTTATTTATCAGTCTTTCCTCTTGCGTATCCATATTCTCGGCAGTTTCTTCTGACCACATTGACTTTTCACACCGTCGATGAACCTTGTGATCATTTAGGGTTCCTGCTCTCTTGGGTAATCTGACCACAATTATTTCATCTCTGTGTTCTTTACGGCCTTACCATGTGACCTCCCACATATTGTCCACCATCAACCTCGTTAAACAATTATACATACCTCGTTGATGATAAGCAAGGGCTCCGAAGATTTCGATCTTTGAGCGGTCTTCATTGCTCATTTCGATGCCAAAGAACGCGCGAGTTTTTCAATATTCTCCTTCTCATCTTGGTGCTTGAGTTTCACAAGTGTCATGACTTCGAAGATAGCCTGAATGCAACGCAAAATTTTTACAACGACTAGCAATCATTTGGTATGCATATGCATGACACGTCAATTTATTGAGTGCTACTTACCGAACCAGAAATCTTTTACTGACAAAGAAACGTGATCTAAAAATCAGTTAAATAATGAAAACGTCCTGACCGACTTTTTATTCACCCCTTCCATGTAGGGGTTATTCACACTCTCGTGTGAAACTTTTTCTTTTTCGTCTTGAAATGTTCCAAATAATCTCAAAGAGAGTAAAAAAAATGTACATGCCGCTTTCTAAGGCGATTCAGTCTAGGCGGTCAACAACTACCTAATACGTTCACTGCACACTTTCATATTTTCTTAAATATGACATAATGAATCGTGTGCCGATTCATGTGATAGAAGAATTAAATCAAAGGGCGGTAAAAACTAACTTGACCTGTTTTTCTTTTTTTAAACAAAATTGTGGCTTTGCGCTACACATCACGCAGTTTTTTTTTACAAGGAAATCATTTTACGTGTTTTCAGCCACAGGACTCATGAGAGTTCGAAAACAATTATTGAAACTAAATAATATTTTGTAGATGGCTGTTAGTGCGCCGCGCTGCGGCCAGTACGTGTACCTCACGTCGTTTGCCTTCAAAAAAAGGCCGGGATTTCCCTATTTGGTCCCTGATAGGCCCCTATCAGGAAACGCTAACCAGGGAAAACTTAGCCAGGGCCAGATGTGAAGTCGTGACTTCCCGACCACATTTCTACACGGGTGGCGGTAAAATTTTTGTATGCTCATATAGCGTGAGCGAACTTGTGTTCACGCAGTGCTGGCAGCCGATGAATGAGGTGGCGTTCAATTTGAAAAATAGAAACTCATCAATCGAATCAAGATCTACATATGGCCGCCTGGAGTTTCGCATGTTACAAAACTCGCTTCGTAACGAAGAATGTTTTTTTAGTTCTTAACTTTTCGATTAGTTTAAATGCTTTGAAACATTTTGCCACATAATACCGGCCAGCATTTGAGAGCGATCTTGTCGTGTAATGTATTCCCGTGATGTGATACAAAAAATTAATTTAAAATACGATTAATCAAAATCGCCATAGGAAGACAAATGTTGATATATTTATAAATAAAGTATTTACATTTTCTGTGAAAACATAGGCGAAATGTCCGAATTAATTATAGTAAGAGTTTTATTTAAGCATAGAAATTTCATGTCAGTTACATATGACATGGAAGTAGGGTTCCTTTACCGTAGAATGTACATCCAATTTGTCAAATAACATAAATGTCTGGCATTTGGAAACAATGTCTTTGCAGGTATATATTAATAATATTTTATACTATCGATCAGCTTACGAAATAGCACATTTGGTAGGCACATCAAAACATTTCTCATGCTTCATATTTCATAAAAATAATTGCACGAAAAGCCATAATGGATATATGAACAATACACATCAGACCAGTTGTTTTTTTGTGTGTTGTGCGACCAAGTGTGTTGTACGCGTCGCGTGTACCTGTATCCGGAAGGTGAAGCGCCCTGAAGCGTTTTATTGGCCGAGAATGTTGGAATTTTATCGCTTCGTTTACTATTTAGAAAAAAAATTAACGGCTTAGTAGTTTTGCTCGGAACGTCAATCAGAATCCGCAGTTTTGGGATTCAGTACTTGATATGAATCATTCTGTATACATAAGCATCTTTCGGTTATAAAAGGATGTAAGGAACTTTAAACTGCGAATCCAACGTGGGCAAACTTAGTATACCATGTCCGTGGTATGTTTGGCAAAGTGAGTGAGCAGAATTGAGAAGGTAGAGTGGCGAAGAAGAGAGAGAGGCAAAATTTTGCGGGGTGAGCTATCTTCGTAATACGTTTCCAAGCTCTTTTGGCCGCAAATGCTCGTTCACACGCACACAACCCGCCATTTCAACTCCTCATGCTCGCGTTTATCCGCCATCTCTTTTCTACCCACAACCCCCTCTTCAAACGCTATATCCTCACCCCATTCTTATACATATATAAACAACGAGAGGGTAAACTTTCTATCTCCCTCGATCTCATACACAAACACATGCACTCTTCCATTCTTTCACATCTACTCCGCATCTCTTACACTCACAATTCCCTTTCCTCAAAGCGCTCCAGACTTTTACAGTGGTATCACCGAACAGATTTCGAGTGGTTTCAATAAAGGAGTGAAGGAAGAAAAAAGTGGGAGAGAATAGAAGGACGATTGACTGTAAGTGGAGAAACGACGAAAAGTGGGCTAAAAGGAAGTCCGAGGGCCCGATTTTTCTGGGTGATCTGTTCGAGCAAGCAAATGTGTAAAGGAAGTAGATAACTAAGAGAGCAAGAGAGAGTTGATATCGGCAAAAGAAAGGAGAATATAAGAAAAACGTATACGATAAAGAGAAAAGTTAAGGTGTTAGCCGAGGACCCTTCGAACTTCCCGTCTTGTCTGTGCGCTCGCCTACCACCACACGAAACCTCTTGGGAAGAATTTTAATCGAGAGATAAGCAGACTGGATTCGCATGAGTGCCACGAGTCGAGAAAAGTTGAACGAATACTATAAGAGGTATGTCCACCATCTCGATGACGATATAGATAGGACACGGTATGTACACAGAAACATTCACGTACGGGTATATACAAATATACATACAAGCGTAAATCTAAATACATATATGTACGTATATAAGTTTATATGCCAAAATGCGGTAGGTAGAGTTTGAGATAAAAAAAAACGTGTAGGGAAATAAGCGGATCGGATATAAGAGGAAGTAAAACGCTCGAAGCTGCGTCGAAGGGTTCTTTTTTTCTTTTCAGCCCGAGATGGCAAAAGCTTTTGTCATGTGTGTGTCTGTGCACATGTCCTCTATTATTATTTATCGAGATCTAGATATCTCAAAATCCGCGAAGCAGTAGAGCAATTCCCTCGACCGTATATGTATTTTTATCGTTGAGGACATTTATACTTTGGTTCACCCGAGAATATTCGCACATGGAAAGAAAAATGTGAGAAATTCTCAAGCTAAATCGAGGTATCTACGACTTCACCCACTCGGATATAGATTTAATGATTTCTTCTGTATTGTTATAACTGTATTCGTTTTAAGAATCAAAGTTTTAATCTGTTCAAAAAGATCGTGGAAAAATATTCTTACAATTCCTGAGCCAGGTGGAAAATTATTCTTGTCATGTATATTATTGCACGCGAGCACTTAAATAAAAAAAAACATCTTTAATATAAGAAACTCAAATTATATACAATTATCCCAAAACAGAAAAAACAAACTATCTTCCCGTGAAAGAACGGGAAATGCTTTATAGGCAATAATAAAATAAATTGCGATCCTTAATGTAGAAAGATGAAGTAATATAGTCAATGACAAGTGACTAAAGTTGTCTTGCCAAAAGTGTTACCTCTAGAATAGTATAAAATTTGAAGAGCAGATGCAGGACGTTAGTATATGATCTCTAGCAATTTTGATGTATCTCACCGTTTAGATTCAAAAATGTCTTTTATCAAACATACTGCAAT
Organism: Heteropelma amictum; assembly: GCA_959613375.1. Classification (NCBI taxonomy): domain Eukaryota; kingdom Metazoa; phylum Arthropoda; class Insecta; order Hymenoptera; family Ichneumonidae; genus Heteropelma; species Heteropelma amictum. The sequence continues at coordinate 4,822,891 of OY390723.1, forward strand.
TTTATGAGTTTATTATGCAGGACGCCAAGAAATTACACTTTCCGATTATTTTTCAACTTTTTTAAAGATTAATTTTTTCTCGGCTAGCTCTGAATTATAAGAGAATATATCACGGAATTTTTGGAAATATTTATAGTTTTAACCGCTTGGTTATGAACGTATAATATTTTAAATATACTAATAGTAATAGTAATAATAGATAAAATAATATAATAGACATAATTTGATGCACCTCATTTGCTTCGAATATCCTGCAAAAGTAAATTAATTTGATCGTCGTGAGACACCGACCTTAGGCAATTATAATAAATACACTACCGTTCAAAAGTTTGGAAACACTCGCCCCGATACCAAGCCACAAAACCCAAATAGTTCAATAGTTTCAGAGTTAGGATTCGGTTTATAAATATGATCGTTCTTTGCAAAAAGTATGCGATATGTACGTATGCGAAAAAAAATGGTACGAAGCTTTCTAAAAAAGGAAACTGAAGCTTTTACTCCCTGCCTCAAGTTCTCCATGGAAAAAAGAGTGAAAGAAATTTTTCACGAGTTGTGCGCTAAAATTTCACCCCCCCCCCCCAAAAAAAAGCTAAAAAACGTCCATCTTTGAAAGTACGTGTCGGGTTAAAAAAAATCCAGAAATTTTGTCGGAAAAAGGTGAATGAATTAAATATGTGGCTTTTGAAACGCCGCTTGGCAAATTAAGATATCGTTATTTTTAAAAGAGTGATGAAACTTTTTGTGTGGCTCGGTATCGGGGCGAGTGTTTCTAAACTTTTGAACAGTAGTGTATGTCTGAAATTTGAAATTGTAATGTGCACTTTTTTACAATCAGGATTGGGTGATTAGGCACTATAGCTTATAGTTTTTTGTAGGCGAGATCGGCAGTTACCTTTAAATCTGCGATGTGCGCTATGAATAATTGCTGCACGTTTAATGAATACATATGAACATTTTATTTTCAAATACTCATTTTTGTCATATCGAACGATTTCATTTTTGGATCCAACTAGATTTTCATTGTTTTAATTTTGTATGTCACGCTCGATCCTAACTACATTTATTGTTCACCGAACGATTATGTTATCAAATACCTGTACTTGTAAATGGAATTATGCCATAAATATTATATTCAACATCGCTATATATTATTGAAGATTAATCTTTTTAATGTATTCGAAATATTTGGTGTATTTCAAACTTTTGCCATATCGCACTGTAACAATGTTTGAAATAATTTATTGATGCCATAAAACAGACCCATTACTTTACAAAGCTTCATGTATGATAATAATCAAAATAACGCTGATTAAAGCATATACCGTGATGCTAGATATATGATTTATTATTGGCCTTTAATTTTACTATACACTCTTCATAAATACCGTAACAGGTATTATATACGCATAGGTAAAAGTAAGCACCCGAGTGTAAACTGGCTCCGTTCGTAGTACCAAAGAGCTTGTCGAAAACCTCATCCTGTTCTCGCTTTCCCTCTCTCTCTCTCTCTCTCTCTCTCTCTCTCTCTCTCTCTCTCTCTCTCTATCTCTCTTTCTGCATATACAGGGTGGTCCACGCAACGTGTGCACCTCTTTCACGGTCAAAATATGCGTTGCACGAAAAAATGTTGTATACAAAAGTTACATGGTTTATGAGGCTTCATCATGTGGTGCATTTATTTTTATTCTAGGTGGAGGCGCTTCGGAGATTTCAAGGTCAACTTTGTTTTTTTAAAGGGAATGCTATATTTTTTATAGCGTAAGATGATAGAGTATCGAATTTTGAGTAAAAAAGTATAGACCCTTATTAGCCCTAAAATTAATAGTTAACGAGTATTTTCACTTTATTACTTTGAGTACATTCAGTGACTCGTGGCTTATCACAATTAACGTAAGTGTTCAAATTGATGTCCATTGGCATCAATACAGTGACGAAATCTATTAACTAATGAAGAAACTGCATTCTGAATTATGTCCGGACTAAGTGTCATGCATTCTAAACAAATACGATGTTTCATATCCTCCGGAGTTGTTGGTATTTCACGATACACTCTGTCTTTTAATGTGCCCCACAGAAAAAAGTCTAGAGGAGTAAGATCTGGTGAGCGTGGAGGTCACATGAATTGTCCACCACGACCAATCCATCGATTGGGAAAATTTCTATCCAGTAGTTCCCTCACAATACGTGCGTAATGTGCTGGACAACCATCATGCTGATACCACATACGTGCACGGATATTCAACGGCACGTCCTCTAGTAAAGGTGGTAAATTATTATTCAAAAAGTTCGCGTATTTTTGCCCTGTTAATCGATTATCAATGAAATATGGACCAATCAATTGGTTGCCCAGTATTCCACACCATACATTAACGCTCCATGGGTGTTGGTGGTCGACTTCTCTCATCCAGTGAGGATTGTCAGCTGCCCAGTAATGCGTATTTTTCAAATTGATCTGTCCACGGTTTGTAAACGTTGCTTCATCAGTGAACAACACACTTTGTAGAAAATAATCATGCTAATTTATTTGATGTAGGAACCACTGACAGAACAAAACGCGGTTTTCAAAATCCGTTCCATGTAGTTTCTGATGAAGTGCAAGGTGATAGGGGTGATATTTATTTTTATGCAGAATTCGTAGAATACTGCTTTTGCTTATTCCCGAACCTCGTGAAATCTGTCGCGTACTAATATGAGGATTTTCTATTACGGCTGCTAAGACCGCAATAGCATTCTCTTCAGAAGTGGCAGTTTGTCTTACGGTACGTTTATTAAGATTGAAATGTCCATTTTCTCGAAGCGATTTACAGATTCTCTCAAATATGGTTCGAGATGGTTGAATCCGTTCAGGATATCTTTCGGCATACATAGCTTTAGCTCTTACTGCATTTCTATGACACTCTCCGTACACTAAAAGCATATCAACTTTGTCACTATTACAAAAATTCATTTTCACTTTTATCTTTCTGATAATCACGCACGATCACTGAAGGAAACTTTAATACTGGATTACAAATATTGAGAGGATTGCGAATCATGATAAGAGCGTGTGATGTGGTGAATGTGTTCATATTGATAAACACTGTCATGTAAACAATGCTATCCTTCAGATATTTGTAGTAGATTTGAATCTCCAACTTGATATTACGCAATAGAAATTTTAAAGTAATAAAGTGAAAATACTCGTTAACTATTAATTTTAGGGCTAATAAGGGTCTATACTTTTTTACTCAAAATTCGATACTCTATCATCTTACGCTATAAAAAATATAGCATTCCCTTTAAAAAAACAAAGTTGACCTTAAAATCTCCGAAGCGCCTCCACCTAGAATAAAAATAAATGCACCACATGATGAAGCCTCATAAACCATGTAACTTTTGTATACAACATTTTTTCGTGCAACGCATATTTTGACCGTGAAAGAGGTGCACACGTTGCGTGGACCACCCTGTATACATGTTTTGCTCTGATATCCCATCATCTGCATCTGATCTCTTTAATGCTTTTGATGTGATACCTATACCCTTGCAAGTCTCACGTGAGTGAATTGAGTAAACCAACGGGCTCGTTACACAAGAGTCAAACAGGATACACAAGAGACAAGAACGAGAGAGAGAGAGAATGAAAAGGGGAGTGTCAAATATTACAGTTTCCGAGACGTGAGTACCGCTAAGCAATAGAGCAGAAATGTGCGATTCCGTGACAAAAATAATACCGGGATATAGACTGCGCGATCACACACAGAATAGTCTGTAATTAAACGCCGCCATGTTTCCTACTCCAGATTTTCATTTCCTTTTTCTATGAACAAGAAACTGCGAAAAATCGTGTTTTTTTCGTTTTTTTGCTTAAAAAATGAAAACTAATGGAGCAATCTTGACGTATATTGACGAATTATGGACAATGAAAGTGCGAACGCATGAGCTCTAAAATAACTCGATCGAATGATTATTAATTAACAGCGAAAAACCGCTGGAAAACATCATTTTTTAAATAATTTATACCTCCGCCATTTTTCAATTTGTGGCGCAAGCTCTCCGCGGCACAGTGCATTTCTGTTGGCAGTACATGTGGACAAAACACATTTGGTGTTGATTAATTACTTTTTGCATAATTTTGATTCGAAGATTTTTATGCCTTAACTTGTCGGGTCCCTCGATGTTTTGGAGATCGTCCAATTTCAGTTTTTCAAATGGATTCTGACAGTCGAAGTACAATGAAAAACACATGATTTTTGAAGTTTTTGTTTAAAAAAAAAAGGTAACGAAAATCTTAAGTAGGAAATTTTGTAGGGTTTAATTAAAGGCTATCCTGCGTGTGATGGTGTAGTCGGTAACCTAGTATTTTTTTGTCTCGAAAAAATCTCTATTGTTTAGCCTAATATGAGGCCTAATATGAGCCTAATATGAACAGCATAACGAATATCCGAATCTATATCAAAATGCGGACATATATCGCATTATCTTAAATTATATGATCTTGAAGTTTGCATCGTTGGATCTGAACGGAAAATCGAATTTTCTGGGTTTTTCGCACTCAATTTTCCGAAATTTTTGTTATATTTTTCATATTTTTTCACGGGTAGTTATAATATCAAAAAAATGCTCAAAAATATTCGGCAGATCGTAGAATATTAAGAATAAAATGGAAGTTTATTGCATATTTTGATTGCAACGATACAAACTTCGAAATTATTGAATAATCCACTATACAAGTCTATCAAATTCACACATGAACGATATAATAGATAATTATAGCTTGCCAAAATTCCACAATAATGATAGTAAACGCCTTTACTTCAAATAATTCAATTTGTTACCATTTTTTCAAATCAATTTGTTTTTTTCCATTAATAATTAGCTAAGCATCTATAGGATAGGCTTCTTAATTGCCTAATTCTAGTTCGAGGTCCAAAGTGTCACTATAGTGTATATGTATTGAGACAGGATTTCTTTTCTCAGCTCTCACTTGGCGAGAAAATCCCTTCACCTACCGCGGCCTGGTTCAGTGGCTGATAGGGCTCTTTGGCAAATATTTCAATTATCAAAATTCATTAATAAACAATTGTTGGGCGCCAGATAGTTTTAAAGATTCTATCAGATCTATCTCTACTCATTACTTCAAATATCGGCATGAGACGAATCCACAGGAGGGAACAGTTGGGGACCCATGGATTGCGAGAATCAAAGATAGCGTGCTAAAGCAAAGAAGTACGGTTTATTCAACACTTACGTAATTTCCTTCGACAATTTCAAATACAATCCCTTCAATTCCTCCGGCGAATACCAATCGCTCTATCTCGGAATTGACAATTTCAACAATGTAGTTCGCTGACGCCGATTCGACAATTTCGGCGATCGCAGGTGAGAGCACGCACCCTTCAATCTCTCACAACAATTCAATAACAAAATTAACGAGCTCGGGGCCGAGAAGCAAGTTGACGACACGGACAGTACAGGGCCTGAACAAGAAGTCACAAATTGACATCCTCACGGAACAAGATCCCGATAAGGAGTGATTAATAATTCTTCGTACGCGGTATGTTAGACCCTCGGGTTATATCCCCTCTTTTGGGTCTCTATGCCCTTCCTAGTTGACAAATTGGCGCACGCGCGTCTGCCCTTAGATCTAAAGATCGACAGTCGATATTTAACTTATGGGTAATGATCATAAATACCTTACATATCGACAATTCGTGCTCGCGTATAGCGGATTCGCTTCTTGAAGATATTCTCGGCCCTACAGATACGTAGGCGAGTGACCACGTCGAGGGTGAGCTTCGACTTTCCTGTCACAGTATTTAAGTTACATAGCGTATATAAGGAGTAATGATGATACCACAAAAAGTCTTAGGACAGCTGAAAAACCAGCGGCAGTAGACCAATTTGATGAATTTGCAGAAGCAAAAGGTCGTCCTAGCCATCTAATGAAGGTCAGCGCGTTTTTGACCGATTAGAAGAAAACTTTGCACAGATATTTTCGAAGTTATCAACCATTGCATGATAGAGAGTTTTAGTAAAAAAAGTTTAGAATATTTTTTTTAACATTTGGTCACTATAAAGTGAGTGATTGTTATTTCAAAATGATTGCAAATTTTTCATTTCATTAACAGTGTCATGGTAAAGCTTGTTAATGTCTTTCGGATGTTTTTGATAACATAAATTCAGCTCGGGGCTTTTCTTTCCGGAAAAGTCTGCATTACGAAAGAGCTGACGTTATTTATTCTCGCCGTATTAGTCATACGTCAATGAAGATATAAAGTTGCAGGTATTGAATGGGCAGCTTCAGTCATTTCATTTAATATTAATACAATTTCATCAATACTCGAATACTTTTTTCGTTCCTACCATCTCAACAAATAAAAAACATCTGTATAGACTTTTTTAAAGAGTAAAAATAGGATTGAAATAATATTGGTTGATTGCACATGGAACACCTTATGTATGTAACCATATAAAATGATAGTATCTATAATACGAAAGGTACCAAGTAAACGGTCGTGTACATTCGAAAACGCTACATTTCCGTTGGAATTGCTTCGAGGAAAGAGACGTACAGTTCTCCAGCTTGAATCTTCCTTTCTGACTATTATCTCGCATGTTCTCATAAGCTTTGCCATGCGTAAATCGCAGTCAGCCCTGTATTACATGCGCTTATACGATTGACGCAAATCACTTCCTGGTAATCTTAATTGGATGGGAAATGTATTTACAAAGGGAACTGACGAACGAGCTGTATCGCTCTAATAGTATATTGTGTGGCTTGGAATGAAACAAGACGAAAGACGATTTAAGACGAGAGAGGAGTTACCTGCCTGCTATGTTTTTTTCATATCATTTTTATTAAAACTGAGAGTTTCAATGTCTGCAGCCAGTTGAAACGAGACAACTTTCGACTGATAGAGCAACAAAAAATCAGGTCAGTTGATGTTTTGAATAGCATGAATATTGCGAGGCTTATAATAAACAAATGCATTTCGGCAGGGATAAAATAAAGTCAGAAACTGAATGTTTTTTGCTCTAAGACAGAAAACATTCAATATCAAATTAGAAATTGCATTTTTCTAACCGATATAAATTCTTCAAGAGTATTCTTTTTTTCACGAACATAGCTATTGATTTTGAAAAATGTAGGAAAAATGTTTAATTTCTAACATTGTCGTTGATTGATTTTTACAACATTTTTACAGCATTTGTTAATCACGTCAAATTCTCGTTCTATTCTACTTTTATCACGGTTGTAGATCTAAATCAATTCTTCTAAGTAGTATATTATATAAAACTTATCATTTTTTGAGTGAGAAAGTGGGGGCAACGTTCCGGTGCTTTTCAGGGCAAGAATATGAATAATTGAAGGTACAATTGACATTCCACGATATTATTTATTTCATTTATGAGCAAAACTATTTTTCAAGGCTCATATCGGATAGAAAAAAAATCAGTGAATAAAACAAAGAAATAGGATACCATACGAAAACTTTAATTAACGTAAATTTAAAGTTTCATAATATAGCAAAAATCGATCAGCGGTTGATAAACACCCATCTAGCCTCATATTTGTTATTCTCGTACCGCTGATTGAGATACGTACTAAGTGAGCTTGAACACGACAAATTTATTAATGCTCTGTGGCTATATTAGCTTCATGTGTTCATGAAAAAAAAATGATTAATCAAGTGATATCATGTCATAAATATACCTTCTCAGTAATGATCTCGTTAATTTTGGAATTTCATGATCAAACGAAAGAACTTTGGAATAATGGGTATAATGATGATGTGAGCCAGACTAAAATGAACGATTCCATACATACATACAGCGAGTACGTGAGTAAACAGGAATATCGGCAATTATATATATATAGTACATACATCGTCTATATATATGTATATGTATAGAATGAATAGAAAATAGAAATATCTTCGTGTTTGGATGCCATAGACAATCCTATTCCGTGGTTCGTAAATAGTTAGATGTGTGTATATAGCATGTTGTATACTCACATTATCTCTACTAGAAGTAGGGTATCTTTGCATGGGAAAGGTAAGATTGAAATTAAAGAGTGATTTATCCTATAGTTATGTGTACGTGGCTTCATGTGAATGCAGTTTTCAACAATATGCGTGTTGCGATAGTACGTTTACTTACCGAAGCTACGAGGGTATATAGGAACGAGCGTTAACATCCCCCGAGTAACTTGCCCATTACGTCTTGTCATTTCTATTCCATCCTCTTCCCTCTTAGGTTCCAACCGTACGAAATAGACATCTCTTCTTCTCTCTCTTGATCTTTCCATCTCTTGTTACATACCAATACATAAAGCTAGATAACGAAACAGCATAGCTCACCAAATTCAAGTGGTAGACTCATAAGAGTTAAGGCCTTATGCTTATCAGAATTGAAACAATGTATATATGCGTATAAGTATATATCGTTCGCCTAACTCTCGTCTTCCCTTCGTGCTCAAGTCCTATACGCTACACTCAATAGATTCAAAGACGTAAATTCAAATTTAAATGCAGGTTCTGGCTGAAACTTCCTTGCAAACTGTTTTGGTGCTCTCTCGCACAGCAATTTATCTACACTCTGGGTTATATTGACGCTTAGTTCCCCAACGAAAAGGATTAAGACTATAATCTGAAAGTGAAAGAAATGATGGACAAGAGGTAGAACGTTTGAAGACTTGCATGAAAGAGGGAGAACGAGAGAGGCACCGAGAGTAACGGGAAAAAGTAGTATCAAAGTGTTATCAAAATGAAGAGACGTGCGAAACTTTATCTTCGCTTTTTGCCACTCGAAATAACCTCTTTTATTCCATTACCTAGTCCGTTAAGCTTCTCGGTCTCGTTTCTTCAAATCGATTCCATTTCTCGACCCTTCTCCATCCGATCGAACCCTGATTTTATTCTGTTTTTATACTATAACGTAGGTGACCTCTTTTTCCCCTGAATTTTCTTCCCACTTGTTCTTTGATAGTCCTTTACGCATTTGCAGGATCGATCACACACGTTTTTTTCCCTCTCGTAGCCAAATATAGAAGATCATTTTGCCGAACAATATTATTGCAAGGAAAAGTTATACTGGAAAGTTTAAGCTATAAAGTTAGCAATCCGGAAAAATTGAAGGAAATTAGTTATTTGGAAGAACCCAATTTAATTCAAATTGTAATAATGAGAAACAGCAAGTTTGCCGTCTCTCACAGAACAGCCGATGTCTGGCCCAGTACTGGATAACCAACTGTTAGTCACCGATATTGGCGCGATGTTGTGTTGATCGTTGCGCCATTTAGCTACAGACAATCTTAGCGAGGATTGAGATTTGGTAAAACGGCATTGTTAGACCACCTAATCTATCGTGTTACCGAACGACCTAGTGCCGACTATTGGCGTGAGCTGTCAGAACTAACATCCGGCCAACAGTGTTTCCCATTGAATATCCTACATTCACGTAGAGGGTACGTGAGCAGCAATATACTGATGAACGTGTATTTTACCATGTATTTATTAGAATAATTGAATTCTCTGCTCAGTGTATATTAATAAAATATAAATAAAATATTAAAGTCAATGCCACTCTGGTATGATAATGAATGAATCTTAATGCAGCATAGGTTCAAGTGTGGCAACGTTTATCAAATCAACGTTGGCGTGATATTCGATGGAACTTGAATTAACGTTAGCACCAGCGTCGATCCAATATCGGCGATCACGGTCGACCAACGTTGCTCGCCGATATTGGGCTCAGGGCATCATTTTGACGAGTTTACGTTGGTTCACCGACATTTACGCTAGAAAATGGCATAGAAATGGCCGACCATGCAAGAAAGTCGGTGCAATGCTGTGATAGTGTCGACTCAATTGTATTTTGTTTCATAGAGTGTATCATGAAATTGTTTCGAGAAAAAATTTCATCAAAAAGTACTTGGAAACATTATTTTTGTGGGAAATTAATTTGTTCATTTCTTCGTACACATATGATAACCTTTTTTTTGACGTTTCGTGTGCAAAATTCGATCAAGGGTTTGGCAATGTTCCGTAAATAGTGGCTGATGGTATAGTAATATATGGCTGGTAAGGTAACCTTCAACTTCGTTTGTCGGAGACAATCATTTCAAGAGTCTTGATTTTTTCAGGTGCCAATCACTTCAGGAAATATTACAATGACCATAGGACATGATGACAAACGATTTATATAATTACATATGGTTCTACTTTCTAGAACTCTAACGCGTATTTTCACAGACTATCTCTCTCCCTCTCTTCGCACAAAACTCTCACGCGCATTTTTAGGAGCTAAAAGAAAATAGCTGCTAAAGCCTCGACCTGCTTCAAGTTGCTCAAGGAAAACTTTCACGCAATTCTTTATACTCTGTAAATTTCATGTTCCCCGGTATGATATATCGTTTCTCCTGTCGTTCGCTTTTCAACTGTACATCAAACTATGTACATACATACCCAGAAGATTCTAAAGGAAAATGTGTGCGTTTTCCTTTACAATTCTTAGTTACAGAAATTTATTCTACAACGCCCTTTTCGTTTCTTATCAGAGTGCCTATAATACTGTGAAAGACGAGAATTGAACGCGATAGAGGGATAAAGCGCAAAGAGGGTAGGGGCCATCAAAACGTAATTGCGAAGAGTTCTTTGCGGGAAATTCTTGTGATTTTCCCTCGTTAGTTCAACAAAGTCTCTTACCCACTCTATTTTTATTCTTTGGCATACATTCTCTCTTTCACTCGATCGACCCCTTGTCCGCTTCTCCCTCAATTCTGCAATCTCCAAATTTTCTGTCCAGAACAACTTCACCGAAATGTTTAACGACTCGAATTTGTTTTGGCGGCTCTTAATTTCTGTATATTCCTGAGTTTTTAACGCATAAGTTTCAGCAAGAGGGAAAGAAAAATAAATGAAAAGAAAGCTAGAGTACTGAACTTGTTTGCTAATTCAAAGGACGATCTTACCAGCTTAATCAGGAATATCTGTTTTATGCAAACTTTAATTTTGTACTGTTATCGATATAAAAAAAACTCAAACTTTGATATGGAGATACGAGGCCTTTTTCTAAAGGCAAACAATTAAACTTTGAAAAAAGCTTTGAAAAAAGTATTGCCCATAAAATGTTAACAAATTTTTTTGCTAATCAATATTTTGTTTTATCAATACTAAAAAGTGATCATCATTCTCCTCATATTTTACAATTTAGTCAATATTGAACTTTAAAAACCTGCGTTATATGGTTTTTTGTATTGTACGGAATTCTAAGGATAGGTACATATGCAACAGTTCTACTATATCCGCGTAGATATACATAATATACAACAGACTTTTTCCTTTTACGTACGTTCCTTTCACTAAAATACGAAGCAACATGTACCGTGCAGAACATTTCACATTTTTACCTGTCTGAAAACGGTTTTCATATCATCTTCCATTTCTCGTCCTGCTTTCTATCCGCTTTTGCAAAATTCCGCCATCGACATGGAACTGAAAATCTTTGTCATCGATAGTCGCTTTTTAAGTCAAATCCAACATCCTCTCGATAATAGCTCTATTTTCTTCGTTTTTTGTCCCAGATGACACCAATTGTCGCGTAAAGTCGCGTTTCTTCTCTATTTCATTTTTAGCCATTGTTCTTGACACTCTCAATTCGTAATAACGTAAATTACTGTTTCAGACCGCCTTTCCACGGCTCATTTTATCATATTTTCTCAGTTGTTTTTGAACATAGTTTTTGGCTATAATAACGATAGAGTCTATGAGACACATTTTACACCAAAATAGAAATGTGTTTAATAAATTACTTTTCAATTGTTCAAACGATTCATCAGCAGTATTTCTCAGAAAAAGGGTCGTGTCGGCTGTTATAGCCTGATTATCTCTTCTAGGAACCGTGCGTAGCGCTTGAAGTGCTGTTTAGCGCTAATTCCAACATTAAAATTATGACAGCTATACAGACATAACCCTTCACTTATTACACACAAGTTTGAGCTACGACTTTCGCGCTAATGGCTTCATCATTCAGCGTATTTTCAATTTCAACAACGATTAAAACGTGGCCTGACGAGAACAATTTTCTCCCATTAATGTTGTTTTGCCCTCGTACATGATCACGAAATACCGGTCGAAAACCATATTTGATGATTTTCGGCATGTTTTCTTATAAAATTCGATATTTTTATTACTCTTTTCACACGAAATTTCACCACAGAAGTTATACATTTTAACGCACGAGAGCGCGCCCATCGGCAGAAGTGCTGCTTTCTATAGTTCACGCACGGTCCCTATAAGAACATGTAAAAAGTGTATTCTACGGGTCATGTACTTGTAAAACTGTCTATTATATTCTTTTAATGACATTTCTCATATTTTTCCACTTTTTTTAATCAATTCCTTGAGTGATTGTAGCTGTAACAGAATATATTTTGTAAACGAGTACTATGGGATTTAGACCCTGCCATAAATGATTTTTCCTCACACCTCGATGGAAAGTTCGGTTTTCGCCCCTGTTTTGCGGGACGAAAGTGCCACATTCCCTCCCGGCGCAATGTTCAAACGAAACGTGTCAAATTTTCGAAAAGATACCGCCTGCCTTAGCAACGACTTGTTTATGTAATATAGTAGATGTATCTGTGGACCTTTTATAACCGCGAAAAGTTTAATGAGAGAAGAACGAAATTTAATACAAATTCAAAAAAATAAATCTTTTACATATTATACAAAATTATATTTCGGAAATAAAAATTCGAAAAAAAAAAGATGAAATTAAATAAATTATATTATTTATTGATCACGCAATCGATGTGATAATGAATTATAATGAATTTATATGATATTGAAATTGATGATGAAATGAAGAATAGAAAAAAGAATTTTCGTTTCATTCCGGGGCTCGGTATATTCAAATTATTATTTATTTTTATTAATATTTAAATCCAGAAGACAAGACAACAGAATTAAATACAAATTACAAAAGAAAAACTTTCATATAACAAATGGAATTGTATTTTGCCAATAAAAATTACAGAATGAAATAATGTTGAAAACGAGTGAATAAGTTACTGGTAATTATTGTTGCTAAATATTTACTTTTAAAAAAAATTTTAAAAACACTAAAGAGGATAATTAAAGCGACATAAGATTTACTATTCATTAATATTAATATTGATTGGTTAAACAATAATCAACCACGGGTTTAGAAAGTTGTTAAAATAAAGCAATCGAACGTTTTTTAAAAAAATGCGTAATATAAAAAAAAATTTAACAATTAAGAAGAATAAATATTGTTTAATCATTTTAAAAGTTAGTTTTTATTAGGGGGGGCTCCGCCCCCCAACCCCCGCCGGGGGCTTCGCCCCCTGGACCCCGTTTCGTGGGGGGCTCCGCCCCCCGACCCCCGCCAGGGGCTTCGCCCCCTGGACCCCTTTTTCTGGGGGCCTCCGCCCCCCAACCCAACATACACCCAACCCAACCCAATATACTATTATCGCTTTGTTCGGGTTGCATTGCGTGAAGATAAAAATTCACTAATTTGTACATTTCAGTAAGTTTATCGTACTGAAATATAGGATTTAATGGATAACAAGGATTTAATTATCAATAACAAAAATGATATTTACACTATAAGTTTGTACATAACTATGTGAATGTAGTAGGGTATGAGTATTTGTACAACAGTAAAAAGAAAATGACAACGTAGTAGTGAGTGTTTAGAAAATTGGTACATTGGTCATTTAGCTTGAGTGTTGGACCGGCGACCAAAACATTGCTATAGACACATGCGAAAGTGTATTCGAGATTGCAAACAGAAAGGAGGAAAATTTCGAGCTCTCTGACATTTCATACTGATCCTACATGTTTCTCAATGTACTTTACACACCGAGAGTCGTGAATAATGCTGCCATGCTGTACAATACTTGTCACATGTTATCAAATACGACCTCGTAGTTCTTTTGCCCAGTTTCTTTCACAATTTTTTGTCTCTCGGAAAAAAAGGAATTTTTTTACCACTGCTTTATTTTTTCGGTTCTTTAGAATTTGAATGTAGTTCAGAGACTAAGTCCAAGCCGGATGTCTCTTGGCTGTCACTTTTTTTTTCATTGCTGAAGCGAGAATCCGAAGTCGAGGAAGATATAGAAACGGAGTGAGAAAGCTATGTCCCTTTTGACGTTTTCCATCGTTTCTGTTGCAAGCTCAATCCCCTCATCTCTTCCTCCCTCTTTTTTTGTCTTCTCGCGTCTTTCCGTCGTCGGAATGCTTTTTTATGCCACCATCTTTCCGTTCTCTTTTGCGAAACGCTCCAACGCCCGCAAAGCAAGATTGAAATACCCGATGACTTCGAGGGATGAGCAAGTAAGGTTATATATAAATTATAAAGGGCCACGGAATTTCTTTCAGTGAATAAATAAAAGAAGTTTTTGCTATGGTGTTTTCACTTTTCACTCTTTTCGCAGCCGGATTCTCAAGCAAACCGCGTTTGCATTTTTAATGCCACAAATATACTGATTCGAGATCTTTTATCTTTCCCCGTCGTACACCACCATATTTCTTTGTCGCTTGCAGTCCTTGAAGGCATCTTCTCCTGTTCATATTTTTGTTATTTTCCATCATACCTTGCTTTAATTTTATTCCCCTTTTTCGTATCACCTCACCTCGCGTTTCTCAATTATTCTCGGTTCCTTTCACTCCGCTTTTAGCGTGGACTAGCCGTCTGAAGGGTACAGGGTTGTCGTGGCCAGAAACAATCGCCAGTTTCTTTCAACACCGGCGTCAATTTTTCACCTTTGCTTGGTCATTCCTTGTACGGTTAGCCTTGTTTTTATACGGAAAAGCAGGCTATGCTGATTTGAGTTTTCAGGACAAACGGTGACAAAGGAACGAAGAGATGCCAGGATGCTGTAAAAATATAATATTCTAAACGTTTGAGTGAAAGATTTTTTTTCGTTTGATTATTTTTTCAATCTCGTGAAATCAGCCCTCAGACGAAGTAAAAAAAGTTTTTAGAACACTTCACCCTACTTGGACATGTTGAGTTATGTATACGAGTATGTACCCGCTAACACGGAACGAAACGCGGGGATAATGAAAACCTCGTAAAAAGCAACGTGAGTTCTTTGAACATTATGGGCCAACAGAGAGAGATGATTGGCATCTTTTGCGGGTGTTTTTTGAGCTAAAACACAAACTCAGCACAAACGGCTCTAAGGAAAATTCATGAATGAATGACTATATCACCTACATTTTGCAGTTTGAAATATAAATAAACATAGATAAATTATTTTCAGGCTAAAATATCCGCTGGGAGCAAAAATAGTAGTAAACATTTTCAACCTGCTAGAAGTGAATTTACTAATAACCCTAGGACCCCACTCCGGGTAATCCTAACCCCAGAATTTTTTCAATCGATTGGCCATTCAAAAATTTTGGATAGAGGGCTTAGCTGTTTTTCGCATTAGGAGGGCGAGTTCATACTCGTGGATAGTGGCCTATTGGGACCTTCAGTTGTTGCTCTACCATCGCAGCGTGACCATCGAAAAAGTGCCTGGGGTTAGCGTAGCCCGAGTATAAACTGGAAATTTCGAATTCACCGCTTGTGAAAAACGTATAAAACGTATTCTTTTGCAATGTTTTTCACAGGAGGTAACGCTTAGAATTCAGGATTTAGTTTTGGATTGACTTGTTTATTTTCTCTAATTCCTTATTCAAATATTATTATTTCCCCGGAAGCAGTTATAAGGAACAATTTTACACAGCAATAAGCAAAGAGTCTTGCACACTGATTCCCTATAGATAAAAAATCACAAGGAATTTTTTAACTAATATAGTCATTCTTAATCTGCGACTCAATTGTAAACCCTTTAATAGCCTTTAACTGGGATATTGTTATCCATCGCAAACGATCAGATTTTCTCATCATTTAAATTTAATTATACACGGATAAGTGTTCAGATAGAATAAACGTCATTTTTTAATTTGCAGAGCTTTTCGCATCACTTTGACAATTTTAAATTCGAAATCGCAGTATTTATCATATTTTATTTCGTGATCGTCATACTCTTGGGTGTATCATACACATTAACACAATTTAATCATACACAGATGCAAGCTTGTGGGCGTTTCAGATACGAAAACAAATATGGGTTCTTACCATGGCAATGCGTTGGCTTTTTCTCTTGTTTTGGGATTGTTTATTTCGATTCGTGCAATGCTTTTGGGAACATTCAGATCCAGCTAGCGACGCTTGTCTTGTGAAGTATTTGATTAAGTCGAGTTAAAGTCGATTCACACTGGTATGTTCCGGCACCGGTACGACAATTTTACGCGTATGTTCAGATTACATCGGCAGTCATACGTCAGTTAACATTCAGTAGTCGTAACGAATGAATTGTGGAGCGACGACGATGTAGCTCTCATAGCCTTACTTTTAGATGAAAACTCAGACGAACATGGGTACACCCAATATTTAAAAAAAAGAAAGGAAGAGGAGGATCATTGGACATTGTTTAAAGAATTATTCACCCTTACTTGCCACACTGGGGTAATAAAATACCCCAGGTCTTACGTGATTTTACAGAAGTGTGGCAAGTGAGGGTTAAAGTATAATGACAAGTTTTATCAATATTTTCAAATGCCCAGAGTCTAAACTTTATGATTTATTGAAATTGGCGAAATCTGTGATGAAGAAACACAATACGCTGTTCCATAAAGCAATTTCAACAACAGAAAAACTTTCAGTTTGTTTGAGATACACCATTTTGATCGAATCTACGTTTTTTGATACTCATTATAAAATACTTTCTCACTTCATATTTTCAATTAATTTTTCTTGATCCATTTTGGCTCTACTCCGTCTGTCTTCTACTGTTTTTTAGTTCAGACTGGCAGACAAGCACCAACACGTACCGTATCCGACCGTCAAAACATTCTTCGCGACAATGTCAGCTGCAACGGTTCTGCTTCGCTGAAGGATCGTGTAGGACTTTGCAGGTAGTGTGTACAGTCTCACTGATACCTATGCTATAAAGTTTTGTCGTACCAGAGCCGGTACGTGCCGTTGTCGTTACGGGACAGTCCGTGCCGCATAGTGTGAATCGACCTTTAGGCTGAGATTCCGCTCTTTCACCATAATAACCAGACCGATGTTTACTCGATAAATAGTCTGAAATGACAAGGCACGATGTTCTCGATTTTGGAGTGAGGTGTGCCAGTTTTCTGGTAAACACATTTGAAATGTCCCGACGTTGGACCTTGATATAAATATTTTGTTGCCAGCGAAATCCAAAACCGTAATGTGTTTTTTAGTTCGGGAACGATGATTAGTTTATTTCCTGAAACATAATAAGGTTATCAATCCTAAATTCATTTAACAGTCATGTGAGAAAGTGATTAATTGATCAGATTGAACCATCGCTCTATAAGAATAATTTTTCTGTCAATTTTCTGAAATCAAAAAATATATGAACAGAAAATGAAGGATTGGAAAAGATATGGGAACAATGAAACAGTAATTTGGGAATCCGATCGAATCTGCCCATCTCTGCTTTATACTTCCATCCTCAACCTCTCTTCTTTTATCATCGACGACCTTCCAGTCGCTTCCAATATCTTGCAAACTTTCAGCGTACTAAAGAACGAGAAGAGTGGTTTCTTGTTCATAAGAGAACCCACAGACTTCCTGGGCAGAATCAGCGATGTCATCAAAAACAACGAGGAGAGAAAACCTCCCTGTCTCTCCTTCTCTTATTGTATTTCTCTTAGGTTTCTCTCTTCGTTCACAACTAGAAAATTTTCAACTACTCCTCACACATAGGCATATCGTATGCAGTTACTGAGAGCATTCCTGAAGCACTTTTTATATATGCACGCGATTCTCCGTTCTTCTAGGATACCACGAAAAAGCTTTGCTGGCTATGAGAAATAAAGACTCCTTTGCTAATAGTTCCTACTAGACTACGTACTACAGACCCCTGGACACTTTATCTTCTTTTGCAAAAGGAGTTTCCCTATGTTCATAATAATACGATCCTAAAGTTATATATATCATGGGCGTTGGCATGCCAATCGATTTTTATGAGTAATGAAGCGTTGGGAATAACCATTGTGATAGTTATTGCTATACTTGTAGATACTTTAGCTTAAATATGGATTTCCAGTTAATGAGAAAAACTTAGCTTAAGCGAAATTTATTGTATAACATATTTGGTACGGGCGTGGTATCGCTTTTTTTAAATTACGGAACGTCTATTGGACACGCAAAGCACGAAATCTCATCAACGTTTTTTACGACTGTCTCGACGTTAGTAACACATAGGACAATTTCACTTTCTCTTCTTCGACCACACGATTGCCATTCGGGTTGGTGGCTCGGACAAACTGGAAAATTATCGGCAAAATCTATACAGATAAATATAGTCGGTGTGGCCAAACCGTGTGTTCTGATTTCCAGGAATTTCCTGACCAAGAGAGTTGAACTCAAACCTCATGCTAGCCAATCTTCTCGCCATGATGCCAGAGTGTGATATAGAAAGTATGTGTGTATGCGTTTATGTGTGAATGAGTGTGAAGTCGAGAGGAATAGAAACCGGAATGAAGAAGCGAGACAGCTGCGAGAGGGAAAGCACTGGCGTGGACTTCTCCTTTTGTAGTACCTTCGCCCACATCGTATCTCGTGCATTTTCGTGATTCATATATATATATATATATATATATATATTGCATTCTCATCTTTCGTTGGCCAGGATCAATAATTGCGTATATACACTATACGGGAATAGCCACGATGAATCGAATGGAAAAGAGAGGGGAGACGAGAGATCGTCAAGCCTTTCGCGGGAGTGAGAACCCTTGGGAGAGCCGCCAATTGGATACATCCGCGTAAAAATATAGTACTGAGCTATATATTCCCACATTTTCACACTCTATACATCTATACTCATAGTAAACGGTTATAGCACTGCATTTATTTGTGTATATATGTTATATTGATATTGGCTGCTGACGAAGAAAGTCCTACCCCGATAACTTTTTGGCAAGTCGTTTCGATGAAATCCTTTTGTTTGCCAGCAATCGATAAAAGTCACTCTGTTTCGATGTGAACATCCTTTATATTGCTTGAGTTCTGGTTTAAAATTATCAAGAGGGTTATGTACATAGGGTGAGGAAAAAGTATGGAAACTCCTGACGTAATTTTCAACGAGGATATTAGTGGAGTCCTTGGATTTGACCTTGACTTTTAATTTCAAGGTTGTTTGAAGGGCACCTTAGTTTTTCAAATGGAACGGCATATTTTTGACCTCAGAATCGGAAAGAGCGAAAAATGTTACATTCGAATCATGTCCCAAAGTTAGATCGAAATGAACCCTAGGGGTCAAATAAGTATGAAAACAATGTTTGACTACTGTAATATGAATAATTTTCAGAATATACATTTTCATGAAAGTTGTGTCAAATAGAAATTGTCACATTTGGTTAGGTGGACCTGATTACTCTTTTAAAGTTGACCTTAACATCGACCGTAAAGATCATGTCAATGTCATTTTTTTCTATGAAAACTTTCATTTTCAATGTTGAACCTAATATCTAAAGACATTGGAACTTGACTGATTTTTTCCATAGGATACCCTATTTTTGTACTCAAGGCGGAAACTTGTTATGTATATGCGAAATCTCCATAAATAATAATCAGAAGGTATTGAAGTGAGAAGCAAAGGGATCACTCTAAATATGTACCCCAAAAGGAACAGATTTTTTCGTCAGATAGTAGATATCAGACTTTTAGATATTAGGTTCAACACTGCACATAAAAATTTTCATAGAAAAAAAATTGACTTTGACATTACCTTTGTCGTTGATCTTAAAGTCGACTTTAAGAGGGTAATCAAATTCACCTGACCAAACCTGACGATTTTTATTTGACACATCTTTCACGAAAATGCATATCTACAGACGCGGCAGCGTCTCGACACCAAGTAATAAGAAAGAAAAATATGATGACCTGACGTCAGAAATCTGCCATGGATATTATACAGGAAAATGGGCTTCTAGCTGTCAAACAAGAATTTAAATCACGTATATTTCCGAAACCGTTCCCCTAATTGAAAATTTAATGACATTTTACCGATTCAATATGATTTTTTTCTTTCCATTCAGCCTAGTTAAAGCATAATTTGTTCAATTGATATATGCAAACTCATAATTTTAAGCTAATTTTTTCACTACTAAATTTTAAAATGATATAATATATCGCATTCGTCGTGTCGCGAAGTAGGCAAATCACCGAAAAATGCAAACGTCAGTGGTGAATGTCAAAGTTTTTTAACCTTTTCCGATGTCAAAGTCTTGACGTTTTCCGGTTGCGCGTAAATTAAAGAGATGAAAGTGGAAAATGTTATAGTAAGTAAAAATGGAAAAAAATTATTGAGTAAAATTAAGTCTCTATCGATGAGATTTTCGTACAAAAATTCTTTTGACAGAAGTTTTGAGAAAAATTATATCGACAATATTTTTCGATAAAAATTCTGTGGACAGAAGTTAAGGAAAAAGACACTTTACCGACAAGATTTTTCGATGAAATCTTGATATTAAGTTTTGAAGAACTTTCTTTTTAGTTTTTTTTTCGTCTTATATGATTAAATTCGGTCGTTTCCTACGAAAAAAAGTATAATCTACGTTTAAACCTTTAAAATACTTTTCGAAAAAGTCAAATATTTTAATTACTTGGTGTGCCTTTTGTTTACTTTTCAAATTTCTTAATACAAAATTATTCTTATTACAGTAGTTTAACATTCTTTTGATTCTTATTTGAGACCCCTAGGGGTCATTTCGATCTATCTTTAGACACATGGCTTGAATATAAAATGTTCCGTTCTTTCCGATTCTGAGGTGAAAAACATATGGTTTCATTTGAAAAACTAAGGTTGACCTTCCAAAGACCTTGACATTGAAAGTCATGATCAAATCCAAGGGCACCACACCCAGATCGACACATGTAGCTCATATTGGCGTTATTTGTATAGATCTTATATGAGTCATAAGAAAGCTCACGGCTATGTCGTGTCGCTTATGAGTGCTCACCTTTGAGTTATATTTACATCACATGATGATTCCCGATAATATATCAAAATGTAGCAAAGTCGGCCTCACGCAAGTATTCAAACACTGAATTCCCTGCTCCAACAAAATGTGAGCATTACACCGTGAGGAAATGTAGTGCTCAAATGGAGCTCATGTGAGCATCACGACGTAACGAAATTGTAATGCTCAAATAGAGCTCACGTCAGCGCCACGGCATGAGGAAATTGTAGTACTGAAATGGAGCTCATGTGGGCGTCAGAGCGGAAGGAAACGGTAGTGCTCGTATGGAGCTCATATGAGCATCACGACGTGAGGAAATTTTGGTACTTATATTCAACTCATATTGAAATTACACTATGATATCAGGAAAGTACTCATATTTTCACCATACTCGGATTGAACCATAATGATAAATCGTCAATATGAGACATATTTTTATAGTATCGGCGAAATCCGTGTACCTGTCGAAGAAGTAGGCTAAGAAATTGTGCTCTTATTTTTCATATAACCTTATACAGGGTGGGGCATTAACTATTGTCACCGTAAATATCTCTGTAATTATCGACATCCCAAAAAAATGTTCCAAACAAAAGTTGTACCGTACGAAAGGGACCATCAAATGCGACCATTTTTTTTCATTTCAGTGGAGGCGCTGATGCACAGTGAAGGTCACCTCCACATTTTTAAATGGGATGGTACATTTTTTTCCTACCATCTTGAAGAGCATCGCGAACTGCATAAAAAACATCAAGGGGTCAAAGTCGTTCAAAGTCATTTTAAGATGAAAAAATGACATGAACTTCATTTTTATGTGAAATGAACTTGATTTACAATAGATGTTCAAAATGATTGCCATTAGAATCGATGCAGTATTGCAATCTCCTTATCGCAGATTGTGTAGAATTTGTTATCACTTTGGGACTTATCGAATCACATGCTTATTTTATCTCGTCGATCGTGCAAAATTTAACCGTAGTTTGGCTATCTAAGTTTTTAGAAACGAGAAACAGAATGTGGTATCAACACGATGGGTGTCCGGCACATTTTTCGCTGATAGCTAGAAATGAATTGCATCACAGATTTCCGAACCGTTGGATTGGACGCGGAGGAGCTGTATCGTGGCCAGCTCGCTCACCAGACTTGACGCCTTTCGATTTTTTTTGTGGGGATACTTGAAAGATCTCTTTTACAAAGAATGTCCAACTACGCCGGATGATATGCGTGACAGAATTCTTCAAGCATGTGATTCGATTATTGGTATACATTATTGGTATAACATGTGATTTCTATAAACAAATGTCAGTGGGTAGATGTACATGTACATGTATACATATATAGAAACACAAGTGCATAAAACTGCATCAACACTATTGAGCTCGGTAAATTCTTATTTTTTGTGATGAGAGTTCTTTCGTGTATAAAGAAAATAATACTCAAGTAAGGAGCACAGAGAATTCTGGTGGCAATGGTAAGATGCGCATTACTACTACAGCGAATGTTTTACTTGTACACTCATCCCTTTCTCTGTCTACCTTTTGCTCACCCTGAACCCACTCCACAGACCTCCTACCCCACTTTTGGCCCACTGAAAAACCCTTTTCCTCTTTTAGCATTCTCGAAAGACACATACACCCGTAACTTTTTTATATCCCCAAGCTCCTCTTTTATACGAGTTCTTATTCGACCTGTGTAACCGTTCGGCATTTTCGCCTCTAAACCCAGTATATTATATACACGATATATGTAGACATAGTATTTAGGGACTCAAGTTACCGCTGAGACCGTTGCAATCGCGACTGTAACTGCTATATCAACGTTTGAGAAAGACTTTATTTCTTGTTGCGAACAAGCAAAAAGTCTAGTGAAACAAAAAATCAGAAAAAAAAGCGGCATTCATTTGTACCCATCGTAGAATGCTTGTATGTTTGTATCCGGTATCCCATATTAAAAACCACACTATTACTTGACCTTGTATGGGTTAACGTAGTTTCGTTGACTGCAACAACAAATAACTACATGTCAGTGATAATTATACATGGATTGGGAGGGAAAAAACTGTGTGTGCAGAATAGCGAAAGGAGCGGATGACATGACTATGAGTTAACAGTTTCCAGAACGACGTCGAAGATCGATTTTCGATTGCGCTTTAATCATTGGTTGCCCATACTCTAGCTGTTCATATATAAAGATACGACATGATTCGGCCCACATGTCAGTGTGTGTGCATGTGTGTATTAGTGTTTGTTAACCATAACAGCTCGCGCTCAAGTGAGCACGGAAGAGCTCGGCAGGAACTATAATGGTGTGAAGGGTGGTACTAGAAGAGAGAAACGTGAGGTAGTTTAACGAACCACACCGAAGTTAAACGAGGGAACGACGTAAATGCTATTTGACGAAAAATAATGGAGAAAAAATGAAGCAAAATATAGTGCACTAGTTGAGGAAATCAAATGAAAGGGAAGATGAGAGTACTATCAAAATCGAAATAGAAAACATGGCACGGAAATTTTTTATATGATTAGTTAGTACATAGTTCTACATGTACATGACACATTATAGAGGTTGGTTTGAAAAAAGTTCTGTCCATGCTGTGAACACATTGTGCATGCAACAAATAGACAAATATATATAACCTATAACGGTAAAGACTTAAATTATATTTGATAACCAAAGTCAAGAATATGCGCCAGATATTTGCCATACATGGCTTGTCCGTTGCATATACAGTAATTAAGAATGTAATATTATCATAATATATGAAGTGAATGCACTATAAATTTCCATAAGAAGATTTTAACGAAAAATCGTAGTTTTGGCCGTTGTAACCACCTATGTCAATTATCAATTAATATAGATTGACGAGTATAATGCCAAATGTCATATATTTGCAATTTGCAATGCAATCAATGGTGATACGAATTTGTAATTCAACTAATAGCGCGTTTAAAAAATCTTGATATAATAAAAAATATATTTATCTGCCCATATGCAATCTCCATTCGAACTAGAATATAAATGGTAGGCTTCCAGATGGATGCTGCGGTTATTATCAGCTTTTTGCCGACGTTTCGCAAACGTTGCAGTCTGCGTCTTCAGAGCTGGAGGGCTCTGATTCTCAAGTTCTCCGGTTCAGATTGTACTTTCATACTGGTGGTCATCCGTTCTGGATCAGTGAACCGTTTCGGGTGACCACACCAGCCAATGAGCAGCTAGTTTTTTAATTGATCAGCTGGTCAATTAAAAAACCAGGAGGACGGTGTGCCAAATCTGATTCACTTGGTACCCGTTATCTCTGTTGAAATTGTTTGGGTTTTTCAAGATCACCTAACCTTCTCGACGTTTCCTTGAGAAGTAGCTGTCCGAAATGACTAGCATGTTGGTTGTTGGCTGAAATTGATGGAATATCCTGTTTCCATCCAATGTTCCGCCAAGACAGATTGAGAAATATGGCCATATTCAATTGCCGGCGGTCATTCTGGCTCAAAACACTGTTAAACCTTTGACAAACGGAGTAATCGATAATCGTGATATTGCATGGTTGGATTTGAAAACTAATCTCATGAAAAATATTCGGTTAGTTCTTTCTCGGAAACAACAAATCCACAAGATCGTGTGGTACATGGCAATCCCATCGTAACTGGTTTAGTCGCACCCGATGATAGTCTTTGGCGACGCCAAATAAAAACGGAATAACAGATATTAACGAACTATAACTCGAATATAGAAATTGTGCGTGCATGATACATGAGTTAGTGAAAAATATTTTAATTTTCTAATAATTTTCGAATTATAGTTTTCGCTTTTGTACGCTTACTTTCTGAGAATCTGGTGGGAAAATACTCAACACCGACGAAATTACAGTCATTTACAGCTGACGTTTCCGAGTTCGTTTAACTTTTACCTATCTGGTGCTGGCAACAGCATTTGAACGCCCGAAAGCCGCTCCTTTAATCACCATTTTCCGTAAAAATAAAGAAATACACAAGCTTGATTATGCTGCAAAAACTTTTACGTTGCTCACCACCTTGAATGTACGAAACATCGACGGCACCAGGTTTTTTCAATCTGTCTCTTGTACACTTTTGCATGAGAGCAAGTTCATATCAATTGGTATAGAACGGAACGTCGCAATGCACGCATTTTATCACGTATGGGCTGAGCTTTTTTTTGCTAAGCACACAACATATATATCGGGGTTATAGTTACCACGCGTGCCACGATATCCTTTCATGTTACAGAAGGTGAGGATACAGAGAGGCAGGAGGTACTCTTTTTTTTCTGCTTCCGCATGTTGTAACGTGAAAGCTTGCGTTTTAGACGCGGCCATGTCACTAAACAAAGACAAAAAACGCGCTTAGATGTAGTATACGTATAATGCCCCATAGTGGTTTTCCACGTTATCAAGACTCACGCTCGCCCTCACGTTGCATATCGTAACGTATATGAATACCTATACGTACATACATTAGTGTATATATAACCAGATATAACTTCGTTGCCTTATCTCTAGCTTCCGTTGTTTTCATCATGGCAGAGGAAAAAAAAAGGATGCCGCCGAGGAACTTGAGCGTATATACACGAAAGCTTGTACAAGGAAGCGTCGTTTTCCACCTACCAGCTCCTACTCTTCTGCTCACTCTGACAGTAGAAGGAAATGCAGGAAACCAAAGAAAGACCGGTAGAGAAGGGAGAAAGATTCAGATATGACTCTTCCTGTGTAAGATGGCGAGTAAAATGAAGATCATATATAACAAATACAAGGTGTTCCAAGTAAACGTAGACACGAGACTTTTGGATTGTTCGGATGGTAGGTTGGTGGAAGTTTTGTAGAGACTATAATCGTCAAGAAAAAAAATCCTAAAGTTGCGATACACAGTGTGCTGTAAAATCAGTTGGAATACGTCGAATACTGTCAAAACTCCGAATGTAAAATAAAAAGAATGAAACCAAGCGCTTTTCCACTTACCGGCCGATGAATTTTCCTTCCCTGCCCATTCACGGAAATAACGAAATACGGATGGTTTAGAAAATAATAAGGGAAGTTTTCTCAGCAGGGTTAATCTAGATTTTCATCCAAGATATCTGAGAAATGTTTTATCTCTGCGGACTCCAGAAAAGTGGTCTTCATGGAACATGAAAATTTTTCCTCGAGTTTTCATTCTTATCAACGAATCTTCTAGTAATTAGGTCGATTCCAACTTGAAAAAAGTCAAATTACCAACTTACAAGATGTCTCCGAAGCGTAGGTTTGTATCAACGAGAACTCGCCAACATCTGCGAGCAGAATTTCATTTGAACTTTGAGAAAATTTAATCGTGATTTAAAGGGTTGAGTACACTTAAGTTTCACTTATACTTTAGACATAAATTTTATGAATATTCACGATAAAAGTAATAGACAATAAATTTAATTAAAAACATTCCCACAATGAACGTTTCATTTTTTAGTACTACAAATTAAGCTTATTGTCGGTATTAGGAAAAGAACGCTTTTTTTAATGAAATGGAAATGTTAATATGACTAGAATCATCCAAGTTGAATCTCATACATATCTTGTACTTGTTGAACAGCGTTCGAATTGTTTTTCTCAAATATTTGTCGAGGATTTCCATGCACTTACATTTAATAATGAAACAAATCGGTTTTAGAAGAATCTTTTTATTCGCTAGCGTCCTCTCTCTTCTGGGTGAAGGGATTTATAACCCATGCGAAATTCTTTTAGCTTTTGTTTGAACATGAAAATTCCAAGTATAGGTGCTATAAATATTTCTTAAAAGTACTGAGCCGATTTGAATACAACTTGGCACAATTACTTTTCTCAAAATGCTTCTATTCCTCATAACATTTTTTTCAAGATATTATTTTTACGATTGCCGAAGTCCGTAGTAAAATTTGTGCCAACAATTGCATGTTGAGCTGAAATCACTAGGGTCAACAACTATTCCACAACAAGGAAACAGAATTATTGAGACTCATTTTCAAACATATTCTTCAACCCATATACCGATTTATCCATATTTGATTGCCGGTTTACGTTAATCAACGTCATTTGTACGTCAAAAAAATCACAGGAACTCCATTTTTTACTTTTCTATATATATGGAATCCCTTAATGCTAGGCAATGATGGCTGTCAAGATTCCCAAATTGGCATGACATGGTAACAAATAAATTGAAAAACCCCCGAATAAATAATACTTACGTTTCCCGATTGATTCTTCCTATAAAAACATCATACAAAATTTAATTTTGAGCATTTTTTTCAAGAATGTTCAAAGTAAAGAAGCTGACTCCTTTACAGAGGCATCAAAAAAAGGTTCGTTCGCCCAAAGTCATAACTGATATCTTAAGCATATACGTATAATTTATGTAACATATAAACCATTCGTAAATATATGCACAAGTATACGCCCTTGACATCTGAAAGCTCGTCACTTTAGGCTTACGGACAGCGGAGTAAGAATGGCGTGACGGTGAATAGCTGGTGAAATATGGGATGAGAAAAGTTCTTATGGAACGAAGTTCGCGAATGGAAGCAAACTCGATAATAACTTTTCAAGGGGAACGAGAAAATCTCACTCCGATCCTATATCTATATATCTAATTATATAAGTACACGGCGTTAATTGTTCTATTCGCACCTTGAAAATAACCTTCCCTCCTCGCATTGCTTCTTCAGTCCGGAGCACTTCATAACAGTGCACAAGCGTTTCATCCTCTTGAGAAATCCTATCACGGCGAGTGTCGCGTCTTTTTCGTTTCTCGTTACCGGATCTTTTACCCTCAATGTTGCCATCATACGTTCTGCGAAAGTTGAGGAGTAAAGGCCGTCGAATGGGAGAGAAAAAAGAGAAACACACACAATTTCCGGGCATAATGTGGTCGACAATTTATTCTTTTCTTTTTATGCTCCGTCGACATACATAAGTTCACTCGTGTGCTTTACCGAGGGTTAACCATTTCGGCTCTGACTCATTCATGCGCAATTCACACACAATGCCGTATTATCTGCTCTCACCGTGGACAAAGGAAAAGCTTACGGGCCCCGCGTTTAAGCCCGTTAATGACGGTCTCTTCGTCCTCGCTCTTTCTCCCTCCCTCTCTTTCCTCGTAGACTATCATATTTAGAGAGCTTGCGAACATATTCCGCTTATGCTGAGCAATGAGAGCTTCATCGTGTCGTGAGAAGTACAGGTCACTTCGTTGGGAGAATTAGCTCCGAGTATCACACTCGTGACTTCAATTTGACGACGTGCGCTTTTAGGCCGTATCACAAAGTGCAATCATCAAACAAAAAAAGGAAGGGAAGGAGAAAGCGAGAAGCGGAAAGATTCTCCGCCGAACGAGCTTTTGGAAATATTTCAAGTGAACTCCGGAGCTTTATGAATTATGTCATTTCAACATTGTACAGAAACCAAAAAATGATGTATTATATTTCGATGTTTCTAATTACTATAACTGTATTGTAACTCGATCAACGTTTAAATGTCGGCCATCATTTCAGTCAATCTGTTCTTTCAATTAATTGTACAACACGAAAACAGGCGGAGCCGTAATAAGAATTCGTCGTATGTACTTTTTAATCCTGTGATCAATGAAGTAACAGCGAGAAAAGAGAGGAAGAAAACGTCGTGAAATGAAATGTCCATGCGCCCTATTTGAATCTTATTCTTACTCGACAAACCGCTTTTACTCACTCATTTCAGTTTAACGAAGTTTATTTTGCGATGTAGTCAAACTCGAGCAATCGCCATTACGCGCATCGTGCTCCAAGATGGCCGAGAGTCGCGCACGCGCATGTGCTTGTTTCGTCTCCCGTAAAAAAAAAGTCAACAAACAAAATGTTTCTCAGACAATGAACCATTTTCACCCAGTCCTTCATGAATAGCTCAGAAATTCGTACAGTTTTCATTGTTATTGGAAGAGAGTTGTGAGAATCGGGCATTCATTATTTGAGGGTTATGTCAAATCATTTCGCCTCGAAGCAATTAACAATAATATAAGTATCTTTTTCAAATCTTGTCTTTTCAAACTTTTGTAATGATGATATTGTATTCAGAATATTTTGATTGTGAAATATTTAATTTTTCAGCAGTTGTATTGTAGAACTTGCGTTAATTTGGAAGATATATTTCTCATATAAAATCGAACATTTTCCAACAAACAGTGGATTGTTAATTTATTAGAATTAGAATGAAAAATTAATTCCGCTGTAATCTCATCGAAATAGTCAGTGACAGTTCCCAATGCAATAAAAACCAATGAAACAAAAATCCAGTTCAAAATAGATTTAATAAAATCGTCGCCATTTATATCAACTGCGGAACAACGTAAGACATTTTGAGATTATCATCTGGAATCTTTCATCGTTCCATTTGTCGGTGGTATATAATCATTTGCACGACCTTTTGGAAGTTTTCATGAGCAAAAGTCCGAGTCTGTCCTCTGTTTTTCCGGCTTATGCAGTCTCCCTTGAAGTCTTTGCGTGAATGTAAATAACGCAAATAGGTAAAAAGTATGTAACGTAAATAATGATTAGTTACCGCACTTTTATAAAATTGTAACAGTAATTTATCTCGAGACGCTGCGGCGTTTTCAGGCCAAGTAATTAACATAGAATTATTTTTGTATTAGTGTATGTATATTAGTGTATCATGTACATAACTAAAACTTTTGGCGAAAAATTGCTTTCTACCAAAGTAGAAGATGCCGGAAGTGAAGAGACCGATTTTTTTAGTATTTTCAAATCGGTAAATTGAACTAATATACTAACGAATTTTTTTGTTTCTACCATTCCAGATGGATCAGCTCCCACTGTCGATAGTGACGCACGTAACTCCGGCAAAAATTCATCTTCTAATACGAATTTTTCGTGGCTCGATTATATACAACATTTACCAGAAAATAGTTACAACTGGCCCTTAAGAAGAAAACACAAAATAGCGGCTTTTTAGACATTTTAATAACCCTAACCCTCAATTCATTCTAATCTCAAAAATAGGTACCCTGTCGTTATTGAGTGTACTCAGCACATAATTGTGAATAATATAATAGAACCGTGTTCATTGTGGAAAAAAACATTACAACATAGACTTCAAGTTATTTCTGATGGATCTGAGACATACAGACAATATTCTGAAAGGACGAATACAGGATCAGTGCAAAGTCTGGAAAATAGAGCTATTATTGAAGGACTTTGGATACACCCT
Organism: Heteropelma amictum; assembly: GCA_959613375.1. Taxonomy (NCBI): domain Eukaryota; kingdom Metazoa; phylum Arthropoda; class Insecta; order Hymenoptera; family Ichneumonidae; genus Heteropelma; species Heteropelma amictum. The sequence goes on from OY390723.1 coordinate 4,853,164, forward strand.
ACAATTGATTTCATCGAGGGATTAAATATGATCTCTCTTGGTTTCATCGTAACTCAGTCCAATCGTCAACTATACATATAAATATACAGACACACGCATATGTATATATAGAGTCAGCGATATCGGTTCGATATTGTGATTGCTTTGACGTTTCGTTTCCACTGTGGTTTCTTGTTCAAACGTTCAACATTCACAGGGTGTACGGAGAAGTTGCGTTTTGAAACTTAACTCTGAGGTGATCTTGGGAGTTTGTCGATGTTTCCTACTAGCGTCTGTTCCCTTGGTGTGACCTCTTCCTAGATACTTGGGTTTCACCGCGTTGTCTCGCGAGAATCCTTTCTCTCGAGAGCTTGGAGGTGTCATTCAGTGACATCACCCGAAACCCCTCTTGTCACGTTATTTCTTCGTACACGTCTCACACTCTTCGCCATATATTATTAAGAATCACTGCTATACTCTTTATTACACTTCAGCTGTCCTTGTTCACCATGACCGGAACTGTATTATCAAGGATACTTCAGATCGGTTGAAAGGGAAAAAAAGAGGAAGGGCATGGATCGATACACTCGACGAAGTATCATGAGTTCAACGAGCGTAGGCCTTTTTTGTCGCAGCAACGGATTATGAATGGCAGAATTCATCCTCTTCCGTCAAGTTTCTCGCTTCGATCTTGTCGCTTCAGTGACGGTGATTCAAAAAAGCTAACAGACTCGCCAAAAGTATCACGAACGGTGGATTTCCCAGTCTCAATTGGCCGCCGTGTTGCATCGCGGCTGGATGCTCGCCTGTTTTAACAAAAAAAAAAACAAAACAAAAAACAACATGTTGCATTTTGGTTTTTCTTCTGCTTCATACATTTTCACATATTTTCATTCATTACTATTTTCATATAAACTTTTCATTCGGAGTAAAAGATGCCCGAGAGCTTCAAATGGAGGGTATAAAATACATAAAGGTTACATTCGTTGAAATTCAAATGAGATTTTCGATGAAACAACCTCGAAAAGGCAAACTTGATTCGCGAATGGTTTGCGAACGTTTGAGTGATTCTGTAGTGTCTCGTTTCTTGCATACGAGAACTTGAAAACTCTTCATGTCGGTATAAAGTGATTCTATTTTCAATATTCACTGTAGACAATTAAATTTACGAATTTTCAGGTTCCACAAAAGTCTCGTATATCTTGAGGAAGGCAATTAACGTTCCACCAATACGGGTAACTTAACACGCATCTATTAACAAAACACAAAAAATTCATTGCAAAATGTGCCCATATGTTAAAATGGAGCAACCGTATATTTTCATGATCCTATCGAAAATATGGCGAATTTTCAAATATCAAAAATGTACTTTAATGTAAATTTGACCACAAAAAGTATTTCAAGTACCGATTTTGCCGTTTGGGCGATTTTCGAGTGTTTAAAATTGAAATAGTTACACTTGATAAAATTTTCAATTCAAAAGTACCTATCGTGGCTTTAAAAAACACTCTCTAACAATCGTAACCGGATGCTATCGCGACTGTTTTCGCCTCAAAAATCGGTTTTCTTTTCGTCAAGATCGACAAAAAAAACCGTTGCACCATTCGGTAACACGCATTTCAGTCGGATGTCGTCTCATCAAAAGATGAAAGAAAAATAGAAGAAAAATTGAAGGTTGATCAAGAAAAATGTCGAGAAACGTAAGGCGTTTCCCATTGTCATGAAGCACCCGATGAAGAAGATTCTTGAATGCCTCTTGGGAACTGCAAACAAAAGACGGAGGAAGCGGAAAATCGAGGGAGAGAAATAAGTCTAGCAATCACTGTAAAGAAAGATAATCGTAGAAACGATATTATCCGTGGACAGACAGAAGAGCAGACGCAAGACAGAAGAGCAAGTAAGCTGTCAAAAACTGGTTGGGTAGTGATAAGTGAGATTGTCAACGATCACGAGGAATATCTCGAGTTTTGTAGACAAAAAAACAGATGACAAAAATTCCATGAGCAAATATGCTCACAATTTTTAATATCCAAACTATTTCGTTCCTATTTACTAAATGAAAACGTGAATTAAAAGAAAAATTATGCACAGATTCATTTAATTAGTTTATTAAGCCCTCCAAGATGGTTTGAGGGATTACAAAATTTTAGGAACCGCTCAAAAAATTTGAAAACCCTGAAAAATGGTAAAATTCCATTTTTTTCTTTTTTTTTCACCGAGCGTCGATTGTTTTCACACGCAAAAGAAAAAACACTGTACAAACTAGCTCAAAATACAAATATTTACAAGTACCTCAAGAATTTTCAATCTCATCGAGTAACCTATATCTCGTTCAAACTTGTTAATCGACGAGGATAACAATTTTTGAGCGAACTATAAATGTTTATATTTGTATGACATCTTTTCTTTTGAATATAAAAACAATTATTGCCGCTAGGAGAAAAAGAAATCAGATGAAAGAAAATTCGAATTTTTCTCATTTTCGGAATTTACAAAATTCTTCAGCAACCCCTAAAAAATGTTTAATCCCTCAAATCTTTATGAAGGGCTCATCAAATACAAAGAACTGACATATTTACATACGAGACTTCAAAAAGAAATAGTCGGTCAAAATGGGTCACCCTAATGTATAAATACATATGTGTCGGAGAAAAAACAATTCAAATAGTGGCAAACGAAACGAGAAACAATCGAGATATAAATCTATCGTGTTTCACAGTGAGGCTTACAATCCACCTCATTTTTCCCGTACAATATCGCTTCTTCGGGTGAAAAATAGCAGGATACTGAGTAGAACAATAATCCATCATGCCATATTATCTGCCTTATCGATCATTTCTCTTTTGCAACTACACTGTACGTCGTTTACGATTATTATTGTCGGAAATGAAATTCGAAATATTCGTAAATGCTGTACAAACTGTGTTGTGATTTTTTTCGGACCCTTTTATGTCATTGCGTCAATAATCCAGTAATTAACAATAAAATAATCCAATCCGGAAATGATTAAAAATCGTTTTATATTACCGACGTCGGGATATAAACTATTTAAATACATGTTTTTTTATGTTCTCAAATTGAATGCCTTCTTCAAACGTTGTTTTAAAAATAATTATTATTCATGTTCTGCACCTCAAAATATTGACGAAAATTCCTTTTCGCATGTTACTTAAATTCAATTTTCGAACGAGCTAAGTTTGTAATTTAGATAGAATTCTTTTGCTTGCATAAAAATGTTTCTCATAACATGTATTATCCATTTTTCAACATGCAAAAAAGAAAAGAAACGTTACTTCAAAATCAAACACTCTACTGCGCATATTGAACTCGGAGAGTAAAGTATTCACAATATATTTCAACAAAAGCTGCAAAAATCGGTGGATATTTTAGGAACAACTTGGTATAGAACTCATTATATTGGACTTTATTACGGACATAGATAGTGGCATCTTCTTTTTTGATATGTTTCAAATGGGCGAAATACTAATATCGAACGGTATTTGACAGGGGAAAAGTTATAATGAAGAATATTATTTCAAATTTTCAACTCACCATTAAGTACGTGAACTTGTACAGTTTTCCAATTAGCATTGCTAGGATGGCACGTATAATGCCCACTATCAGCAGGCTGGGCTCGTTGAACGAGAAGGTAGGACGTTGTTATTTCGCCCTTTTCCGTGATTACCGAAACACCGCCTCTAGGGCTGTCATAATTAATCTCCTAAAGGGCACAAACACAATTCGAGCTTGATTTATCCGAATTTATATAACAGGATTATGGGTCAGATAACCATTTTCATCATTGATTTCGAGGCGTGCATTTAACGGAAATTTCTATCAATTCGAATATATAGCTATTGGCGAAATACGCGTTGTAACTGTCGTTATGACGGTAGCAATAAGAGAATTGGCCGAATCCATAACAACGGCTGTTACGATCACCCACAATGTGCAACAGAAATCGATTGTCGTGTACAAAGCTCTCGTATAATATATGTTTATAGATGTACAGGACATTTCCAGCCTCGTTGACAGAGCCATACGCCTCAATCCACTTGGATTGTGACCATAACTTTTCACGTGTTTACTGTATAAATCTAGAAAATGTGGCGATGTTAATAGATTTCTCCCCCGGACATTCTTTATCAATACAACATTAATATATATTTCAAAACAACGGGCGAATGTATTTCACACGTAAAGAAAGCTTTTGCATAAATATGCATCACGTACTTGTTTTTGGTTACTGTTTGTTGAAGTGTTTTCGAGTACATTCAAAGTTACATTGCATATTACACGCTGTTGTCTTTTTTCGTTCACAATAACTTTGAATAAATTTTTGAACTAAAGTTAGAAAACGCGTCCAGTAGTGTCGATGCAAGTATGGTAATAATATGCGAGTGAAATTTTTATTACGATGCAGTCCAGAATAGCCCATACGTAAAATGCATCAGCCGTGGTTGTGTCGCGAAACACCAATCTACTGTCACTTACCTCCTCATTATGTGTCCAATAAATAGCCGGTGGTGGCTCCGGACTGTGATGCACAACGCACGTCAGATTCATTGTACTACCCCTGTTTATGTACATTTCCGGACCTCCGACTACTGTCGTCACGGGTTCTGCTCGATCATAAAACACACGTGGGAAAGACAGAGCGAGTGAACCAGAGCATGACTGACTATGCTCTTATGCGGAATGTTATATTACATACAACCGCGATTCAATATTAACAACTTTCTGCATTCACGAAAAAAAAAAATTATTATCAGAATCACGAAATGCATTTTTTTCGCTGAATACTCCATAGATCGAACATCTCGGTCGTGGAATTGCTAGAACTCTCGAAAACAGTTGAATACTGATAAATCAATGGACGAAACTGTTCTGATGTAAATTACTATTAAAGATATTGCTTCAGTGCAGTTACGTAAAACAGTGTTATTAATTAAATAATTCAGGAAGCGTGAATTTTAAAATAAATCTGATATGATTTAATGAATAACAATATAAATTAAGTATTGATCAATAAGTTACCAGTAGTAACACCAGCACAAATTTTCCACCACATGTAATGTTGAGCTTCGATTTCATTCAGTATTAAAATCCTGCATAACGAGGGTAATATTATCGTATACATTGGAGTGAATAAAAAAAGGACTGCTTTTTACCTCCCGTTTATAATTAAAAGTTGATTGCTTTGCGCCTTAACAATAACCAATTCAAATATAAACGCTCGATTTTAATATATTAAGAGATCCTTTGTCGGAAGTTTCCATTTCTTATTTGAATATCGGAAAATTTTTGTTTTCACTTTGGAATTTGATAAGCTTTCAACCGAGTAACTCAGGAAAAATTCTATAACATATTTTTATAAGAAGTTTGATACTCTGCAAAAAATGTCTGTCTAATCTAATCGAAAAAGAAACGATTCAGGAGATAATTGTTGATAAAGCTTGAGTTATTCCGATTTCGATAGTGTTAAATATCATTACTCTCAAACATTTAATTGTATTTCAAAACTCTTACATTGTTTTCAGATAATCAATATATTAGTGATAGAAATTTGCTATGGATTCGAATTATGTAATATTTAACTGTATATTTCTCATGCTTTAGTATAATACAGAAGTATAATAAATAGATCCCAATTGCAACATGCATTTTTCAGTCACTATTATTTATTTATTTGTTTAAAATTGATAACTGATTTTTCAAGTGGAAAAGTTTATTATTTGATAACACCAACGAGCATTTATTTAATTGGCATTCCAAAAAGAATATTGAATGTATAAATGTTGAAATCGACAAAACTTAAGCTTTTTCATTGGGTATCTCTTAAATGGTTTCTTTTATCGATTAAACACAATAGACCTTTTTTGTAGCACATCAAATATCCTACAATAATGTGTTATAGGATATTTCCTAAGTTCATCGGTTGGGAACTTGTGAAATTTCAAAGTTAAAACGTTAACGTTAACGTAGTTCTATCGTTTCATTCAAATTGTTAAATTGTTTTTCAGTTTTTCTCACATACAAAATGGTTTGCGGGCTTAAGTTAAATAAGAAAAGTTTTTGCAAATCGGCTTAAGAACAGCATACTCCAAATTCAAGATCATCCAAGGTAATATGTGTTTGCTGTATAATTACAAAAATTGCAAAAATTTGTTTCTCAAGATTTTTTTGAAAAACTGAAGAAAGCTTCTTTGATGTTGCATAAAAATGTATGCAAAGTTTTAGAAGGCTTCACCGCGTAGAAGCCAAGATATTTATTGATGAAAATGCAAGTTTTAACACGCGCTCTTATGAGAGACTACCGAAAATTGTGATTTTCACCAATAAATATCCAAACTTCCACGTGGTAAAACCTCCAAAATTTATTACTCTCGTACATATGAGATCAAAGAGTATGTATCCAAATTTTCATCAAAATCTTAAGAAAACGATAAAACGATATAACTACCTTAATATTAATATTGCGGGGCGATATTTGAATTTCTGTTTATTGAGGGACCAAACTATCAATTTTTCGTTATAATCAGATGAAAAAAAAACAGTCCTTCTTTTACCCACCCTAATAATATACATCCTTTATGATGTTTTTCTTAACGGATTTTGATTAACAACAATTATTTACAGGTATTAAAGAAATTCTGAAAACTCATTGTTTCACATCTCAAGCTGTATGTAACTAAACCTCGTTGCAAATATGCGATACTCATTTTTCTTCAGTTTCAGCTGTATAAGAATTACACCAACTGATGGTCGAATAACTTGTCTCGTGATTATTATTACTTCATCTCAACCTCAAAAAGTAGAACCTCAAAAAATGACAATGATGTAAAATAAAAGCAACGAACCGACGACGGATAGATGCATGGAATGACCAATTGGTGGAGTTGTCGAAACCTGGCACTCGTAAGTGCCCGAGTCTCGTGGTTGGGAAAATTTGACCTGCAATGTCCAATCCTCTGTTCTCGGATAATGTAACGTCACGAATCTTGCATCGGACGTATACGTGTCGGTTCCCACCGTTAGCAGGTGAATGTCTCTGTGTCTAACCCAGGACACCTGTGAAAAAGAAGCAACGTCAAGTTCACTTTGATCCGACTGCCATCCGCAATTTGCAGTTTTATTAGAATTCAAACAAAAATTATTTTCCCAATCTCATTTAGTCTCACTGATTGTATTCGGAAGACTCCATACTGTACATATATATACGAAAACCCAGAGGGACCATTCAGCATACTAGCTCAGAAAAAGAGCTGTACTTGCCAAAGGGAGGAAATTCATTGAAAACGCTCTTTGTCTCAGATAAATAGAATTAATCGAACAAGGATAACTTTTTTCTTCCCTTTTCCCTCGTCTCCATAGAAAAAAGTATCTCGATCGTATATATTGGATATATACTGTCTCTCGTTTCCATGAAAGAGCGAGGAAATAGAGCGAAAAACGCTTCGTAGAAGTAGCGGATCCTTCTCTCTTCTCGTCTCGCGAAGAAAAAAGTTCTTGTAGTTTCAGAAAAACTGCGGAAAGTTTTGCGCCTCTTTTTTCCTTTTTACTCCGTCGGAGAATGTCTTGTATTTTTCGGGAAATACATTTGACCCAAGTCTAATTACGTTGAATATATTCTGTCGGACGATATTCTGCTGTTACTAACTTCACGATTTTCTACTTAATTTTTGGCCTCTTACAAAAGTTGAAATTAAGCTCGATGAGAAAGCCCGGTTTAACACTCCTATATTATTGCCAAACTGCTTGTACAATTGAGATCATGCGTTTCTGAAATTAGTCAGACCATATACAGTGTAGTCGTTGTTTATTTCACGAGGGAAGATTCTCTCGTCTGACCGCACACTAGCCGTTACTACTGAAATATTCTTACGAGCTTTATCACGATCATGCCTGCTCCAACTACACTCGTATAAAGTCTCATTTCTCCTTTCGCAGTAACGATAAATATTTTTCCATGAGAGAAACGGTTATGTCTATTCGCGTTTTTGTACTCGTCCGTTTGAATTGTACTTGTTCACTCGAGCATGCACGGGCGAAAACTGTCTATGTTCAACGACCTAAATAATTTACTCTCAGTCCGATTCTGCATTGGGTTTCTGCAGTCGCTGCAGGAGTACAATTTCGTTTAGTGGTCCAGTTCGTTCGAGCTCACGATTTTTATTTTCGCCCCCTCATTTCGTCTGGTTTTTGCTGAGATTTGAAGTCTGTTTTTGACTGTTAGTCAACTACGCATTTTGCATTCGTATCAAAGGCCTTTCTAAACCAATGGTTTGCATTAATATGAGCAAACGAAAAACGTTTCATTACATTCGCTCCATTGCATTTTGGAATTATGTATATAGTATAATTGTACTTCCTGCTCGTAAAGTAATAATGATGAATTTAGCAATTTAGCACCGACATTTGCGATGTGAATACATCGTTTTCTAATTGTAAGAATATTCGACACCCAAGGACATATATACGTCTACAAATTTCCTGACTAGGTTCCTGAAATAAAAATATCTTCGTAAATTATATTGTTAATGTTGAGTATCGTTCAAAAGTCGTTACTTATTTCGCTGGAGATTGACAAACCCAACCATTGCCAATAACATGTTCGTAGATTTCTACATCTTCCACTGCAAAAAAAATGATTTTGCTGATTTTATCAACTGTGACGTTCAAGGTTTCTTATTGATTACTGAAGGTTTTATTTTTATCATTTCCAGGTACTTCAAGATCATCCATGTCGATGAGAATGATGCCCCATCTGTTTAACCTGTTAAGACCCAAGCGTGTTTTTGGACACCCGAGGGACGAAAGTCCGTTTTTTCCATCAGAAGAAATAATTTCACGCTATAGGTCAAACCCCCCTTTTTTAGCCTCAAAACACTTGATTCACGAATCTCTGAAAACTAATCGGGCATACATGAAACGGATAATGTTTTCAAACGTTCATATTGCTTTTCGTGATTTACAAGCAAGTTATATTTATGGCTCGCTTCTTCTACTGGTACTTGTCATTCATTTTTCATAGCTAGAACGGAGAAAACAGGCGCGGTTGCGAGTGCATCTATTTAATTTTAAACGCAAGGCTTCAGGAACCAGTGCTGAATTACTCATTTCCATTGAGAAATCGATAATCAACCCTATATCTTGATATCAGCCAGCTTTTTTCACCGAAACAACAGAACCCAAGTTCATTCTTTCACTCGACTGTATCATAGCTTCTGAAATACATTTATCAATAAGATTATCTAGTGTTTATTGTTCGTGGAAGGGTTTTCGTTTGAAAATTTGTTTGCACCTGTATATCAGGCAAGCAATTCTGAAATTTCCAAATCATTCATAAATACAGTACTCATTTGGTCTTCTAGTGGGCCTTCAATCAATTAATTTCTGATTCTTTGGATTGCTCAAATATTCTCGCATTTCGATTAAATGTGGACAATGTTACTGTACTTACAACGCTTGTCTTAGATCGGGAAAATTTTGACCGTGTGTTGCGTTCATCCTCATGTCAAACAGTATCAATTCGTTAATTGCAGCTCGTCCTTCATTCGGTTGTGCTCTTTTATTCGTACTATTGACTCTTTTTTGTTATGGCTTCAGTTGTCATTTATTTATTTCTGAACGATTTTTCACGTATTCTGTCAAACGTGCATTCCTTGTCTATCTGATACTGCATATCGGCAACAATATACAGTGGGAGTGTTGCGTCTTTGATCGATCATCAATTTGCGAGCGCTTGCATTACATTTTCACGTATACTATACACGTACTATCTTGGAGTTTCATTACTTAGTGCTCAACGTTCTATCAACTAAGCACAGAAAGTAGTACAATTTATTCACTCAACTTCCCTGTAAATTTCACCATGAGATACATCAACAATGCTGTCCACCAACGAACAAACTTGCGAAACTTGCCAATATTCTTTTGTGGTGTACCATTTGTGCGTCGTTTCATAACGGTGATACCCATACACCTTCGAATTCATGTATCCTCTTATAGACGTTCAAGGTCATATATCAAATGCTCGGGGAATTTCGAAATTTTGAAATCTATTTTTGTTTAAAAACGTACAACTAACTCTGGGTAAAATTCAATTGGTTTAAATGGTAATTGCACCGAAAAGCGACATATCGCATTGAATTTACGAAAATTTGAAGGGTTCCAGGAAACATTCCACATTATCGCCTGTAATACTGCACCGTTTAAGTTATCACCATTGAAGGGGATTGTGTAATCTGCATTAATTGTTCCCTAAAACTTTCGCAATGAAATCTTCGATCTCCTTTTTTTTGGTTGCTGTATTATTAGTTTTTGGTATTGGAACTTCAACGTATTGGAATATGGAAACATCATTTTCATTATGAAAGACCTATCTCAAATTATCGTCGATATTTTTCGGTATTTGGTGAAGGGCAGTTAACTTGAAATAACAGTTCTTCTAACTGTACACTTCGTTTTCGTTATTCATAATTTCGTTATTTATTTATTTTAAATAAATCTGATAATACGAGTATAATGAATGTTACATTTAGCTCGATTACAATCCTATAATAATACGTCGCTATCGTTGACCGATATCCGGAGGATCCTGTTATTTTTGAATCATTCTTATTTATTATTTCAATATCAAGTACAAACGACGCGGCAATAATTCCCTGCATCTCAAGAATTGAACTGCGTAGAAGCAATACGATTAAGGTCAATAATTCGGGGATTGATTGATAAGCGCAGGAATGTTTGTTATGAAGTTCCGAAAGCTTTTGTTTTATGGAGAGTTTGACAGTTATTTGCCGAATAGTTCCAATATTAATTAATTTAACGGCCGCTGATATCGTCAGCTTCAAAAAAGTTTCAATAATACGTTTCTAACATTGTCAACTATTCAAGGAACGCGATTTATTCCAAGCCAAATAATGAGATAATGATGCACAGATATGCAATATGGAATTGTCAACGAAACAGAACATTGTTAAGATGTCATATTTCAAGATAATGCAAAAAAACAAAAATCCATTATTTCAACTCTGCGACTATACCATTGAAAAGGCAAGGAGATAAATAAAAAATTCCCAGTAAAAGATATTGCTGACAAAGTTTCAAATTAATTGTATCGTGTTATTGAACCAAATTTGCACCATAGGTTTCACCATGGGATTATTCAGTATCTGCCAATTAACTCCTTAGCAATATGTCAAACATTTCCGTGCCACTTTTGTGATAGAAAACAAGTTTCGGTTCAAATAAAAATATTCTTCTAACTCTTCTCCGCCAATACTGGATTAACCGTTTCTTATTGCGGGGAAGTCAATACACAATAGTACAAGATGGGCATTGATCATTTTAAATTTTGAATTATCATTTCAAATTCACATTTAGCACCCGCATAAAACTCATGCTTATTTAACCCTGTAACGTCACAAAGACACTTTTCAGAAGTCCTCTTTTCGACGTGATTATTTACCATGAAAATGTTAGCGAAAAAATTCCTCAAATACCTTGTCAACTATTTTTGAGGGTGCTCTTTCGAATGACACAACTTAAATTTGGATGAAAAACATTTTTATATCGTATTTTTGAAAAATAAGTTGGAATGACACGAATTTTTGAGCGACATTTTTTTGTCATTTTGAATTTCGGAAGTCTTATCGGATTATTTTCGGACCATAAAGTGCTCTAAAGGTGTCCTCGATAGGTGTATTTTCGAAATGTGCAAAAAACAATTTTTTTCTCCGTTTTGTAGTACTCAAACATTGTAATCGGAACGAGTTTTTTACGGTCACATGTAAATTGGCTCTCGTTATCGGGGGTTTTTCGGGTCGCTGATCAAAAATTTGACATCATGTTTGCAAAATTAAGTTGTTTAAAAAAATTGCTTGACCAGTCAATGTTACTATGTAAGCTGCATATGGTTTCCGATGTTTTTTTGGTCGCTCGTCACGAATTTGACATTGTTTTTGCAAAATTAATTTGCTTAAACAAATTATCCAAACGATCAATGTTACTATGTATGCTGCATCTGGTTTCCGGTGTTTTTCGGGTCGCTCGTCACGAATCGGAATTATTTTTGCAAAATTAATTTGTTCAAACAAATAATTTGAACATATTGTGACAAAATTCCAAAATCTTCCAAAAGTGCAATCTACGAGAAATAATAGTGCAAAAAATGTGTATCCAATTACACATAGTAAACATATAACATGCTTTGCCATCGCGTAACCTAACCGATATTACCCGATTCCCAACACGAAGAGGTGCATATTATTGGGAATCATATTTTTTTTTAATTATTTATTTATTTTCGTTTAAAATTTTTTAATATTTTTTAATACTAAGACAGGTAAGAAATGATGTAAATACCAAGCGAGATACGAGTTGAATCAAAATTCTGTGTTAGATTCCATGTTGGGTTTAGCAATGGCAAAGCATGTTATATGTTTACTATGTGTTTATAATTCTGATAATAATTTCACAGCAACTTACAACATTATCTTCGAAGTAGAAATTAGACAAGCGTTTTTTCCACTTTTATTTCCCGTAGATTGCGCTCTTGGAAGATTTTGGAATTTTGCCACAATTTGTTTAAATAATTTGTTTAAACAAATTAATTTTGCAAAAATAATGCCAAATTCGCGACGAGCGACCCGAAAAACATTGGAAACCAGATGCAGCATACATAGTGCCAATGATCGTTTGAATAATTTGTTTAAACAAATTAATTTTGCAAAAACAATGTCCAATTCGTGGCTAGCGACCCAAAAAACATCGGAAACTATATGCAATTTACATAGTGATATTGACTGGCCAAGCAATTTGTTTAAACAAATGAATTTAGCAAAAATAATGTCAAGTTCTTGATCAGCGACCCGAAAAATCTCCAAAAACGGCAGCCAATTTACATGATGAGCGTAAAAGACTCGTTCCGATCACAATATTTGAATACTACAAAACGGAAAAAATTTGTTAGTCTATTTGTTGTTATTTTGCGGGTATATCGTCGGAGAACACTTTTTTTTTGCATATTTCGAAAGTACAACTATCGAGGACACCTTTAGAGCACTTTATTGTCCAAAAATAATCCGATAAGACTTCTGAATTTCAAAATGAAAAAAAAATGTCACTCAAAAATTCGCGTCATTTCAATTTATTTTACAAAAATATGGTATAAAAAAATTTTATCGAAATTTAAGCTGCACCATTCGAAAGAGCACCCTTGAAAATTGAGCACCTTTGGGAATTTTTTCGCTGACATTTTCATGGTAAATAATCACGTCGAAAAGAGGACTTCTGAAAAGTGTCTTTGTGACGTTAAAGGGTTAAGTAAAGTGTTTGTTTTGCAATGCCATCATTTTAAAAATACTTTCTTGTCCATACTTTGTCCGCCACTTTGAAAATCGGTTTTTAAATGCCAATTCAGCCACAGTAAAAACGTATCTTTTTATGTGCGCATTTTGATTTCATAAGATATATGTGGCACGACTTTTATGATTCCTATGCCTGTCACTTAAAATCAAGGGGTTAAATGGTCTCCAATACAACTCGTATAACATATTTCAGAAAAACATATGCTTTTTTGGCAGTAAAATTTTGTCAACGCCGAAAGCATTTCGCCGATTGTTTGAATCAATAAACGATAATTGCTCAAAACCGAGAATATGTGTATGGCAGGCGAATGACGAAATGGGTGTTTACCGGGCAACAAGGATCTCTTCGTGGTCTGTAAACTATTCCTTGTACACGTCTGATCCAATTCAGATCATTTACAATACGAGAGCATTTCGCACCGACTATTTCTCCCAGAACCCAGTGCTTGCTATCACGCCCATCTTGTACTATTGTGTATTGACTTTCCCGACCATGGGTAATGTCCACTCCAGTTTACTTCATGGACGCCGTCAATTATATCTCTAGTTTAAGCATTGAAAAAACTTTTAGTTATACGCAAACACAAATGTACATATACAGGGTGATTCGGTGTACGTCGTACATCCTGCAACCAGCGATTCTGGATGATATTTGGGACGAAGTTGCTTGAACTTCTTTGCGCAGTTATAATAACGTCAATCCGTCCATCAAGCCACTGCATGAAGATACGATATAGACAGTTAACGAACAATCCATGTTGAACTTGCTACGGAAGCTCGAAAATTCTCACGTCTGAGTTGGTAACTTAGCGGCTTTCTGTAATCAATTATTAAGTTAGAACTCGGCAGAGAATTTCTACGTTGTATATGCGAATTAAATATTGTATAGGCACAAATGTGTGACGCAATGTGTGAAGGGCATATGCATAAATGTACGTATGTATAACTTATCATTTGTGTCAACGAAATAAATTTTTACTGGACTAATTAAAAACCCACACACGTTTGAATGACGTAATTTTTGTTTAACCCATTAAGCCCGAGAAATGCACAACTTTTTCTTGATTTTCAAGCTATATTCTCAACAGGAAAATAAAAAGATATTAATTCGAAAACCACCTAATATTCCGCCGCATTTTTGAGAATGCTCTAACGAATAGCGAGATCAGAATTGCATTAAAACGTCATTATAATGCCTGTTACACATGTAGCGCGTTTTAAATAAAAACTTGTCAATATTGTTGAATTTCCGTTTGCCATATTTGTCTTCACATTATTATCATTCCATGTGTTTCTGCGGGGGCTTTTAGATGATCATATCAGTTTTTAGGTCCAAAGCCTCTGTCGGGCCCACGAAAGTTCATCTTCTGTTTTTTTAAATGAAAACCCTTATTTGTTATTGAATTTTTGTTTTTTTTTCGTAAACAATTGAATAAGTTTTATGCCTAGTTATTTTTTTATTTTCGTCTACGAACAGGACCAAAGGGTTTGTTCGATATTACCTCGTAAAAATGGCAGCTCTTCGTTAATTTTTGCGAAAAAATCCAAGATAAATCGATAAACGTGCAAGAGTTTTTCAGCGTTTGTTTGCCTGCGTTGTTTTCAAACATGGCTATGCGCGTTGAAGAATCGTTGTCGTTAGCGTCACCCAAAGCTGTTTTTATCGAAATTTGTGAGTTTACTTCTATGTAAAGAGGTTCGAAAGTTTGCTCGTTGACTCCTACAAATTTGTGAAGATGCCTCTCAAAATAACGAACGCAAGCTCATAGACATCTTCAGGAATAGTTTGACATGCGGACCACTGGCATAGCTTGCAGGCTCCCCTGATCGTTTGTCGTCAAATTTCCTTTGTATGAGGATACATAAAGGATGTAGTGTATCGAACCAAACCAACGAGACAAAATGAAAGGAAGTGTGGCAGCTTTATCATACGTGTAATGTACCTTATATGTACTATTGAGCATTTTGTGCCTTATTTCGAGGAGCGCCTTCACAAATTTGTGCCACAACGGGCAAACTTTCAAACGCCTTAATTGAAAAGTGGACTCACAAACTTAAATGAAATCAGCGCTTTTTAGGGGTATATGAATGAAATCGCAGCAGCAGTGACCTCCCTGCGGTGTTTATTGGGTACTAGAAATTCCGACGATTCTGAAAAGCTTATTAGCAATGCTTAAAAAACTATGTAGACAAACGCTTGAGGGAGTACTGTCGGTTTTAGACTTACCGTTCAGAATTTAACCCTAAAACTGCTAACCCATTTTTTTTACCATTAAACTACAAACCGGGGTAAATATTTACCCCACGGATTTTTTGCCCCTAAAGTCATTCTGAAAGCATTAATCTGACTCATAAGTACTTGAATTTTTTTGTTTTTTCATGCCGAAGAGAATGGTGAAGAGGAAATTCAATTTTATCAAGGTTTAGTTGGTGAAAAATCGATTTGAATAAATAAAAGTGCTGAAAAATGATCGAACCGTCATTCAACAAAAGTTTACCTGGGCTAGATATCTACCCGGGTTTGTAGTTCTAGGGTTAATGAAATTCGGTATACTCGTAGACTGTACTGAGAATAAAATCCACTTAATTTTTCGTAAAGCTATAGAGACTCAGAAAAATTATACTAGCATTTTTAAATGTAGCATTGAGTGTCGCATGAGAAATTACAGGGTCTGTCGAATTTTGTCAAATAAATATCGCATATGCATTTTTCGTTGGAATTTATTGGACTTGGCAACGTCGCGTGAGAGAGGTTAGAAGCTTCGTGCATGGAGTATGTACGATCCTCATATCTCTTTGTCACTCTCACTCCCATCAAGACGTTGCCCCATTCAAATACTGCGTAAGTCAAACGCGACAGTATTTCCTTAAATACTCTGCCATGTTCAACAGTTTATCGTAAAAGACGTTTTTTTTATTGCTATTATCTTCACAAAACAACGTCGGGCAACTTTTTGGCCGCGTACGGAGACGAGAATGAAAAAATTGCTTGGACTTGTTCCGTTTTCAACAAGAAAAACAAACAAGTAGTGAAGAAAAAAGGGTTTTATAATAAAACTTTTATTATAAAAAAAGAAACATTTTTCAATTTAAGGCTTATATATTCGAGTATATTTCTTCAAATGGCACACCCTGTATACGCACAATTTACGATATACAAACAACAAATGATTAATAATATACTATAATATAATGTGATATGTTATAATATAATCTATATTATATTCAAACGCTTAATATGTTATTAATATCCTGCAAGTTATACACGATTCAGTACATTGGTATGGTGGATAAGCTAACTTCTGCGATGGATTGTTTATCGAGACAGTTACCTTAATACAAGAAACATATTTTCTTTATATAGTTTTGTGTGCACATGTTTGTCTACCGAGAGATAATAGTTCGTATAATAATAATTGTTGCATCATGCGCTTCCGCACCGAGTACCATGATCATTACTGTTACCATTGCTGGTTTTTCCTCACCAGAAGTTCCTTCATCTCTATCATGTATTGCCTCGTTATATTTTTTCTACAAAGTATTTTATAGAACTCTTCATGGTCTCATTCCTTTTTTTTTTTTACAGCTCTGGCCTCGCGTTTATAATATTTTTCTCCCCTTGTATCCCCTTTTCCCTCTGTATCACGCCACCTTGAAATGAAATATTTTATGATGGACGTTAAAATAATGTTGAAATCTGAGATAGAGTTGTAAAACGTATAAGTAAATAGGAAAAACGTAGAAAAAGTGGATCATTAGAGGCCGTTGAAGGAACTCTCGAAGTAATTTACTAAAATATTGTACTGGAAAGCTGGGTTTTTGCTGGTACTCTTCCCGGAAACCGCCAATTACTCTGAGCTCACGGCAATTTTATTAATGCCCCTTTTACTGGATGTTATATAGAACCATGATAAGTTCTCTCACTTTGAGCCCAATCGTAAAATAGTCAAAGAGAGAAACGTCGACGATGAACACTTTTTTGAAATATCTTTTACCCTATCTTCTATTTTCTCTCACTTGTACCATCTGTGATCATACATATTTATATTATATTCAATCTCATTTCATACGAGGACTTCCGCATATATTTCAAAACATGACGAAAAGCTCGTATATATGTACGAAAAATATTTGAGGGAAAAAATACCGGGTTACAGTTATCTGGACTGCTCCATATGTTGCCAGGGGCTTAAATATAGTTTTGAACCGTAAACGTACCCGCTACAGTTATTCCGGAGTAACTTCTGTAATGTGTCACGCCGATTCATTCAACCTCTTTGCCTCTTTCTTTACCCCTCCTCCGATTAAGTGACCTTATTCTTCTCATATTATTTATAATATATGACTCTTAGATGCAATAAATGATTAGAGGGTGTATTTCAAACATAAAGTGCGTTATAACAGCAGAGAAAAAGGAGGGCGAGAGATTGACATATTTTTGACGAGAAGAGGCTGGTAAAACCAGGATCTCGTGTTAATTGGGATCCAAAAAATTGAAGACGAAATCCTGAAAAGCGGCAGTCTTGCTACAAATTGACAAATTGAAAATCGAGAATATTTGCGTCTGGTGAATTCGATATATTCGAGTCGAAGTGAACATAAGAAAGTCAATAATGTGTAAAAAAAAACATGGTCGCTATAATACAAAAAATTAATCCTCGGCCGTCCCACTATAATTTCGGTGCTTCCGCCTTCGCACTGTGGGTCACCTACGTCCGCGCATGTTTTTCGATGGGTACAAAGCATCCAAAAAATCTGAAAAAGTTTGTGAATACTCCTGAATAGTTATAGAATGCAAATACATATTTGTTAAACCGCATGAGTTATTATTTTTTATGCTGTAAATAGCTATCTTAGCCGAGAAAGTCTCAACGGAAATTTTGTTATGGTCACCCAGTGCGACGGCCGATGGTTAACAACAAAGTTGAACGAGCACATACAATCGAGCAACTATGAAAGAAGAAAGTTTTTACAGCTTTTTTGAAGCAATTACGCAAATGTACGTCTTTGCTTCGAATTTTTATTGCATACATTGAATGTGTACAAATTCGCATGACCACGTGATTCGAATGCTGATGACTGATTGCTGGAGAAAATCTTTTCTCCGCGTTGAATAAGGTAACAAAGCTTATCATTTAAAAAAAATAGTTTTTCGTGCTATTAGCACGTAAATTTCAAAGGGCGAGCGCTGTCTTCAAAAATTGAAATACAAATTTCTGGTTTTCGCAGAATATTTTATTCAATAAATAGAAGCTTTTCTCACGACGGCCCAGAAAAAAGTGTGGATTTTTTCTTTACCGGTCTATGAAGAATATCTAGAGACGCGAAATAAGACAATGTCTTGATCCGAAGTAATTAAAAAAAAAATAAGGACGTGACGTCTGAAGCTTATCGCAACTCTTTATAAGGATGAGTTTTGAGCTGTCAATGAACAACTTCAAATTATTTACACCTTCAAGCACTTTCCCATTGCCAGAGATTGAAATCAGAAAAATTTATCGTCAATTAGGTATGCGCATATGAGGCAGCCAGATACTTTAAAGGTATTTATCTCTGAACGGTATAATATAATGGAACGTTACTGCACTAGCCAATGTGCGAAAGATTGTTTACCTTGCAAAGTATACGGAAAATATTAGGCGTAGTTATATCTGTTGTATTATATAATGTTATTATTTTTAAAAATGTGCGAACACGTGGCGAATAACGTATTAGCAAAAAAAGCTGCCAAGCAGAGCTTTTCAATTGTCGCCATCTTGCGAATATTTATATTTTCACACTAGTTCTATACTGTATAGTTGTTCTACAGCAACTCGAGGTAAGGATACACAAACGCACGCACTTGCTTCGAAAAAAAGTAGCAGTGAAGTGTATCATAACATAAAGAGCCAGTTTTTTTATTCTCGTACCTTATTGACCTTTGTTCTTTCATAATGTCCTTTCATAATCATACGTGTTCCTCAACTTTATTATTAACTTCTTCATCTTATAAGGACTGTGTTTTGCCGTGTACTTTATTGAGTTTTTAATCTTATCTCCGAATTCAATATTTTCGAGGTCTCAACCGATCGCAAATATTTTCGATGGATGATCACACATGCTCACGCAAGCATTCAACAGTTTTATTACAAAAATGTCATTCGTCCGATAACTGTCATCTGTCTCTTGGTTTAAAGTATCAAATGAATGATGTATTATTATACATTTGAAACTGTAAAAAATAAAAAATGTTACTTTCCTTTTTCACACTATTTGAAAACTTTACTTTTCGAAGAAAGCTCTACTATTTTAATTACTTGATGTACATTTTTTACTTTTTAAAGCTTTAAACGTAGATATCACTTCTTTTTGTCGGAAACCGCTTGGACAAAATTTAAAAAAATCTAAAAAAAAAGTCTTCAAAACTTATGGAACTTATGGAACTTTTATCACAAAATCTTGTTAGTACAGTGTTTTCTTCTTCAACTTCTGTCCACAGAATTTTTATCAAAAAATCTTGCCGATATAATTTTTCTCAACACCTGTGTCAAAATAATTTTTGTGCGAAAATCTCATCGTTAGAGATTTAACTCTACTTACTAATTTTCGCACATGTCGGCTGAACAAACCATGCTTTAACTAGGATCAATGGAAATAAAAAAATCATATTGAATCGGTAAAATGTCATAAAATGTTCGATTAGGAGGACGGTTTCGGAAGTACACGTGATGTAAATTCCTGTTTAACAGCTGGAAGCCCATTTTCCTGTATAATACCCGTGGCAGGTCTCTGACGTCAGGTCATAGATTTTTTTTTTATTACTTGGTGTCGAGATGCTTGCCGCGTCTCTTGATCTAGATATTTTTCTTATAAATATTATAATCCTCAAAGTTAAATTCATTACTAAATGTGGCACAGCAATGACTCTACACTTAATCTCTTTTATTCCGACAGAGTAATATATTTTCGAACTGTACTATTATGAATTTGTGGTTTTTTCAGATCGAGATGTTTTCCTCACAGAAATATTAGGCACCTGAAATGTCGAACTTGGCTCATATTAAAATAATTGAGCAGAGAGATATATCGTTTCTCTAGCAACACATTATTTTTCGTACTGCAGCCATTTTCGTTCCAATTACATGCTCTTCCAGAAATCTCCTGATTTTCCTCTACAATGGTCTTTCCTACTCGACAAAATGTTTTCAACCGTTGCGCGTACCTCGAGGCTTTGGAAAGCTCGTAGCCACGAAATCCTCTTCTTTAGCCTCACTAGCTTCCCCTCTTGAACCATCGAAGAATATACGCTTTTTACTTTTGTTACTAGTCGAATAGTGGCGACCACCCGGTTACAGAGGACTCACTTTTCAATGGTCATTCCTGTACATAACGTCTAGTTTGCTGCCTTCTCTATTTCTCTACATATTCAACCGGAAAATCTGCTGCAGGGTTCTTCTTTTTCTCTCTCTCTCTCTTATCCCTTTCCCATCTACCATAGGTATATCGTCTTCAACGATAATACCATACCTATCACGTTATAACGATAATAGCACGGGAGCATAGCAGTAATAGTCGTTGACATTATAATGAATATATTATATGAGTAATTTTCATCGAGATTCAACATTCCATTTACACATGAACATAAGTTTACGGCCAGCGTCAAATGGAGGGAATCACATTCACACAGACAGTTGTGGATATGAAATTGATGACCATCTACCATTCTGTAACCAAAATCTTCTTACTACAAGCTATCCTTGCAAAAGCCAATAATATCCGTACTACGGGGAAAATTGAGAATACAAAGAGAGAAAGCGTTCCATGTGACGGCATTCCTTTCGACGTAGAAATATTTTCCTCCCCTGTAAGGCAATTAAGGGATCCAAGACGGTTATTGTTAAACCTTTAATTTCTTAAGCACAAAAGTGTTTACAAAACAGCACGAAATTCAAATTTGTTTAGGTACCATTAAGAATTTTGGGGTCTAGAGAAACGTGGGCAGAGAAACGTTTGTGCGTTGCATAATCATTTGACAATACACAGATTCGAGTTGAAAAGAACATGCGAAGCGAAGAAGCTAAGCTGCGTTTACGGGCTGTGTATAGCATTGCGTTGGAAAAAATCGTAAATATCGCTATTTTTATATGAAGGTTTCCAAATTTTTCATTTCATGAAACATCATGGGACAAGTTCTGATGAAAAATCCCATATCATTGTAATTAAACCAAAATGAGGTTCATGATGTTGCTTAGTCAAGTTGCTGGGTGAAAAAACATATGCAGTTAATGAACCGTATGAGATAGGACAAATATTCCTAAATTATATTATTGACAATTACGTTTCACATCATTGAAGTTCGAAGAACTCAGGGGAAAAGCACACTGAGGAAAAAGATACGTTAGGGAAACAAAACGTTTAGTCAAATGCAGCGAACAGTATATACCGTTCGTTCAACAATAATTTTGTTAAAACGAGCGCATAATTTGTTGATGAATGCCCTTCAATAAAACAAGTTATCACATCAACAAAAATATTCGATGAAACCAATGAAACATGCTGTTGACCGTATCGTTTTAAACGCATACAAATGTTTGCAAAGTTTTTTCAGTCATTTAAAAATAACTAAAATCTGACAAAAATCTTGAATGTCAATTGTAGCACGCAGTGTAAAATATCGAAATATAAGTCCCCAGTAGTTATCTTCTTCTATTACTAAAAGTATTCCGACTGCTGAAAATAGTCGTCCACAGCAACTCGGTAAGCAAATGGGAAAGGCGATAATATCGACATTTACATTAGGGACTCTCAATTATATATTGTCATCCGGAATGTTAGTTTTTATGCTGAAAATGTTGCTGAAAATGAACCATATACGTAGTTGAGAAATATTCGGAGAAACTTTGTATGAGGAAGTATTTTTGGTACTTTGTTAATTACTCGACGGTATCCATTACGCTGAGCTGTACATATGTTAGAATAGTATATCTCCGCAAAACGGTAACATCTATGTGTATACGACGCATAGCTAATTGGCAATATGGCAAATAAAAACTTAATGTTTTTAAACAATAAACAAACGTTTTTCCATACATGCGAATGTTAAAAGTATATAAACAGTAAGGTACGAGAATTTACTTTATCGAATGTAGAATTGTTCACCAGTCATCATACCCGCACACTCTCTCCCTTCTTCTCTCTCTGTCTATGTTAAATATTCTGCATCTATAAATATTAAAATTGGTCTCAGCCGTTCATCCTATTAACTTTGCCATTAACTTCGTACGAAATAAATTTAGTTCATTTATTCGAATACATTCGACGTTTTTTTTCAGAAACGTCGCATTGTCCTAAAGTTTCCTTTTATTAAATTTCTTCATGAACGATGTCTAAATAAAAAAATTTGGAATGTTTGAAAAATGTTTTTAAATTTGCATCAAAGTTAGCCAAAAACTGAACAAATTCGTAAAAAATTTGTTTGCGATCGATAAAATATTTATTTTCCAACCACAAAGGAAAACTCCGACGAGCTCTTGGTCCAATGTTTCATTAATATATCAATTGGTAGTTTTTCAACTTCATTATTATTAACTCGGAATATTTTCATTCTCAATCATATTCTTAATTTTTTAAATAATTTTTGCTCACATGTAAAAAGTCTAAAGCAAATTATCAACGCAAATTTTTTCCTATGACTGTACCGTTCTTAATGCACATGAAATTTAGTATCTTTGAATGTTATTTCAATTATCAATTGATTCCGACATAACTGCTTAATTCGATCTAAATTAATTTTCATGAAAGTTCCCATATGGAATATTAATCAAACTTATGTAGTACATAGTTTCGTGTAGTAAAGTGCGCGCTTCAGTGTCGCGAGACTCAAGCTTATAATTGGATCGAGTTTCATAGCAAAAGGACGAAGGCATTGGTAGAGGTTGGTTGCGATGCCCGAAGGGAGTTTTCTGGTCTCGGATATCCTGCCGTAGTGTTCCTAAACTAGTTGCTATTAAATTGCACGACGAATGGTCACAAGCGAATACGCGAAATGTATAATGGCTTAGTGGTTTACTGATGTGGTATATTACACACAGTTAGATCCATACATACGAATATGCATTTATCCATATATATGTTTAATAGGGATGATATACAAATATGTGATGATGTATGTGGAAGTTTATATAACGTACGTGCCTAACATTAGTGATGTGGGAATTGGGTTTAGAAATTGGAATGTGCTCGAGGTATATATACCTCATTTGCTAGTTCTATATTACTGCTATTTGGATTATTTCCCTCTGCAAATAGCGACAAACGATAATGGTAAACGTGAACTTCTGGCTTGTTAACTTGTCCTATTTCACCGTAACATTTCTATGGATGCTTGAAGCCCGAAGGGAACAGTGGAGATCGGAAAATCATTGAAATGTTCTGGAAATGTTTTCTTTCTCCTATACTACCGTTCAACCGAACGAATAAAGATAACTATTACCATTTGGGAAAAAAGGAATTTAGGAAAAGCAACATGCAAAAAGCCGGTGGTAAAGAAATAAGGAAAAATAATGCGATTTCGTGGTGTAACAACAAAACCACAGATTCGTCCGGTAGGATAAAATATGAGATTCAGATATATACGAGATTCGATAACATCGAAGAGAATACCAATGCGGCAATGT
This sequence comes from Heteropelma amictum, assembly GCA_959613375.1. Classification (NCBI taxonomy): domain Eukaryota; kingdom Metazoa; phylum Arthropoda; class Insecta; order Hymenoptera; family Ichneumonidae; genus Heteropelma; species Heteropelma amictum. The sequence goes on from OY390723.1 coordinate 4,877,174, forward strand.
GGAAGCCAAGTATGGTATAAATCCACGTTGTTGAGTAAACATTCTATACATTTGTTTGTATGGATTTTTCAACAAAATATATTATCAACAAAATAATAAGAAATACCATTGTAACTTTATATGTAATGGGAATCTACACCGGGTATGAACGACATCCGCAAATTTTCGGGCAGTTTGTTGTACCCCATTTGAATCCCTGACTGTCCCCTAGTAAAAAGTAAGACGAAAGATATGTACATTCCAGCAATCTACTAATTTGAATAATTTCTTTATAGAGCGCGTTGTTTAAAGATGTAATGAATAATTACTTTGCAAAATTTGTAACATTGTTTCTGTGACTGATAATTTTGATTGTGTTTAAAACGTTTCCCCGATGAAATTAATATGTTTAGGATTCTAAACATTTGATGGAAAAACCCTCTGTTGAACATATATACCGAAATGGACAGTTCAATGTCGAAATAATGACGAACATCTTCACTACTTTCATTTACTTCAGAGCGTTTTTGAAGTGAAACTTCTTTAGGCGCGGTAGGGTTGTAAATTCGTTCGAGCCAGCTGACGAAAATGAGTGACCTCATGAGGGGAAGCTCTTCCCCTCTAACAGGCAGTTGTGAAGGACGAGTGGGAGCGTCGCTCCTACTCTCTCTCGCCCGCTTCGATAGTTTTGTTATTATACAGCATCGTTATTAGTCATCGAAGGACGTCATTACTGACAAGACACGTGCAATATTTCATTTTATTACGTTAATCATCCGGGGTGTAAGCCTGGAACGTACGTCTATCTTTCCGAAAGGATAAACGAGATTCACAGACAGCAACTGGCAGATGAAACGCGGAGAGGCCAGAGAGATTATTCCGAAACGTTGCCATCTACGGAAGTACACGTGCATCCATCAACGCACCTCGGTCCAGAGAAAAAGAGGGAGAATCCAAACACAGTTGATGCAATATTGTGAAGAGAAAACAAGAGAGAGAGGAAAAAAGAGGCTGGAGAAGGACCGGGAAGGGGAAAACGCCCACGTGCTTCGGGCTAATAATTCCATGATTATTTCATAAGGCTATGAAACGTGCGAATACGGGGGGATGAAGACGGAGAAAAGAGCGAGGAAGAACTCCAGGGGGATGATGGAAGAGGAGAGATAGGCAGGCTTGACGTTCCCCGGAAAAAAGATTTTTTTTTAATGAGGTGCGTGCTGGAACGCCACGCGTTAGAAGTGAAACTTCTTAGGTTAGAGATAAAGTTACTTTTATGCATTGCTTGCTGTATTTGTAATCGATCATCGTTTATTTTAAGGATTAGGATATGGTTATGTGGGATTCAATTAATGGAAAACGCTTTTGATAATATTCCATTTTTTGTTCTTTTTTACTCAATTTCTATTAAATCAGAATCTAATACAGAAATAATGGGTTTATGATAGCTCCCACGTCATTACCACTTCTATTCTTCCCTCACAACTGCCGGTTAGAGGGGAAGAGCTTCCCCTCACGGAGTCACTCATTCATTATCCTATCCTACGCCTCCCCACGTCATTATTTAACAATTATAAATTAAATAATGACCTTAATAAATACAATTTCATTCTTAAAAATATTTAGCAATTATAAATTAAATAATAATACAAATAAATAATATTTTATTCTTGATAATATTTAACAATTATTAATGTTCATAAATAATAATACAATATATCTTCAGCTATCATAAACCCATTATTTCTGTATTAGATTCTGATTTAATAGAAATTGAGTAATAAAATAACGAAAAATGGAATATAATCAAAAGCGCTTTTCATTAACTGAATCCCACATAACCATATCCCAATCCTAAAAATAAACGATGTTCGATTACAAATACAGCAAGCAATGTATAAAAGAAACTTCATCTCTAACCTAAGAAGTTTCACGTCTAACGCGTGGCGTTCCACGCACCTCATTTTTTTTTTATTTTGACACCGTATTGTTCATTAGTTTCAATCATTTGCTTGAACCGATTTTTTTTATATCCAAGCAAAAGTGGCAGAGTAAAAAAGAATGGGTCGAACTAGGCGTGCGTCCTATGTAACGCTCGCGGCGACCGCGAATACGGTCGATTTCTATGAAGTTTCACACGATAATGATTCCAAAAGTTTGCGCACATGTTATTATCATCGTGACGTATCGTGGCAGAATATCGTACGCGTAAATTTAATATCCTTATATAATATCGTGCGCACGAGTTCGAAAGTTGTCCACTTAATGCGTTGTCGAGTGCAACTTTGCCAAACGTTCAGATGTTTTTTCTGACGAAATCGTCTATCATTCGATTTTGTTGAAAATTCCGATGCTTCTCGTTGTGGTATTTCAAAATCGAAGAGGTCAATTGTTTTCACTCGTTTTTAATATATTGATTTTTATTTTTTTAAATGAAATAATTCTGTACAACGGTACGAATTTAAGGAAAATGGATTAACCCACTTGGAAATAAAAAAATTATTCTGAAAAATACTCTTATCTTATCATATATGTATAATTTTGTTCCACTTCCATGACCAATATCTCGGTTATGAGTTCGTCAGTTTTTGTTCTTCGTTAAAAATGATAAAATTCGTTAAAATAATAACAGAAATTGTGTCGAAAAAGGTACTCACGTGACGTGTCAGTCGTTTTTCCTATCGGAATTTATTTAGAAGATGATGAAAATATTACGTTGAACTGACAAGCGGAAAGTAATCGTGAAATATGTTGCTCTTTGATATACCTCGGTGCAAATAAACTGTATGTACTTAAGGATTAACGTTGGGTAAAAGAAACTGATGAAACATTAGAGTTTCTTAGAAAAGAGTTCAATATCCACAAATAGAACAAATTGATCGTTACAGAAATAAAATTACGTAGCTAGACTGGAAAGCAAGTTCAGAGAAATAATGCATGATCACTAGCAAAATTTCACTCAAATGGAACAATTCTTGCGATACTTTTGGAACTGTTGTACCAAAGATTTTTTCTGCTAGTTTGAAATTACACATGTTTCAAAACTATAATCAACGTATGTAATAACAATAATGAAATATATATACATAATAAATAGTATAAATAATAAGCAATGATATATAATAGGAATAATATTTTATGTTTATGTTTTGAATATCCTGCAAGGTATACAATTTATCGTACATTAGCTGACAAACTTCCTTTTGCGAGTGAGTCAAAAAATACCAATCAACAATTATACTGTTTATTTTCTAAATAGTATAGTGGAACACGGTTGAAGAATTCATATCGTTATATTTTTTAAAATTTCCTCATTTAGTATTATTCAAGTTTCCGAAAAAACGCGATTGCCTTCCGTTTCATTGTAATATTTAAATGCTTTCCATCATAAATACGACCTTGAAAATTGTCAAAAAAATGGGCAATGGAGGTATAACGAGTATTGGTAAAATTCGATGGTTTAAATTGAACAATCTGCCAGAGCTCGAGAAGTATCAATTGTATCTTTATGAACTTGATGGCGCTTTGAAGTGTGAATGATTCGCGAAGGGACAAGTTGCAGCATCTACGTTGTTAAAAAAAATAATAACGACGATTTCACTTAACGTAATCATTGTTTTCTCACATCTCGATGGGAAGTTTGTTTTCCGACCCTACTTTGAGGGATGAAAGTGCTACATTCCCGCCCAAAATGCCGAGTTTTGGAAAGGCTTTCACACCTCCGGAGTCTCACCTACATTAAATATGAAAACCTGCACATTTTTTCGCTCAAACAAGCTTCTACAAATGTTGAAAATGAATGTTAAATATTTAAAAAATATAAGACACAAAATGTTTTTGTGAATATAATGGAGACTAAAACAGTATACAAAATGGTGTACCAACCGAATAGCAACAGAAAGTGAACAAATATAATCAAATCCACCACCGCGCGCGCGCACAGAGTAAATTTCTTATTTGTGCAACTCAATCTAGATGAAGGAAAAGCTGCTGACAGCCATTTTCCGCTTCCGTAGCTATATAAAAGATTGCAGAAAGCACGTAAAAATATTTCAACGCGGCTTTGGGCCGAAGAAGAATGAAAGCTGGACACATCCGGTGAGTAGAGGATATTTTCGCGCTTACATTCAATGCTTTGCTTCCACACCCCTGCATCACTCTCTAATTCCTTTTTCCCGGTTTCCCTCTTGCACGTGACAAGGAAAGTTGCGGGGAAATTGTATGCAAGATAGACGGAGAGGCGAAGGGGTATTTCCCTCTCAACGAATGAAGGGTGGAAGCAAATTTCATGCCTGAGAGCGGAACGAAGATTAAATAATGCATCGGACGGAAGCTGTGTGCGTTGGGCATTCGTGCAACCGAAATGGAGGTGGAAATGTGACAAAAATTCGCAAGAGGATGTGCTTCGGTAATTTCTTTTTTCATTCTATCGCTTCACACTCATCGTCTTCCTCACGAAAATTAAAATCTGCGTAAATGTCTGCTCCAGATGTATTCATATTTGACACAAAATTATTAAATAAAATAGAAGTTGATTTTACTATAATCATTATAGTTGAATATTATTCGAGATATAGGTCTTCTATTTTTTGTTTATTAAGTGTGTTCGAAATGTTCCATTATCCGTAAAATGCGTAACCATATATATTTGATCGATCCTTTTGTATATGTGTCTGATTTTGTTTGATGCAAATATTATAAAATTTTCAAGTTGAATAATAAAACTTGGGAACAATGTAAATGTTTAATGCATACAGTTTGCTTGAAAATGATATACTATTATTATACTTTATCTATAATAAAATTATGGAGAATTACGCTGTTTTGGGATCGGAAGAGGATTTAACTTATTTTTTTGTTGGTTTGTTCACCTTTTCTTATACTGTGAATTCGTAATAAATTAGTTTTTCGTACACGTATCTTCTGTGCGTTTTCATCATGTAAATAAATCTTTACGATATTTTCATTTTATATCAACGGACAAAACCTTGCAAGATTGGTGATATTCCTGCAACAAACGAATGTAATGAAAAGTATAAAATTTGTTCATATTCACAAAGAGATGTAAAATTGTTAACCTACCGCAGTAAAAACTATGCAATTCCATCATGTGAGTTCATAGATTCACTCAATAAATTTTATTCATCGAATGTTCTTCCAACGTTTGAATGATGTTTTACAAGTGTGATGTGGCCGCGCTTCTACAGTATATTCTACGGAACGATGTATACATCATAAAATTCTCTAGAGTCTTTTTGTTAGCTTCAACGTTCGTTGAATACCAAAACAGTCGTGGTAGCCATTTGTCTACATAAATCACAAAGAAAACTCGCACATAGCAGCAGACGCGTCAAAAATGATATGTTTATATGTTGTATATGCATAGTCATTTCAGCGTTATTTCTTTATTACCTAAAAAAATCCGTGCGACCGTTCTTAATCATACGATGTACTTATCATTGTCATTTGATTCGTGTACTAATTGGCTGACCATTTTTAGCGTAGAACTTTTCAATTTCTGATGAACAGTCTAACACTGCCATGTACTAATAGGCGGTTGTTATTTTTCATTCAACAGGGAAATTTATATATGCAAAATTTAACCATAAAATATATGTGCCACATACTGATATCGTTACCATATGAAGCGCCAAAAAGTTCTGTACCGGCATTATAATATGTATACTCAATATATGGCGCACACATGTCCAATATACGCATGAGAATGTCCCAATAGATAGCGCATATACGCGCTGCTTATAGCACATATACAGGGTGAGGCACTAACTATTGCCATGTAGAATCACTCTGAAAGTATGATAGTTGTAGAAAAGTTTTCAGAAACAAATATTAAACATAAAAAACAAACGAACGTTTGTTTTTTATTACTAGGTGAAGTCGCATCAGATTTGAAGATCAACTTAATTTTTTTAGATCGAAGGCGACATTTTGGTGCTTATCTTCTGATAGCGGTTACCAAGACGAATCCAATGGAGTTGCTAGGTGGAGTTGCATCAGAGATTTAAAGGTGAGCTTTGTTTTTTAAACAGAATGCTACGTTTTTGGTACTCAATTGCCGATAGCTGATATCCAGACGAATCCAATGATATGCAACATTAAGGTCTTTGAAGGTCGACAAAGGTCATTTGAGACAAAAAAAGTGAAATGAACTTGATTTTTATGTGAGATGAACTTCACATGACGTTCATAATAAAGTTCATTAACAAAAAGTTATATAAAAATACAGTTCATTACACTTTTTTCGCCGCAAATGACCTTTGCTGACCTTCAAAGACCTCAATGTTGCATATCATTGGATTCGTCTGGATAGCAGATATCGGTAAATGAGTACCAAAAACGTAGCATTCTGTTTAAAAAAACAAAGCTAACCTTCAAATCTCTGATGCAACTCCACCTAGCAATAAAAAACTAACGTCATATGATAGCCGTCGTTGTCCCATGGAGCTTTTGTTTCGAAAACTTTTCTACTACTATCATAATTCCGGAGTTATTCTACGTGGCAATAGTTGGTGCCTCACCCTGTATATGTCCCGTATATAATTTAACCGGTAAATATACAGGTCGTTTCAGAAAATTATGTCATCCTCGTAATGGTAGATCTGGACTGAAATTCTGAGACGATTGACATAACCATGTATGGGTCGCCGATGCAACCCTCATTTAATATTAATTTTTCATGCTGACCAATCAGATGCGCGCGCTAGTCCGTGAGCACTGCGCGGTAGTAGTTGTGCCGCGAAAAGCGGGGCCCCTGACGCCTTTTCAAACTTTGCAATTTTCTATTTCTCATTTTTTCTAAGAAAACGCTGATTTATTTTGCGTTGAATGCGGCCAATCGTATAACGGGCCAACATTCTTTTCATCTCTTTTGTATTAAAAACTTTTTTCATTTTTCCCAATCTAACTTTTTTTACTAACTTACTTATTTTATATAATTAACTAATTAACTTTATATATCTTATGTTATCGTATTTACACAATTATTTTTCACGGATGATACATCATAATACAAACAAACAGCGGGAGAATGGTAGAAGTGATGAAGGAAAAAACAACTAAAAGACGAATGACATCAGCAGATTAATTTGTAAATTTATTAAATACAGCTAATTACATATTGATGCAATTGATTATTACAGATTATGTATATCACAAAAGTTTGAGAATATCTATCTCGAATATTCTGTATACTCAGTCGAACTATGGCAACCTAATGGAATGCCAACGTTGGCCCAATATCGGTTGTTCATTGCCGGCCAATGATCGGAACTTAATGTCGGGCCTGAGAATCGGCCAATTGTTTAGCCATGCCCTTATGAATGATCTAACACAGAAGACACAGTGCGACCTATCGCCCATCCGGTGTTCCAACAACGGCACGGTATATTACTGTGTCGCCACTGACAGACACGATCAAAATGAGAGTTTTTAATTGAACTATACGCATGGTTACCAATATAAAGCGTTTCACTAGCGTATGGACCGGCATTTTAATAATTCAAAAATGACGCGTCTCTTCTTTTGTTGTCTTCTTTTTATCGTATCGTATCATATATAAAAAAAATGCATCCTTCATATCATACAAAACCGAAAGCATGTCTGAAGTAAATGGTATAGGAAAAATATGTCAGCCCGCACAATACGGCCGACTGTATCTATTAGATAATCCCTGGAAAAAAAATGTTGATTGAAAGCTTGAAAGAAAATTAAAAACAGAAAGCTTTCGGTTATTACGACTTTTCAAGAGATTTTTTAGGAAACATTTCTAGCGTATAGGATCGTCGAATCATGATGTCCCGTGGGCCGAGATGTCATATCGAATTCTTGGCAAAATTATGTAAAAATTGTACAGTTTCCAACGAGATGCAACAAGATTAAATATTGGTACTTCAGCCTAAGAAGCTAATGGTCATGAATAACATAATTGAATTGAGAAATTATAAAGTAATTGCTGTAACTTTAAGAACGCATATTGAAAAGCGGTACTGTCCTAACTGTCCTAAGTTATATTAACTGTTTCAAGCAATGATAAAATAGATCCCCATGCAGTCAGCTCCGTCGTCTGTAGAAGATGTTTTTCTGTCACGAGGCGAATAAAAATATGGCTTCCAGAACGATTTTTTCAAATATCGATTTATTTAATCCTTACTTACACACAATTTTGCAAGACTTTATTTTTAAATAAAAACATTGCCACCGATACAAGTTTTAGTGGGAAAGAAAAAACAAAACAGCTCTTCCCCGCTTCAGAAGAAAATACTAGCCAAGCCGATATTGCTGATACATTTATCAATAGTAATATCTAATTATATTCTTGTATCAAATATCATCAGATCATTTTCAGCTTAAGGGTACAGTGATGCCCATGTTCTGAACTTTCTGAATGATCATACGAATTAGTCTTCAAGGCCCCAAGCTCTTTTAACCATCTCAATGAAGTACTCGTCGCTGGTAATAGTGGCACTTAAGCGAGTGTAGTAATTTATAAATTCTTGGGTAGTAACCTTCAAAAAAGATGTAAATGAAATAATCAGCGAGTTTTAAAAACAAAATTGTTACATCGTCTGAAGGAGTTTCATATTGGAGATCAAGATACTTACAATTCCATCTACCGTACCGCCTACTTCAAAATTGTTAAGATATTTTGCCAATACACCCTCCTTAATTTCCTGGCCACTTTGGTAAAGGTGATGTTGAGTAGTGTCGTAAACACTGGAAATGTCTTCTATGGTGATTACGCCATCCTTATCTTTATCCATTTTGTCAAACGCTCGCTGAACAACGGCTTGCCGATTTTGAGACATAGTATGCTGCAAATGGCGTACAATTTCGAATACAAACGTCCACATCAATTGCGAAATTAATCTCGCGACAAGTATATGTAGTGACAGCGAACAGAATTCTTGATTCCGTTCGCCGATCGATATTTTCATTTCGCCGAATGATTCTTCATTTGTGTAAATAAAAAGATTGCATATCATGCTTAAGAACGTGACGAAAGTGACTGAAAATCGTAACGTAAACTGTTTTCATACCGGGTAATATTGTTTCATTTCTTAAAAATTCCGTGTGACCTATATCGAACTTCCGATATATTTATTGTTGAGGATTTATTCGTTATATGATTGACTGTTGAGTAACACAAGGCAGTACCTATCAGAGGACTAATATCATACGACTTGTATGAATTTTTCAAATTGTACTTTGTGATAAGTTTTATTAGTTTTTGTGTTATTAAAAACGATTGTTAAACATATGAACGATGAAATAGTAATTGGTGAAACGTTGAAATTACAGTGACTGACTTTATCGAGAAGATGGAGAAGATTTCGTTGATCGAAGTGAGCACGTAAAATACGTAAAATAAAATATAATAAATTCCATCGCAAGGAGGCAGTACAAGAAAAAAATTTGTATCGAATTTTTATTTCAGTCTCGCTAAAAACTACCATCCTACCGCTTGATTTCGAATATTTTCATATTTTTCTCACTGTAGCGATAACTATAATGAACAAAAGACTTTAAGTAGGTAACTTGCGTCGCCACTACACTACTACCACTAGATGGAATATTTTGGAAAAAGTCAAATATTTAGTCACTTTTTTCGATAATTCTCTGAGCCAACGAAGCTAAAATTGCAAAGGCTAAATTTTTGTTGGACACTCGAAAATTAGATGAAAATATTCAAGTAGTGTAAAGGAATTTATTCATACAAATATATGTATAATTCGCAATAATAAACCCGAATCGGTTATCGTGGGTGTGCCCCGAGCCATATTTATAGTCAATGCCTGTTCCTATAACTTTTTTCAGAAAATTCGAAACTTCGATCATTCGAGCCACAAGAAGAATAAATCAGAACTACTTTGCATACTCTTTATGGATACTATAAACTTTGGAAAAATACTTCAACATCATAATTTGAAGTGGCAATGGTTATTTGCAACGGTACTTTTGTAAGTTAAAAATAAACCCCCTTTATGACACTTTCTTACATCAACATCTTGAATTGGGAAAAAAATGTTCGTCAAAATACGTTGCAATGTGATTTCTGATATCTCTGATATTTATGATCTCTGATATCTAGAGATGCGGCAGCGTCTCGGCACCAAGTAACGACAAAAAAAATATTTTATGGCCTGATGTCAGGGACCTGCCACGGATATTATGCAAGAAAATTGGCTTTCAGCTGTCAAACAAGAATTTAAACCACGTATATTTCCGAAACCGTTCTCCCAATCGAAAATAACATTTTACCGATACGATATGATTTTTTTCTTTCCATTGAGCCTAGTTAAAGCATGTTTTGTTCAGCCGATATGTGCAAACTCATCATTTTAACTGATTTTTTTTGTACTAAATTTCAAAATGATATATATATTACATTCGTCACGCATATCCTTTTAACAGGCGACGCGAAGTAGGCAAATCACCGAAAAATCAAAACATTAGTGCTAAACATCAAAATATTGCAACCTTTTCCGATGTCAAAGTCGTAACGTTCTCCGATTGCGCGTAACTTGAAGAGATAAAAGTGGAAAAAAAGTTGTGAATGAAAAAAATCTCTATCGATGAGATTTTTGCACAAAAATTCTTTTGAGAGAAGTTTTGGGAAAAATTAGATCGACAACATTTTCCGATAAGAATTCTGTGGACAGAAGTTGAAAAAAACCGTTCCACCGACAAGATTTTGTGATAAGTTCCATTGACATAAGTTTTGAAGATATTCTTCTTTTTTTAGTTTTTTTTTAAATTTCGTCTTATATGATTAAGTTTGGTGGTTTCCTATAAAAAGAAGTGAAATCCACATTTAAAATTGTAAAAAGTAAAAAATGTACACCAAGCAATTAAAATAGTAGCTTTCGTTAAAAATTATTTTTTCCAAATAGTGTGAAAAATAAAAGTAACGTTTCCCAATAAAAAATAAAATCTAAGTTGGCGTGCATGAAACTGCTTTCTTGTTAACCATGCACACAAAGTTTAATTTTTTTCAAAAATGATACTTTTATTTTCCACACGATTTGAAAAATAAATACTTTTTAGAGAAAGCTGTTATTTTAATTATTTGGTGTGCATTTACTGTTACAGTTTTGTTTACAGTTTTGTTTACAGTTTTGTTTACAGTTTTAAATGTAGATTTAATATACGTGATTTCAAGTCCGAAAAAAATTCATTTTTTTGAAATGTTCTTGTTGACTTACCGTAGCTTCAGCACCACGGAACATCTGCCAATTTATAACGGCAATTACAAAGAAAATATGAAAAAGAAAATTTTTATTTAGATTTGCCATTATGTTTTGTAAATTTTCAGTGCAACGTTGGGGCCGTGAAAAGCAAAACCTGTCGATTCAAAAGAATTTTGTGCTACTGTACGAACTACGAAAGAATTGTGCTATATATATACACGTACAAGGTGTACCGGGAGTCACTGTTGCTAACCAACAAGTTTTAATACTTGCGCAAGACGGAAAATAAATAGTCTACTATTATAAAAGAATAAGCCACGATCACGGAGGATCGTAAGAATTGAACGGGGACAGCGTCGAGATAACTACCGGAAAAAAATGTATAGTATGCTGTACCGCCGACAAAAAACTTTGTGTAAACGGTGACGTAAAGAAAAAAATTCAGCGGAGTTGAAATTTAACTCCTATACATTGAACCTCCAACTACATGGTATCGGGTCAAAACAGACGTAAGGCAATGTAAATTGAACGCTTACTATACGACAACGCTACAATAAATCCGAAATTTCAATTTTTTATGTACGCAGTACGAAAGTAGGATTAAATTTAAACCTTTCTTTTGTAATGTGTAAAGCCTTATAGCAGCTATATATGTATAATTTGAATACTTGAAAATTTCTTTAAATTAATTGGCGTCGAGACGCTGCCTCGTTTCTAGATATATGTATATATGCCTTGCGTGGAAGTTTTGTACCGCCGCAGCCTATGCTAGCATAACGATTATACGAATTATATAATTATATAATCGTATAGTATACGATTATATGAGGATTGACAACAAAAAAACAAATTAATTATATTTTCGTTGTTTGAGATAGTATTCGACCCTCCTTCATCGTCATCATTCGTCCTACACCGAAAAATTCCAATTAAAATTTTTCGCCGCCGCTGGGAATCGCACCTGCCCAGCTACAATCCTGTCTTTCGAGGTGAGTAATAAGGCGCAATAAGACTATCTTATTACGCCATTGACTACTCTTGAAATGTTGCCACCTAAATCTATATTATACCGTATCTTCCAAGGTGTAAGTACCAAGATAAGATGCTAGCCACAGTAGTATACTGCGAATCTTAAAAGTACGTTGAGAAAAAATATTCTTATATTTATATTCCTTATAATCAATTTTTTACTTACAAATTAACAATTGAAAAAATGTTCATTCTATCTATACCTTTATTTTGACATAGTATATGAGGCGTTCTATACCATTTCGAACGGTCAAAACGTTTTTCATACTCAAAAAAATTGAAATTTTGTCAAATTATTTATGTATATGAAATACAACAGTGTACATTTTTTCAACATTTTTGGATCGCATTTTCTCAAATTTTTTTTAATTTTAAAATTTTCAAAATACCGTTATGAGCATTTGATTTAACAGAAAAATATTTAAGACAAAAAAGTTGCAGTTTTACGTGAACTTTGTGAAAAAATGTTGTTTTGAATTTTTCGAGTTTACAAAATACCCATTTCACCGAAACTATACAAAAATTTCTTTTTTCCGTCGGTGTGTCACTTTCGATTTTTCTCAGAAAATTCCTGGAAATACTCTGAAATGTGTACAGTAACACCTATTTTTTTCCGGAATGGCTCGATTCGTTGTTCCAAAGCTGCGCTTTGTTTTATTATTATGATATATATTTTTTTTTTCTTAGAATAATCAATTATTGAGGAAAATCATACTCTCCCAAATTGTATGTATCAAATTTTTAGATAAAAGAACATCTACAATAATAATATTAATGTTTTCGAGCTTGTTGGAGCATAGTTCATCGGTAACGTAGATGGAACTCCATGGAACTCGTTCGAAAGGTACGCACTATAATCACTCGCTCAAAATTTTAATGATTAAATTAATCATTTTCTTTCCTATCATTATATTTTTTCCTTATTGTTTTTAACATCGATCACAATGTAGGAACCGAGAAAAAGAATATAAACAGGTCGTTTAGCGAGAAGAAGTTGAGAGCAAGTGATTATAGTGCGTAGCTTTTGAAGGAGTTCCATGGCGTTCCATCTTCGTTACCGACGAACTATGCTCCAACAAGCTCCAAAACACTGATATTATTATAGACATTCTTTTATCTAAAAATTTGATAGAAACAATTTGGGAGAGCAAGATTTTCCACATTCATTGATTATTCTAAAAAAAATATACATATCATACTATAAAAACAAAGCACAACTTTAGAACAACAAATCGAGCCATTCTAAAAAAAATAGGTGTTACTGTACACACTTCAAATTATTTTCTGGAATTTTTTGAGAAAAATCGAAAGTGGCATAGCGACCGAAAAAATATATTTTTGTATAACTTTGGTGAAAATGGGCATTTTTTAAACTCGTAACATTGCAACTTTTTTGTCGAAAATATTTTTCTGTTAAATCAAATGCTCACGAGATATAACGGTATATAAATTATGAGGTAGAAAAAATGTAGTTCAAACATATGGCAACGAAATTAATACGGTATGATGGAAAAAAAACTAGGCAATATAAAGTATTTAAGATAACATATATTACGTTAGAATTGAAAGGTAATCGGAACACACTATGTATATCGTCGTCTATCGATAACTAATAATTTATATATGATCATTCACCAGGAACTGACAAAAGCTTGTACATCTGCGAGTGTACAAGCATTCAAGAAGATTTTTGCAATCCAAAAGAGTATATAAAAAGAACGACTTGATGACGAAAGAAACAAGAAGTTGTTGGTACCTATAACAATAAATTGAGAATATATACTAAGTAGTAATTTATCGAAAAATTTCACATTGAAAAGATGAAGAATAACATTTTATGCATAAAAAACGATATAGATAATAAATCATGAGGAAAAAACAATTTCAGAAATAAGGTCAGGAAATTTATAAAGTATGAGGAAAAAACTAATCGACATAAATAACGAAAATAGATCGAAACAGATATATATATCTACGTCAAGTACAAGGAAAAGAAGTTCGATAATAAAATATGAGGAAAAGATAATCACCGAAGTATAATATATACCAATATCTGCGTCAGAATTTAAAAAATGATCGAGACCCATGTATCCATGTCGTCCCCAATTAATCTTCGAGCAAAAATTATCCCCTGATCAATTAAGATAAATGGCTATAACTTCGTCATGCTAAGACTACATTCGGAAATATGTTCGAAATAGATCATCTTTACATTGTTTTTTTTTATAAATAAAATCGCTTTTCCGATAATATGGACATATTATTATCGAAATGAAATATTGAATATATAAATAATTTACCCTCAAAACGTGAAAAAAATGATTTTCAACATTGTCTATTCGTACATAATTTCGTCATGTAAAAATGGTGGTGTCCCTAACGTCGTCAGCTCCTGTACATAACTTCGTCGCTATAGCTATGTCTAGTAAATACCGGTTGTCAGAAAAATATTAGTTTTATTATAAATGTTTACTTTATAGGATAACATTTTTTTAATCATTACAGACAATATCACATTTGTTTCCTTACATAAAATATATAAATATATGAATATAACATCTTATTATTTATTAACTTCGGCAGAGTATATTCTTCTTTCGTTCAGGAGCAATAATTTCATCAGTCTTCAAGTTTTTAACTATGATAACTAGAATGACGATATTTCACTGTGACAACGATAATTCAATGAGAATGAACTAATAATTCAACCTACAAAATAGACTAGAACTTCTATCTAAAACGACGCTGTAATGCTTTATGTGTTCCTTATGAGACGACATAAGATACAATCACAGCATACGGTGGATATATAATGTCGTCATTTACACTGTGTATGAATAAGAATTGGAGGTACATCTGAGATTGAAATAAGTGAAAATTTAAGAGAAATACGATCAGTTTGTGTATTTTAGGCTTGTTGTTAAGTAAATCAATTTGACGAAATTATATCCAATGGACAAAAAATTGGTATGTACCCAATTTCGTCATAGTCAAGTGACAATCCGAAAATTCAAGATGATTCGGATTAATACGGAATAATTATATGACGAAATTAGATAATTGTACTGTCGAATATATGCAGATTCATTAAAAAAATACTTCACATCGATATATTTTATTTTACATTCATAAAAATGTATGATAATTTTAGAAGCCTCGTAACGTAATTTCGTCAGTCTGACGAAATAAGCATCATGGAGTATTCCGACGGTACATATAATATCGTCATAGGTGAAAAAGAAAAAAAATGATCGAAAAACGGCAATGCAAGTGATGTTTATGATTCACCTAAGTTTCGTAGATAAAATATTGAAAAAAAAAAATGAATACATTTATCTACTGAACTCAAAAATCTTAAGGAAAGTGTGTCTTTTACTAGGTCTTGTGCGTAACTGATGCTGACGCTGAGTCTGGCACGTGACGACCTCGCAGCAAAGAATATTTATCTATAAATTCTTTATACGTAAATACCAATGTATAATGGGTGGAATAACACCGAACAATATGGTTACATAGTTTCGAACCAAAACATCTATCCGTTTTATACAGTATTGCTTAATTTATTAAATTTTTTATAATCTGACGAAATTATGTACACTGACGAAATTATAGCCATTTAATAATATTAATATAGCCAGATAATATTAATATTAATAGCCAGAAAATACATAATATTACAAATATAAAAAATATATAAAATTATAAACTTTTTTGGTGTAACAGGTAATTATAATTCATTTTTATAATTCGACATTCTTTTATCTAAAAATTTGATAGAAACAATTTGGGAGAGCAAGATTTTCCACATTCATTGATTATTCTAAAAAAAATATACATATCAAACTATAAAAACAAAGCACAACTTTAGAACAACAAATCGAGCCATTCTAAAAAAAATAGGTGTTACTGTACACACTTCAAATTATTTTCTGGAATTTTTTGAGAAAAATCGAAAGTGGCATAGCGACCGAAAAAATATATTTTTGTATAACTTTGGTGAAAATGGGCATTTTTTAAACTCGAAAAATGAAAACAACCTTTTTTCTAAAAGTTTATGTAACATTGCAACTTTTTTGTCGAAAATATTTTTCTGTTAAATCAAATGCTCACGAGATATAACGGTATATAAATTATGAGGTAGAAAAAATGTAGTTCAAACATATGGCAACGAAATTAATACGGTATGATGGAAAAAAAACTAGGCAATATAAAGTATTTAAGATAACATACATTACGTTAGAATTGAAAGGTAATCGGAACACACTATGTATATCGTCGTCTATCGATAACTAATAATTTATATATGATCATTCACCAGGAACTGACAAAAGCTTGTACATCTGCGAGTGTACAAGCATTCAAGAAGATTTTTGCAATCCAAAAGAGTATATAAAAAGAACGACTTGATGACGAAAGAAACAAGAAGTTGTTGGTACCTATAACAATAAATTGAGAATATATACTAAGTAGTAATTTATCGAAAAATTTCACATTGAAAAGATGAAGAATAACATTTTATGCATAAAAAACGATATAGATAATAAATCATGAGGAAAAAACAATTTCAGAAATAAGGTCAGGAAATTTATAAAGTATGAGGAAAAAACTAATCGACATAAATAACGAAAATAGATCGAAACAGATATGTATATCTACGTCAAGTACAAGGAAAAGAAGTTCGATAATAAAATATGAGGAAAAGATAATCACCGAAGTATAATATATACCAATATCTGCGTCAGAATTTAAAAAATGATCGAGACCCATGTACCCATGTCGTCCCCAATTAATCTTCGAGCAAAAATTATCCCCTGATCAATTAAGATAAATGGCTATAACTTCGTCATGCTAAGACTACATTCGGAAATATGTTCGAAATAGATCATCTTTACATTGTTTTTTTTTATAAATAAAATCGCTTTTCCGATAATATGGACATATTATTATCGAAATGAAATATTGAATATATAAATAATTTACCCTCAAAACGTGAAAAAAATGATTTCCAACATTGTCTATTCGTACATAATTTCGTCATGTAAAAATGGTGGTGTCCCTAACGTCGTCAGCTCCTGTACATAACTTCGTCGCTATAGCTATGTCTAGTAAATACCGGTTGTCAGAAAAATATTAGTTTTATTATAAATGTTTACTTTATAGGATAACATTTTTTTAATCATTACAGACAATATCACATTTGTTTCCTTACATAAAATATATAAATATATGAATATAACATCTTATTATTTATTAACTTCGGCAGAGTATATTCTTCTTTCGTTCAGGAGCAATAATTTCATCAGTCTTCAAGTTTTTAACTATGATAACTAGAATGACGATATTTCACTGTGACAACGATAATTCAATGAGAATGAACTAATAATTCAACCTACAAAATAGACTAGAACTTCTATCTAAAACGACGCTGTAATGCTTTATGTGTTCCTTATGAGACGACATAAGATACAATCACAGCATACGGTGGATATATAATGTCGTCATTTACAGTGTGTATGAATAAGAATTGGAGGTACATCTGAGATTGAAATAAGTGAAAATTTAAGAGAAATACGATCAGTTTGTGTATTTTAGGCTTGTTGTTAAGTAAATCAATTTGACGAAATTATATCCAATGGACAAAAAATTGGTATGTACCCAATTTCGTCATAGTCAAGTGACAATCCGAAAATTCAAGATGATTCGGATTAATACGGAATAATTATATGACGAAATTAGATAATTGTACTGTCGAATATATGCAGATTCATTAAAAAAATACTTCACATCGATATATTTTATTTTACATTCATAAAAATGTATGATAATTTTAGAAGCCTCGTAACGTAATTTCGTCAGTCTGACGAAATAAGCATCATGGAGTATTCCGACGGTACATATAATATCGTCATAGGTGAAAAAGAAAAAAAATGATCGAAAAACGGCAATGCAAGTGATGTTTATGATTCACCTAAGTTTCGTAGATAAAATATTGAAAAAAAAAAATGAATACATTTATCTACTGAACTCAAAAATCTTAAGGAAAGTGTGTCCTTTACTAGGTCTTGTGCGTAACTGATGCTGACGCTGAGTCTGGCACGTGACGACCTCGCAGCAAAGAATATTTATCTATAAATTCTTTATACGTAAATACCAATGTATAATGGGTGGAATAACACCGAACAATATGGTTACATAGTTTCGAACCAAAACATCTATCCGTTTTATACAGTATTGCTTAATTTATTAAATTTTTTATAATCTGACGAAATTATGTACACTGACGAAATTATAGCCATTTAATAATATTAATATAGCCAGATAATATTAATATTAATAGCCAGAAAATACATAATATTACAAATATAAAAAATATATAAAATTATAAACTTTTTTGGTGTAACAGGTAATTATAATTCATTTGTATAGACACACAGTCTCGCTTTTTGAAACTGCGTGGCGCTTGTTACACCGAAAAAATGTATAATTTCATATATTTTTTATATTTGTAATATTTTTACTCAAAGCATAATTACTCGAAGCTACATAGCCACACTAGCCACACTATCAAGCCACAGCCGAGAAGAGCGAATTTCACACCGATGCGAAGTACGGCAGAAAATACTTTCTGACTTCATTTCTTTTCATGTACAAATTTTGCACAGATTTTCATTGACACTGAATTCATTGAATAATATTTTCTCTGCCATCTTTATTTACTAATGAGTTTATTCCAAATAATGTTTCGTTGACAGAAAAGGTACGATATTTGAAAGGAATCGAATTATTCGATATTGATACATTTTTTTTTTAATTGGACGACCAATTATCTGCGCGAAGAGAATTGTTATAGTATTAGAATTTGTACCCAAATTAAACACTCGTCGTGTGAATACGAATAGCAATTTTCCCATTTATTGCGAGTAAATTTAGCACCGTAAGTAAATTAACAAATTTAAAAGAACTATCATCAATTCTTCCCATATACTTTAACACACCAAAAAAAATCTTCAAGCTTAGTTATTTGAACGTATGTGGCCAGCAAGGCCTGTATTAAATATCGTGAAGGCTACATGCTGCATCCTACGTACCGTAAAGTATATCTCATTATGATCGATGGAATTTTAATTGAGAGATACCTATACGAATCACATGTGAACTCTCACTTATAGATCGCAACGAAATTGTGTCTAGAAGTGAAATATAATTATCAACTATATTAATTAACTATACATTATCTAATTAACTATATATTACCTAATTATGATAAGATAAGATATGGTTAATTAATAGCGTTTTGCACTTTGAATTATTAGAATCAATTATGCAGCTTCAATCTAGATGAAAAGTTATATCAGATATTACAGTCCTCAAAATTACGCTCGCCCGGACAATTCCTATCGTCAGACGTTTCTTCACATAGCAACCGTAGTTGACATAATTTTTCTTAATGATGCGATACTCAAAAAAAAATTTTCGCGTGTGTCCCGTATTCGGAATAAAGTCTACTTTATTCCTATCAGAAAAAAATATGTTTTCACATTATTTTCGTCGTGGCCACTTTTGTCCTGCAAAACCTATCATTTTCCGATGAACGCCGTATTTGTTATCGAAAAGTTCAGAAAATTTCCTTTAAAAATCACCCGCGACCCGTCCGATTATCTTTACGGGGGGCGAAATAAAAGGGGGTGGCCACCCTTAACATGTCACCCTGTATATATCTTGATCTTTCGTATAATAGTGTGTGCGGCCGTGTGTGTGCCACTGTGTATGTGTGTACATATTTTTCAATAATCGCAACGATAGGACTTCGAGGTTCAACAGAGGAGATCAACGATAAAGACAAAGTTTTTGTGAGCCTTTGTAGCGTCAAAGTAGCAGCTTCCACTGCATTATAAGCGTTGCAGACTTAACAAAGGTTTTCCAGGACTTACTTCCGTGAAAGTAGGCGCGAATAGCTCATAGGAGTGGTAAAGAAGGCGCTAAATTTCGACTCGGGAACAAATAGAGTCTCCGAGATCGCGAGTTGAAAACATGACAGTTTTAATCGGGACATCATTCCGCGTCTGATAGAGCAAGCGATTTTCAAGTATGAATTTTGTCACGAAAACGAACTTTTTTCGCTCTATCGCCTAATATGTAATTGTCCGTAAACGAAAGAACTCTGCAAAATGATACCCTCAACCGAAGATTGACCATCAATATTGTACTACTTATACTGGGCTCCGCCGTCGGCTTCGAAAAATTCAGCGCATTTGAATCTATAATTCACTTGTTATATTCTACTACATGATAGTCATATTTTTATATATGTAGCGTTTGAGGATTGTGAGGTGAATCAATAACACACGAGTCGAATTAATAAGAAATGGAAAAGTTAAAAGAGTATGAAAAGAAGAGTTAGAAGAGTAGAACTGTTTCATTCATTACAATAGTTTTATTGATGAGAAAAAGAAAAAAAATGTTGCAAGAAAAATTGATTATAAATGCATTGCTAGCTTATTTTAATGAATGATACAGTTTTTAAGAAAAGATTTCTTTATCACCTTTATCAACTTTATCAAGACACCTTTTCCCATCCACAGTTAAATAATTTTAAAGCATGTTTACATGTAAAATTTGTGAAAAATATGGTCATGGGTCTGCTATGGGGTGAACATAATTTTCAAGAACACCATCGCGTTCGTAAGAAAAAATCACGTAAAATTGTAAAAAAAAAAATTGTTATACGGCCATTTTTAAATAAGTTATTATATTTGTTAACTAAGCCGCTCGCGCGGGGCTGCGGAGTAAGAGGGGCCGTCCCCACCGCGCCCCCCGGTCGCACGGTCGGCGCCGCGCGCTCGGCTGCCAGCCGTCGATCGAAATACATTGATAACTGTGATGGCATAATTGCTCGTAAAGGGGATAATTTTATTGAATCCTATGGCCGGAAGCGTAGGGATTGCTGAGGAACTCGAATTATGCAAATATCTTTATTACAACAATAGAAAATTGAACAAACGTAAAGACATTCATATCTCGAGCTGTAATCAAAATATTGCAGATTTTTTTTTTTTAATTGTTCGTTTTTCAAAAACTAGTTCGATGGTCCAATAATTTTTCCGATATCTTCGCAACTTTGGTCGGAATTGTTTTTGTTTATTAG
Source organism: Heteropelma amictum (assembly GCA_959613375.1). Taxonomy (NCBI): domain Eukaryota; kingdom Metazoa; phylum Arthropoda; class Insecta; order Hymenoptera; family Ichneumonidae; genus Heteropelma; species Heteropelma amictum. The sequence continues at coordinate 4,898,531 of OY390723.1, forward strand.
CAAAAATCAGAAATTGGCGAAAAACAGTATTTATTTTCAAAAAAATTTTTATTTTTATTTCTCAAATCGCTTGTGCATGATGATACGAAGCTCCTCGATTTTTTTCCACCCTGTGGGCCTTCGTTTTCAAATTGTATTGAAGGGCAAAGATTTTTCGATGATCGCAGATTGTTGCTAAACTATATCTCGCAGATCGATGAATCGTGCGCGATTCTCTTGAGGTTCGGCTCCTCTACATCATGTACGAGTTTCAAACCGATATGTTGATAAACACCCGATTGCGGTTGCAAAAACGAAATGTAGAATTTTCATTTTCATTTGCCATTAACCGCTTAATTAACAATGTTAGCACTTAACATGTTAGCGAAACTTTTTTCGATCGGACGCGTTCCAAAAAAGATATCTCAAAAATATTAATTTTTTTTTTTTTCAATAGTTTTTTTATTGTTGAAATATACACTTTGCAAAGTCCGAAAATTGACGATTATATTCTCGTAGGTCCAAACAACCTATAAAAAAATTGGCGAGAGAGTTCCCCTTTTGAATAGAACTTTGTAAAATATGGCCTAAGGTGACTGGACTACCAGTCCTGTCTTTACTGGGTCCGGGGCCCCGTCCCACCTATATACGAAAAAAAATGGTTTCATGTATCCTTCTAATAAAAAGAAGTTGATAAAAAGAAGTCGCATATATTATTATCATTTTATTCCTTCTGTAATTTGGTCGGTGATGAGCGAATACGCGAAATTCATGTGACACTTGGTTCGCGCGGCTTATCCTACTCTGACAGTTGTCAGATTGTAACAGGTCGTCAACAGCATTCATTGATCGATTAGTTTTGCGCCATAGCCGGATTAAGAAGCTGGCAATTAATCTGAATTCAGAACGAACCCAAAAGAATATAGCAGATTCAGTCCGATGTAAAGCCCAATTTAAGCAAACAAAAGTGTTGGATCCTCTATTTCAATTTTTTCAGTATTTATTTTCACGCTTATTTCACGGACATTTGATTTTTTTTTAATTTTTTCCTAGGTGCATTTCGTCACTACTAATGGATTTGAGTAATACAAAATTGGTCATAAGAATATTTAGCGCACCGAGAATTTTTTGAAGGTTTCAATTGCCTGTAACGGTGGGTTCTGGACATACGATTTTTTTTGGATGCATTTCGTTAATGCATCCAAAATGAATGCACAATGAATTTGAAATAAACAAATTTCCTTTATGTTCACATCGTTGTATAGAATACGTCCCTGATAAAATTTTTTTCCCGCATTGTTCTCAAAAACTTCCATTTTCTCCCAAAATTTTTCCGATTTTTTCAGTGAATTGAGACTTTTCGGAGAAATCTGGAGAAAAAATATTTCCCCATTACTGCGAAATTTCCCAAATTTCTCGAAATTTTTCCTTTTTCCCCCGTATTTTTCTTAAAAACCCTTATTTTCTCCCAAAAATTGTCCGATTTTCTCCGATTTTTTTAGTGAATTGAGACTTTTCGGAGAAATCTGGAGAAAAAATATTTTCCCAGTACTGCGAAATTTCCCAAATTTCTCGAAGTTTTTCCTTTTTCCCCCGTATTTTTCTTAAAAACTCTTATTTTCTCCCAAAAATTATCCGTTTTTTCCGATTTTTTTAGTGAATTGAGACTTTTCAGAGAAACCCGGAAAAAATATTTCCACATTAATTTCGGAATGGAACGAGATATCAAGGTTGGAGGGGATAAGAAGGGAAGGATGCGGTTAATCAGCTGGAACATTGCGGGGGCAAAGAAAATCAGGGAAGTGGGAAAGTGGTTAGAGAGTTTTGATGTCATAGCGCTGCAAGAAACGTGGGTGGAACGGAAAGATGAAAGCAACTTACTAAACGAATTGAATAGAGAATTCAAGTGGCGGACAAAGCCAGCGATAAAAATAAACAGAAAGGGAAGAGCGATTGGTGGACAACTAGTGGGAGTAAGAAAAAGTGTAGGAGAAAGCGTGGTTTTGGAAGAGTGGCAAGCGGGAATAATAGCAAAAGGGTTCAAATGTGGTAACGCGATCGAGGAGAAAATAACACTCATAACGGTATACAACAATTGCGGGTTTCAGAAAGTAGAAAAACAGCTGGAAAGGATAAGCAGGGAAGCAGAAGAGAGGGGAGAAAACATTTTAATTGTGGGAGATATAAATGCGCGAGTAGGTGAAGAACAAGGTAGGGGAATGGAAGACATGAGCGGGGCATATGAAAGGGTATCGAGGGACAAAGTCAGGAACAGTGAAGGTAGAAGACTGTTGGACTTTTGTGAAAAAAATGGACTTAGCATATTAAACGGGAGATGTGAGGGCGACAGAGAAGGGGGATTCACTTTCATCGGAGGGCAGGGGAATGACGGATCGGTGATCGACTATGGCATCATAAATGAAGGAAAAGAATATTTAATTAAAGAAATGAAAATTGAGTTAAGAATAGAGTCCGACCACCTGCCGCTAACGTTTAGACTAGACAGGAAGAAAACTAAGGGGACACGAGAAAACAGGAGGGAAGCAAGAGACGAGGGGAGTCGGGAGAAAGTAGTAATGCTAGCGTGGAAGGATGAAGCAGAAGTAGAATATGCCAAGACGTTTGCCAAGCTGTGGAATAGGAGAACAGCAACAACAACACAAAACGCAAAACGCAGGTGGGAAATATTAGTAGGCACTATTAAAAATGCAGCGGAAGAGAACGGGATGTGCAGAACAGTCAGGAAGAACACACAGGGGAAAACACAAATGAGTAAGGAGGAAAAGGTCCAGAGGAAAGTAGTATGGACAAGTCTCAAAAAATATATTCAGAATAAGGGCGAACAAGAAAAGAGAGAACTGGTAGAGGAAAAAAGAAAGTTGAAGAAAATTAGAAGGGATAAAAATACAGAATACTGGCAGGGAAGATGGGAAAAAGTAGAAACAAGCAAGAATGTGACAGAAATGTGGCAGGCAATCAAGCCGTTTAAACCAAAAAGGAGCAACCCCGGCAAGCAAATAACGGAAGAAGAATGGGTCAGTCATTTCAGAAATTTACTAGGGGGGACACAGGAACACAGTATCAGAACAGAGGGAGAGAGAAGCCAGGTATTAGACAGGGGAAGAACGAGGAAAGATAGTGAACTTGAAGAGTATGTAAATAGAGAGATAGAATTACAGGAAATTAAGAAAATGATTAGAGGAATGAAGAGTGGTAAAGCGCCGGGCGAAGATGGAGTAGTTATCGAATTCTTTAAAGCATTACCGAAAGAAGGATGGGCGGAACTAAAGGAAATTCTGAACGAGTTTTGGAAAAATGGAGAAATAGGGAACGGGTGGGAAGTCGGTAGAATATACCCCTTACACAAAGCGGGAGATACAGGAAGAGCGGAAAATTATAGGGGTATAACGCTATTAAACACAGGGTATAAGTTGCTAACCAAGATAGTGACGGAAAGGCTGAGATGCTGGTTAGAGGGAAAAAGCATACTCAAAGAAAGTCAGGCGGGTTTTCGAGGAGGAAGAGGAACGAGAGACCACGTCTTCGTTTTGAACGCACTGATAAATAACAAGCTTAAGTGGAGAGGGGGGAAGTTATATTCGGCATTCATCGACTTTAAAGCAGCTTTCGACACAGTGGACAGGGCAATATTAATGGACAAGCTGAGGAAAGTGGGGGTTAGTGGAAGACTTTTAAAAATTATAGGAACGATATATGAAAGGACAGTAAACGAGGTAATTACATCAAAAGGAGTATCGGAACAGTTCGAAACGGTACGCGGAGTTAGACAAGGGTGCCCCCTAAGCCCGCTGCTCTTTAATTTGTTTATCGAAGATATGGATGAAATATGGGAAAGGAAAAAGGAAGGGGGAACGGTAATAGCGGGGGAGAAAATATACGTGATGAAATTTGCGGATGATATAGTGGTATTGGCAGATAGTGGAGAGGGCCTAAGAAGTATGCTGGGATCTCTCGAAAAATACGTAGAGAAAAACAAACTGACGCTTAATATAAATAAGACAAAAATCCTGATTTTTAAAAACGGGGGGAGAAGCAAAAAAGAAAAAACGTGGTCATACAAAAACCAGAGCTTGGAAATAGTAAGAGAGTACAAGTACTTAGGGGTCTGGTTCTCAACGGGAAACACTTTTGAAAAGCATTTGAGATTGATAGAAGGAAAACTCAAAAAAGCAATGAACAATGCGTGGGGGATATTTAAACGGGCAAAGATCAGCAGCTTGAGGCGCAGACTACAACTAATGCAGGCAATAGTGAAAAGTGGGATGTTATACGGCGTTGAAATCTGGGGATGGAAAAAAAGAGAGCTAATAGACAAATTACAAGCTAGGTACGTAAAAATGACGATGGGTTTAAGGGCTAACACCCCAAGTTACATATGGAGAAGAGAAGCGGGATGTAGAGGAGTGGGCATCGATTTGTGGAAAAGAGCGGCACAGTACATGAAAAAGGTTATGGAAATGGGCGATGAAAGATGGCCAAAAAAATGCCTAAAGGAAGAGATTAGAGGAATAAGAAATGGGAATGCAACAAAGTGGGGAAAGGAGTTGGAGGCAGCAATGGCAGAAGTGGGAGAAGGAGAGATGTGGGGAATAGTAGCGGAAGGAAACGTAAGGGAGTTGGAGAAAAGAATTAAACGAGGAGTGAGAACAAAGATAGACCAGGAAATTCAGGGAGACTGGAGCAAAATCAACGCATCCAAGTTCTGCGAAGAATATAAATTTAGGAAGACGGATATAGACATGGAAAAATACTGGGAAAACAGGCAGATAAGCGGGGAGAGGAAGGAAGTATGGGCAAGGTTACGATGTGGGAGTGTGGGAAAAGACAGGAATAGAGGCTTCAAAGACATAAGGTGCAGACTTTGCGAGCGTCAAGACGAAACGGTGGAGCACATTGTCACGTGTGAAGTAGGAAGGAGCAAAGCTAGGGAAAGGGTGAAAGAGGAAGTGAAGAAATGGATAGGTGAGAGCACAGATGACGGGTTAGAAAGAAAGATAAACTAGGCGCTGAGAGGAGAGCAGCCGGTAATACAACTATGTGACTATATTAGGGAAATGGAACAAATTATAAAGAAAACGGAAAAAGGAAGGTTACAATGTGAAGAAGTGAGGAGGAGTTTGTAAAAGATATATGTACAAATGTAAAAGCCCCAAGGGGCATACTTGGAAATAAAATATATATATATATTTCCACATTAATCCGAAATTTTCCAAATTTCTCCGCATTTCTGTAAACTATCCCTATTTTGTTCCGAATTCCTTAAAATTTTTATTGGAAACTTGGAAATCCGTTTTTTACCATTAGTCATCGTCATTTTTCCTACACAAATAGAAATCAGTGCAATAATACTTGTGCAAACCAAAGAACACACTTTGCTTTGCACAAGTATAATCTTTCGGATTACCGTACCGTGCATGCTTCCTTTCTGCTACATGAAAAGACGGTTGCATTTTTTTCAGAATATTTAATTTTTGACTTTTTTACATTTTGAAAAAAGAATTAAAATACCATTTCTCCGAACTTCTCCCAAGGCAATGCTTTCAACATAAACTGAGTAAAGTTCATGTGAATTTTCTGATATTTCCGGCATCTGTAACTTGCTACTACACTTTGAAATCCTAAATTATTTTTGTGTCGCCGTCCTCTCAAAAAAATCAAGAAATTGTCATTCACGATTGAACGAAAGCAAGGCAAAAATGGGAATTTTTCCGAAAAACTCGTTTCCTTAATTGTCCCCATTTCTCTGAAAGTCTCCCAAGGCAATGTTTCCATTAATCTTAGTAAAATCTATGGGGATTTCCTAACATTTTCTGCATTCTTGAATTTCCTACTATACTTTCAACTTTAAATACTTTTTGGATCACCCTTTTAAAAAAATCAAGGAATTGTCATTCACAATTTGATCGAAAGTAAAGAAAAAATAGGCATTTTTTCTGACAAATTAATTTTCTGCGTTTTTATCGCTTCTCCGAAATTCTCCCAAGGCATTTTAGAAGACTAGGAAATAATGAGAAAATCGGAATAATGCGGGAAAAAGAGGAATATTGGGGAAAATCGGCATATTTTAAGATTAATATTACTCATTTTTTTCCGATTTTCTCCGAATTGGGGGAAAACGGAGACAATATGAGAAATTCGGAACAAACATTCTACCAGGGGTGTTATCGAATAAATTTGAATTTGACTGAACGAAACGACGGAATTGACCGAGCGGTACGAGAGTGATTTGCTGCGTCATCTGCTTGTTGACGACATATTTTTTAATAACCTGACATTTCTTGAATAACCTTTTTGGCATTTCACCCTGACACATACAAAATTAACATTGGGGGAGTGAACTTGAGCGCAAAAGACAAGCAGACTAGAAAACACTGTAGCCCTGTTCATTCGATTCCATCGTATCGTTCAGATTAAATTGGTATCATAACACGCATTTTCGAAATAACTTTTCTCAATGATGCGACACTCAAAAAAAAAATTTCGCGTGCGCCCCGTATTCAGAATAAAGTCTACTCTATTCCTATAAGAAAAAAAAGTGTTTCCACATTATTTTCATAGTGACCACTTTTGTGCAGCAAAACCTATCATTTTCCGATGAACGCCGTGTTTTTTTATCGAAAAGTTCAGAAAATTTCCTTCAAAAATCACCCGTGACCCGTCCGATTATCTTTACGGGGGGCGAAATAAAGAGGGGTGGCCATCCTTAAGATGTCACCCTGTATACAACGGTTATTTTTCGTATAATTTATTCATTCTAAAATCATAACATGTGAGGCAATATTACGAACAAAATTTGCTACATTGTAAATAAACATTAGAATATTTAAATGCCGCGTAATCCGTAATATGTTTCCGAATAAATAAATTATTCCCTCAGCTCTCACAAATTGATGCACCCACTTTGAGTTTCGCCATTTGCTACTTACTATACCGAACTATAATTTGCCCCACACTGAGAAAAAATATTTGTTCGTAAAAAAAAAGCATGCAGTCAAATACGTACGGTATACGTACACGTATATACAGGGTGATTCGGTATAGGTAGTGCATCCGACACCTACGTATTCCAGGCTATATTCTGAACAAAATGACTTAGGCGTTTTAAAAAATACTAAATAGCTTTTAAATAGGAAGCAATAGAATTCTAGAATTCTCGACCAATCAGAGTTGCTGTTTCATTCATGATCGGAGACGCCTCAGGACCGGGTAATCAAGGCTCCGATTCGAAAAATTCGAAAGAGCGACAGAGTTCAGGCAGAATTTCGTTTCGCGAGCCCGGAAGTCTTTTGTTCCAACCGAAGTTTGCTGTCCCTCTCGATCGAATCATGTATCATACGACCGGTCGGCATTTGTCATTTATTCAATGAATTGTGCTGCGAAGTCCATTTATTTAATGTCGAAAACATTTTTCTTATGCAAGCATAGATCATTGATGATTCGTGCGTCTAATGCTTCGCCTCTTTCTCACGAGTAATTGTATTTATACTGGAAGTCTACAGTACTCTGCAAAAAATGTTTGATAATTGTAAATGATTTAAGAATCGAAGGTAACGACGCTCGATTCTCATGTGGCACAGCTTTCACGAAAAAAACTATTTCGCGTGTCTCATGCATCCGGCTTCATCCCACATGCTTTTTTGTGTGTACTGAGGCTCTGCAGTACTCGGTAAGAAACGATAGACAACCGTGGTCGATTAAAGGAAGAGAGTCAACAATGCTAGATTCTGATGTGTCACAGCGTGCACAAAAAGAATTATTTCGTGTGTCCAAAGCTTCAGGCTCTTTCTCACGAGTTATTTTATTTATGCTGGAACTTTGCAGTACTCTAAAAAAAATGCTGGACAATCGTAATCGATAAAAGGATCATAGGTAACGATGCTCGATTTTCATGTGTCATAGCTTCAACGAAGATAATGTTTCCCCATGTCTGAAGCTTCCGGCTACTTCTCACACGTATTTTCATATACACTAGAACTCTCTGGTACTTGGAAAAAAATAATAGACAACCATAGCTGCTCGACAGATCGGAACTAACGATGCTCGATTCTTATCTGACGCAGCTTCCAGGGATTAAACTATTTCGCGAGTATCATGCTTCCGGCTCCTTCCCACATGTATTTCTGTGTGATCTGAGACGCTACAGTGCTCGTAAAAAACGTGAGATATCCGTGGACAATTAGAGGAAAAGAATCAACAATGCTCGATTCTCATGTGGCATATTTTTCACGAAAAAAACTATTTCGCAAGTCTCATGCTTCCTGCTTCTTTCCACATGCATTTTTGTGTGTACTGAGGCTCTGCAGTACTCGGTAAGAAACGATAGACAACCGTGGACGATCAAAGGAAGAGAGTCAACAATGCTTGATTCTGATGTGTCACAGCGTGCACAAAAAGAATTATTTCGTGCGTCCAAAACTTCAGTCCACGGTTGTCTATCGTTTCTTACCGAGTACTGCAGAGCCTCAGTACACACAAAAATGCATGTGGAAAGAAGCAGGAAGCATGAGACTTGCAAAATAGTTTTTTTCGTGAAAGCTATGCCACATGAGAATCGAGCATTGTTGATTCTTTTCCTCTAATTGTCCACGGATATCTCACGTTTTTTCCGAGGACTGTAGCGTCTCAGATCACACGAAAATACATGTGGGAAGGAGCCGGAAGCATGATACTCGCGAAATAGTTTAATCCCTGGAAGCTGCGTCAGATAAGAATCGAGGATCGTTAGTTCCGATCTGTCGAGCAGCTATAGTTGTCTATTATTTTTTTCCAAGTACCAGAGAGTTCTAGTGTATATGAAAATACGTGTGAGAAGTAGCCGGAAGCTTCAGACATGTGGAAACATTATCTTCGTTGAAGCTGAAACATGAAAATCGAGCATCGTTACCTATGATCCTTTTATCGATTACGATTGTCCAGCGTTTTTTTCAGAGTACTACAAAGTTCCAGCATAAATAAAATAACTCGTGAGAAAGAGCCTGAAGCTTTGGACGCACGACATAATTCTTTTTGTGCACGCTGTGACACATCAGAATCAAGCATTGTTGACTCTCTTCCTTTGATCGTCCACGGTTGTCTATCGTTTCTTACCGAGTACTGCAGAGCCTCAGTACACACAAAAAAGCATGTGGGATGAAGCCGGATGCATGAGACACGCGAAATAGTTTTTTTCGTGAAAGCTGTGCCACATGAGAATCGAGCGTCGTTACCTTCGATTCTTAAATCATTTACAATTATCAAACATTTTTTGCAGAGTACTGTAGACTTCCAGTATAAATACAATTACTCGTGAGAAAGAGGCGAAGCATTAGACGCACGAATCATCAATGATCTATGCTTGCATAAGAAAAATGTTTTCGACATTAAATAAATGGACTTCGCAGCACAATTCATTGAATAAATGACAAATGCCGACCGGTCGTATGATACATGATTCGATCGAGAGGGACAGCAAACTTCGGTTGGAACAAAAGACTTCCGGGCTCGCGAAACGAAATTCTGCCTGAACTCTGTCGCTCTTTCGAATTTTTCGAATCGGAGCCTTGATTACCCAGTCCTGAGGCGTCTCCGATCATGAATGAAACAGCAACTCTGATTGGTCGAGAATTCTAGAATTCTATTGCTTCCTATTTAAAAGCTATTTAGTATTTTTTAAAACGCCTAAGTCATTTTGTTCAGAATATAGCCTGGAATACGTAGGTGTCGGATGCACTACCTATACCGAATCACCCTGTATACTTACGTAATTATAATTGCAAAATTCATCACTGATAGATGCAGAGTCAAGTTTTAAATATTACATAATATGATATGGCTGTTGAAATCAGTAATCGCCTTTACGGTACCTATATATTTTGGATGGAACGTGAGTAGAAAATTAGGTTTTTCATTACGTCTTATTAAAGTCTCGGAGAGGAGCTAATTGCATTTTAATGCACTCCGTGCAAATGACTCTCAGTAAAAACGATTGTATTTTGTAATATTACTGCATTATAATGAAATATATTCATATCTTTTATCTGTACGAATGTCTCTGTGCATACTGTATATGCAATATTAAATATATACAATACGCATTTCATTAGAGATATCAAAACTGGCGAATAGACCGCGTTCCTATGGGTCACCAAGTTGGCGTGCTGAATATTCCTCTTCTGTCCCTCCCGCTGCTCCTTTTTCGCTCAGTAATTACAAAGCGAATGGCGGCCTTACAAGAAAGAACGAGAGCAAAGGAGATAGAAAGTGTGGTGCAAAGCTCGTTGCAATGCCAAATAGTCGAGATGATCCGTGAAAAAAAAAAGACAAAACAAAGCCCACGTCTATTCGGGACACATCGTTGAGAATACATCGTGCCATGAGCCTTTCATACGCACTGCTGACTTTTTGAAACTTTTTTTTCCTTCCAACGTACAATAGTTCGTAGCACGAGGGAGATATTTGCACCATTCAGCTCTTCTGCTCGACGTCTCTTTTTTTCACATTTTTATTTGCCTCCCAACATCATTACGCTCCGATAATTACAATGTTACGTACATTTTCTGAGATTAATATACATAGTTTTTCGTATTGTAAATAGAGAACGGAAAATGTAAAGTATCGTCAGAGCAAACTTTCAGTCATCCGCGGATAGCATGATCGAGATTGCGCTACAAGGGTGTAATATACAATGCAAAGTTATTATTTCATTTTTCTGGAGCATGAGGAAGCGCGGTTCTCGTTCGTTACGTTCAGTTTCTTTTTATGTTGCGATAATGTACGTTCGTAATTCATGAACTCGCACATTATATTTCATACACCCGTTTCACAAGATTACATAAATTTTATATACATTCTACATATATATATATATATATATGTAAGACTGATGAATTATTACATAACGGTGTGCATTTGACGATAGTATACAGACCCTATATACCAATCTACATCCTACCGGAGCGCTTTAACCATTATCCAAAACCTACTTAATATCACTGAATTGTGTGCTCCTGACAGGAAATACTCTACCTTTCGTAGAAATATGTACTTATTCAGTATCCTTACTACGACACAAAAGTTTCACCCGAATGCGAGGGTAAAAACAAAGTTGTGTATGTGTAAAACTTTAAAAAGTAAAAAATGTACACCAAATAATTAAAATGGTAGCTTTCTTCGAAAAGTATTTTTTTCAAATAGTGTGAAGAATAAAAGTAACACTTTCTAAAAAAAAAATCAAACTTGGCGTGCATGGTTAAGAAAAAGAGGTTCCATGAATGCCAAGTTTAATTTTGCTTCTTTTTGGAAAATGTTACTTTTATTTTTCACACTATTTGAAAAATAGTATATTACACAACAAGGGCAGAAAGTTTGAGATTCCTGCACTGCGCATCATGATGCCCGAGGCGAAGCCGAGGGCCATCATGTTGCGCAGTTCAGAGCTCTCAAACTTCTGCCCGTGTTGTGTATACTATTTTTCTTCATACCCGGTCGAAAGTACGATTAAGTACAATAGATTAATGATTAACGGCAGATTAATGATTTGATGGCTGCCCCGACATTTGCGGCACGAGCGAAGCGAGTGCCGGCTGGTCGGGGGCAGGCATCAAATCATCAGCTTTGGGATCAGCTTTGATATTAAAGAAAACACGGTTAGAGCGAGACAAGTCACCGATGACAGATTCGGCAGCCGTACATACAGTTGTGCGTGAAAACAGTTTTTCCTCCCGCCGTCACTCTGTTGCAAGAATCTCGGTCTTTCTGCATCAAAATCGATGCGGGATGTACGTCCTTTCGATCGAAGTATAAAGAAAAATCAAATATAATCATGATTGAGAAAAAAAAATTAATTTAAACTTGTATCATTTTTTTAAATCGATTAATTTTTTTCTTTTATCGGGATCACATGCATAATGAAAATTGTTGACTGTATTCTTATGGAATACGCTCTCGATTCCAAGAAAAAAAACAGCTTTGACATATTGAACAAAAAAACACGGTTAGAGACAAATGATCGGCGGCAGTGCAGGAAAAAAGTGTTTGCGCCCACTGTCACAGAGGGCAAGCGTGTTTTTTTTTACCAATGCAGGAATCTTGAACTTTCTGCCTCGAAATCGGGGCCGAAAGTACGTACTTTCGACCGAGGTATGAAGAAAAATACTTTTCGAAGAGACCTACTATTTCAATGACTTGGTGTACATTTTTTACTTTTTAAAGTTTAAAATGTGGATTTCACTTCTTTTTGTAGGAAACCACTAATCATAGAAAACGAAATTTTTTTTTTATTTCTTCAAGCGTTAAGACTTTGGCATCGGAAAAGGTTAAAAGACTTTGACATTCAGCACTGACGTTTTGATTTTTAGATGATTTGCATACTTCGCGACATGACGAATGTGATATATATATTATTTTTAAATTTAGTAGAAAAAAAACAGCTCAAAAAAATGATGAGTTGAAAAAATGAAAAATGATGACTGACCAAATCGTGTTTAACTAGGGTCAATGGTAAGAAAAAAATCGTATTGAATCGGTAAAATTTCATTGAATTTTTTATTAGGGAATTGGTTTCGGGAATATACGTGATTTAAATTCCTGTTTGACAGCCGGAAGCACATTTTCCTGTATAATATTCGCGGCAGGTTTCCGGCTTCATGACAAAAATTTGTTTAATTACTTGGTATCGAGACGAAAATGAAATTATCAGGGCCGCTCATTCACGACTAATGATTTCTATTTGACTTACCCACAAAATAGCATTGGACACACATCGCAAAGTTTTATGAGAAAAAGTCAAAAAATTCCCTGCCTTTTTGAGTAAAGCAACTTATTTGAAGAAATTTTCGAAGTGGTAAGAATTAGCAGGAGTATCAATGCACACGTTTAACGATATTCCAAAAATTCGCAGGCTATTTCGGTTTGTTGAGATATTCCATCACTAGAAGATCCTCACAGGCATTGTGTCGTGTTTTTCCACTTGCTCTTTTTTCCTCAACTTGTATCCCATGGTCGTACGTACCATGGGATTATTCTTCAGTATGCAGGATCACTAGAACCTTGTTACGATTTTCGAATAGGAATTCTGAGATTAGAGTACATGTATGTCGCCACGGAGGACGAGAGTCAAACGCCCGAGTACCTTATTTGCTTGCCTGACTAGTAACTGACCGTATCTACCGATACGGGTGTGTGGGTGAGAGCGCCGTATGTAAAAAAAAGAATCAGGTTTTCATGTGTTATTTTTCATACGCTTTCGTTCCACGTTCATAGTTCATTTGTTTTTCTTTACTAGCGTTCGGTCTCTACTTCCGACCGCTTTCACAAAAAAAAATCTTGTTCTTTATCATCCGAGTTTTCGATGCAACATCCGAATAGATTTTAGCATTGGTTGATCGAATAAATAAACTTCTCGCACATTCCAATAATGTCTATTATATTCGATTGATATTAAAGAGCAGAAGTATATTATATTGATACCAGTACACAAAAATATACCGAATGCTACAAGGCTTAACAAAAATGATAGAATAACAGTAATAGATGTTTTTACTAATTTTTTGAGACCATGTAAAGTTACATTGTTACCGTGGCTAGAAATTTATGCGAGAATAAATTCACTGTAAAAGTAATTTAGATTGTAATAAATCTAGATAACCATATTTTTAAAATGAATATTCATGTTTCGTACATTTACAAATTACGCCTCTTCATGGTATAAAAAACATTATTTTTCAGAATTTTTGATAATGCCAACCCAAACAGAAGGTTAAATCACGGAAAGCGGAGGGCGACTGGAGTTATCGCGCTTCAACCTCACGTATATCTCGAAACCATTAATTATGTTCCATGTCAACACAGCGTTCTGTTGAAATTTTGCAAAGGGCGAAGTTTGTCGAATCATTGGAATTTTTGACAAATATTTCTATTCCATGATAGATTTTTTCGCCGGCTTTTTGTTGTTACTCTCAAACAGAAATTTTAAGTCGATGCCAATGATATATGTGCATTTAATAATATTTAAGGCGGCTATTTCTCGAATTATCATTAAGTATTTACTCTACGATTTTTTTTTACTGATGATAGCCTTTTTATCATACGAAAAAACTAACGAAATTTATCTGAAAAGGTTGATATTTAGATAAAATTATATTCTTCTTTTGAATGGACGTTCTAAGAATAGGCCATTCGACTCACAAGAAAACGTTGCGAGGAGTCCCCCTTCGATTCCGATTACCTTCAAGTTTGTTCTAATCCTCGATAAAATAAGAGACACGTATTTTTCTTACCAGCAACCCGTTTTAAGGGGTGAAATCCACCCTTAAAATTGAGGGTTTCACGGGGTTGTTTCGCTGTTTCACCTAGAAGCAATGCACCGATCGACACGGAACCAATTGCAAAATATTTCTCATGCTAAATCACGAAATTTCCGTACTTGAAGTTCCGTGCACACCCATTGCAAGGGGTCGAACCACCCCGTTTAAACGTTTTTTTTAACTTTTCCCATTGAATTGTTGATCGATTTCAAGGAAAAAATTATGATAATAGGATAATATTTTACAATTATGAAATGTGAAAACAAAAATTATGCCAATAGGGAATATAATTATTAAGAAATTCCGTTCTTCAAACTATGCACGTATATATTTTTATTGGTGACTCAGGCATCTGCTAATTCGATTAAGTTTATTTCAATATCGTGAAAATCGGAGAAAGCTTACTCTCGTTATATTTCCTATACTAGAGGATTGCAGGACAAACAGCAACCATACAAATGGCTGGGACAATAAAGATGAATAATAAAACTTGAATTTTCGGAGCTTCCTTTGTAATGATGTCATCAGTTAGAATCCACACATACCGTTCCAAATGCATAGAAAAATAATCGATATTTCACAGATCTGATGATACATCATTAATCTTTGTAGATGAGAATGGTGTAAAAGCTTTGATGAATTTAATTGATTTCCATCATAAACTCTGAATGTTTAGACGCAAATCCATCGTACACTTAATTATTCTCGTAAAGTCGTCATATTTTACGTTTCTTCACTTTCAGTTTAAATATCGTCATAAACTTGCATTTATACATATATATTTTTCTAGGTTCTGGACCATACTGAGAAAATTAGTTTTCATTTCTGTGAAAATCCTCGAGAGATAGAGAGGATGGAGAAATTCTCTCGTCACGGAAATTTCTTGGCGATTAACCTTCGCGTCTAATATTAAAAACAGTGAAAAGTCCCCGAGGCATCGTGAGAGGAAGGTATAAGAGTCATCGCGAGAACTCGCCAACTACTTGTGGCATTCTTGGTTGGATAAATGAGTTTTTTAATTGGATAATTTTATTCCCTCCCTTCCTGTATATGTTGAGAAAACTGAGAGATCAATGAATAGCTTTTTTTTTCTTTTTACAGAAAAATTTTTACATTGATCGCGGAAACTTGGTTCTATATGCTTATAATTTATTTCTTCTGTGACTGGTATATTATGCTTTGATTAAAATAATTCAAGATTTTTCCACAACTCAAAAATCGCTGTGAGAAGCATAAAAAAACTACAATCCGTAAAAAAAGTCAATATACTCTTTTGCGAAATAGAAATTAAAAAGTTCAAGATTCATCGCTATTTTCATTGGATTACGAATATTGAAATTAATATTAATATCTTCAACCGTATGTAAGAAAGTGAAGATATGCTCCGATTTCCGTATATTTATGTTATTCGCTAGAAGCTGAAAACTCAAGCTTGCCATAAGAAAAATATTTTACTGTGCTTCAACAAAAACTTTTTTTACAGCTCCCATCTCCATATGTATCGGTTTTTTAATTAAAAAACTGCTTCAAAAAGCATTTCCGTAAACTTTCAGCTCAGAGCTGAACCACGTGATCATTTCTATTTCATTGATAACGAAAAAATTACATTATATGAGATGCCTGAAGAGGCACGTTATTATCGAGCCCAAAGACCTTATTCTATAAATAGTTTTGTAAAGAATTCAATTCTCTCACGATACGTTCTTTGCTAGAACTTTCGAAAAAAATGTAAAGCGCAGAAGAAAAAAATATCCTTCTGGTCCTCCAGGATGCAACTGTCACGGAATCCTTTCGAGGGATGTTTTTTTAAACACTCCGGTATACTCCAATGGTAGACTTCCGAATGTATGCCGTGACTAAGTAGTAGGTTTTTTTACGTATACAAGTGGACATCTTTGGGGTTGGAGTAGTGATGCGAGTTCGTCACACGGATAGTCAATCGATAATCACGTGACCGATTTTGTAACCTATCGTTACAATCGTGACTCCTATCGTGACTTAATCCTTTTAAGGATGTTGAGTCCCTCGAATCGAAATTACTAATTTTCTAATATTAATATTTCAATAACGAGCTTCCTAATCGTCGTGAAATTTTTACAGTACCAGTTGATCATTTCATGCAATGATACAGAAAATTTTCAGAATTTTATCATCATTTTCGATTTTGGACTCAACATCCTCGCAATAAGTTGATGGGATTTTGACAGATTAAATTACATAAAAAAATAAGGCGTTGCAGTGCAATCGTGCGATCGCTCGTGTGAGCGCAACTACCCATCTCTAGTTAATGTATAAAAATTAGATTTGACTGTGACTCGTCATAAAAATGACTGTCTTTCGCAACTAAATGTAGTTGATCCGGTATTTTTTTACTGTTACCTGTGACGTTCTCATAACTGAAACGACCTTCATTTTGTATTACAGGAATTTTATTTCAGAAAAACGACCGCTAGCAACCGTCATTATTTTGGTCACTTGACCAGTGATGTTATTTTGCATCACTAGGCTATAAAGCTACGATTCTGAAGCTTCACGGATTCAGATTGTCCTCTTATACCAGTGTTCACCTGTCCGGACAAAAAATCCGTCCCAAATGACCGCACCAATTTTCAGTTGATCAGCTAGTCTACTCATCACTACCTCCCCTCCTCCGCCCAGCATGTGTGAATAATCGAAGCGATAGCCGCAAAAGTTTGAAAAGGAAAGCTTTCGTATACGGATGTTAGAAAACTTGTTGGTCCCAACTAAATCCATGTGTTTCAACTCGACAATTTTAAGTGTTCTACACATATCGTTTTTTTAGATATGTGGAGAAATGCGGAATGGAATATTCGAATTTTTCAAAAAGTTGCTTTGTGAACGTCTACGAGAAAAATGTTGAATTAATAATTTACATTTTTTAGTTTGTTGATTAACAGCAATATAATTGTCAGCGGGCTGTTACGAATTATTGTCGATTTGTTTTTGGATATTCCCTTCGATGTTCTCGCATATTATATACATGAGAGAATTATTTAACATTGAAAAATCGGGAGAAAGAATGCAATTTGAATAAAATAAATTGTGAGCAACAAAATTTAGCATTTAAAGCTAAAATAAACGCAGTATTTCGTTAAAATGTACCGTTTCTATCAAGTTTTATGATTGCTATTAGAAGCTAATATTTTGATTTCTCCTTTATATGGAATTTCTGTACTATGATTCTAAATAAAGAGGAAAACTTCCTTATACGTTAAGTTTTAAAAGCATTTTCACCGCTAGTGATGGGCATTTTTTTTCAAATCTATGAGACTGCACGCACTCACCGAATTAATCAAATATGAATGAAAATCAACGATGGCTAGAGGATTGAGAACGAAGTATAGGTAAAAAGATCGTGTACAAAAAGTTCCAAGATCAGAATTTGAAAAAAAATAATATCTAGAAAATGCCAATCTCGATCATCAATTATTTCGTCGAGCCGATAGTCGACCTCTGATTTACACGAGTTCACGTTTACTCCTGATGCTCGGCCAACCCATGTCCAATCGAAATAGGACTAGGCTTCTTTGAAACCGTCTAAAATTTCTGAAAAAGTGTTTTTCATTTTTTGATGTCGGTTAATTTCCGACATAATTCCACGAAAATAAAGGCGTCATCTTTCAATTGGACTTGACTGGCCCACATCATTATAATTTACAGCCTAAAAACATTATTGGAAGAATTAAAACACACTCAAACCTATAACCTCTGCCGAAATGACGATACTTGTACCATTTGAAACTTTTTTTCTGCATTTGAAAAAAAATGTTTGTAAAAGTTACTGTGCATTTATATCTGTTTATTTATGGCGCACGTTACATTCTGTCACCGAGCAGTTTTCACCCAGTTTCTGGAAAGCAACAAACGCGCGTTTACGAAAAAAAAACACTAAATCCTATTCTTCGATCTCTCTTGTGGGTCAAGGTTTATTATTCTCGAATAAAGTATGTCCCTCGGACGGAGGTTTTTCATTTTCCTATATAGAATGGGCTTATACGAATATACGAATTCATCCGCAGTTTATGGTGGGTGAGGATCAAAACGTCAGATGTAAAAAAGAAAAAATAGCGTGAGGGGAAGAGAAAGAGATATTTACGAATAGCTGTCATATGTTGATCGAACCTAAAATGGATTGTCAATACGATAGCTAAAAGTGTAGTTTATCCATAAACTTTGGCCATGGTTATAAATCGGCTTGCTTATGTTTGTCATGTCGTACGTTATCTTTGTCGTTCCAACTCTTTTACTGAACGCACACTGGTATTTATGCAGTGTATACTTATCATATATTCCCTTTTTCCAAACCCCCGGCGTTACACTTTATAGCTTGCCATAAACTCCTTCGTCATTTGAAATGGCCAAGTGCGTCTGGCCGTAACGTCCGTCTATTAGTTTGGTACGAACCTTTAGTTACAGTACATTATATACTTGAAGTTCATAGCATTAGATATAGTGGTACGATGATCCGTCACGATCCACAAAAACCGATGAATTGACGATTCGTACCGTGTTATCGTTTCTAACCAGATCAAATGTATTATACATACATAGTTTTCTTTATCCTCTCTTTTGCTACCTATGCAACTTTTTTTCCCCCTCTAGCATGTTAATATTCCAAAAGGAGATAGATATATTTCATCGATGATGGGTCCACAAGCGATACATATCTTCGGAAAATGAACGAAAATCATGAAGATATATTTTCTGTAAAGTGAATTAACAGTTGTACAATCAACGAAAGTTACACCCCAGAAAAAATATTCATCATATAATGAAATATTATATTTAGTCATTTATAATAAAATGAATTCTTCTTTGTTGTATATTGTAATAATATTCTGAATTTCCAATGATCATTTCCATTTTACGATCAATCCTTTCGAGAATTTTTGAAATAATGTTTGGTCTGATGAATTTTTTTTTCGCAGCCTTTCATGGATTAACTATACATATCACATATGGATAAAACTTTACAAAATGTTTTGTCGCCATTATTTGAATTCAACTTGAGTCTGACAGGAACTCAGTATACTCAAAAAAAAGTATTACCAATTGCGACGACCGTTTCACTTCAGATGAAATGTTTAAAAAAGCCTTGGCTCGTAGCCACTTGATGAGTCAGCCGTAAACTTGGCATAGAAAATCAGAAATTCACCGTAAATGAATTCTAATTTCCTATTACTGGCATTTCGTAAAAATGGAAACATTGTTGAAACTTGAAATTGAATTTACTCACTGCTACCAAAATATACGTCGACAAAATCATCGTTGCAAATAATTGGTAAAAAATTGGCAAGGAAATTATATTAATTTACACATTTAATCAACAAATCCAGCACGTAATGTAACAATTTAATACTTTTATTGTAACAAACATTAATATACTATACCGGTTTCATTGAAGGGTATTCAAAAAAATCATATATCGTATGATATTTTAATTTGGACGAAATAACCACATGATTCATGGCGTACAAGATCAGAAATAGTTCTTTGCATTCGAGAACTTGCCTCCGAGCATGCAAACCGCAATAATTTAAACACACTTTCCAGCGAAATACTGTTACGAAATAGATATAGCGTTGGAGTAATTATTTTATTTGAACAGTAATATTTGCCTTGTACTCTTTCGGGTCTTATTTATAATAGAAAAAAACTCAAACACTCACGTCTCGTTAAAACTTTACAATGGTTTCTCCCCGGAAACCGAGTAATGAACTGAATTCGAAGGAATAAGGAACGTAGTTGCTGTGATGGCCGAAAGATATGGTTTATTTTTGCAAATTTTCTGTAACGTCCGTAAAAAGGCTAAATGAAAAATTAAATCGATCGATTATATTTGCATTAGAGCAAAAATACAAGAATGAATTTTCAGGATGTATAGCACCCATAATTTCAACAAGACCGAAGTAGAATAGGAGTTTCGTGTACTCAGCAATACTGTAAAAATTGGAAAAAAATTAATCGTACGTAAGGTACTGAGCACCAGTAATTTTCAATAATAACAATATTAAAAACGTATTAACAAATCGTTAAAAAAAAAGAAATTCTCAAAAACTTTGAACTTCTTTTCTTTTCATATTAAATTAATTCGTTCATTTTTTTTAATGCACTTGAATTTTTTTAAATCTTTGTCGCCATTTCGAACATTTTTTTTAATTGTGAAAAAATTATAAAAAATAAAAAATGATTCGTCATTCCTCGTATATAAAGATTTCTCATTACTCGTGAGAAATTTTCGGCGCATTTAACGAGCGGTTTCGTTTATACAGTCTTAAACAAAGATGGAAAAAAGGAATTGCAAAATGCCGACGAAACTTTGAAAAAATTCAAGTGCATTCAAAAAAATGAACATATTTATTAAATATGAAAAGCAAAGGAGTTCGCAGTTTACTTTCAGAATTTTTTTCTTACAATTTTTTAATAACTTTTTGATATTATTAATATTGGAAATCACTGTGCTCAGTATTTTAGGAACGTATGATTATGTTCAGAATTTGCTAAGTTTGTTATAGTTTGCTAAGTACACAAAATTCTCAATCTACTTCGGTTTTGGTTAGACTATGGGTACCATACATCCTTAAGGCACATCCGTGCAACATGTTTGAAACATAGGCGTGAAAAAGTAGATCTATTTAAACTTTATTTTGTTGTTATTTCAAATATTACATTATATATGCGATCCGGTGGATCGTATTAAATACAATTTGTAATTTTTTAAATTTTGCGTGTGATCATGCAAAACGTCTTGAATCTGCTCTCGAAATATTATACAATCCTAAGGAAACACTTTCAGCGGGCCAACTAACTTAAGCATATCATATTTTTTTCGACGAGACAACCTTGAAGTTTGCATCGTTGGACCTCAATATTCGTATTTTCTTAATTTTTTACATTCCATTTTCCTGAATTTTCGTTATTTTCTCTATCTATTTTCACAACTGATAATTTCGAAAAAATTCTTAAGCATGTCTGGCAAGCCGTAGAATATTGATAAAAAAAAGAAGTTCATCCGTACATTCCATTGGATTCTAACGATGCAAACTTCAAAATCATGTTTAGGTAAGCAAAAAAAGTGGTATATTTTTAACCCTATTTGTCGAGTTTTTATCGTTAAATACGCATAATTATGCGTATAGTGAAGCTATATAATTTTTGTATGTCGGAATAAAATTACATTTATATACTTATAAAAAATATAGGACGACTCGCATTTTAGACGCCTTTTGAAGACTGGAAGTGCGTGTCGTAACGTGTGTGTCGAATCTGCACACGACGGACACCTCTCGTGCCAAAATGAACATGTATTTTATCAAATAAAAAATCATTTTCCGTCAACTCAAAAGGCGATTGAATGAAAAAATGTGCACTTGGTTATCTGCTTCACGAATATCACGAGATTTTGCAAAAATAAAACGTCATTTTTTCGGCAGTGGCAGAGATTTATCTCTTTTAATTTAGATTAGGAAATCTGTCCCATTTAATTGAAAAATGGATATAAACTGTCTTACAAGCAGTTTCTAAGAACAAACAAAACGGTCTTTTTTAATAAATCATGTAACGAAAATGGAATAGTATGCATTAATCATGAAATTACGTAGTCAAGCAATAATTTGACGAAAGTATCTACCGTCAATTCTTTTTGCGACGAACGTATAAAA
This sequence comes from Heteropelma amictum, assembly GCA_959613375.1. Taxonomy (NCBI): domain Eukaryota; kingdom Metazoa; phylum Arthropoda; class Insecta; order Hymenoptera; family Ichneumonidae; genus Heteropelma; species Heteropelma amictum. The sequence goes on from OY390723.1 coordinate 4,920,495, forward strand.
ATTTGACGAAACTGATGAAAAGATCATAACTATAAATCATCGTTAATGTATGAAACGCGATAGTCATCACATTCAGTTGCGAAATCGCGTTTATTTACACACCTGATTTAAGGGCGTGATAAGAAATTTGCGGAGCAGAGCTTTCTTTTTGTCCGTCGCAATGTTTATCTATCTCGTTACTGTTATTCACGGTATATCTGCGTCACGTCATTTTAGTCATAAGATTACAAAAGATATTACTCCATAATTTCCTTTTGGGTGTTCCAAGGATTGATTTACTTTCCAATTTATTCTACATCCCGTTTATGCGATGCTTTTTGGCACGTCAATCTATCCGCAGTTATTTTTTCTTTCATGAAACCTGATCAACATATATCCCACTTAATCATTCGGTCACTCGATGGGGACAAAATGATCACACACTTTTTACAATACTATTTATACTGTATTATTCTAGATACAAAGATATTTTTCTCACCGTTTGATCGCTCAAATGTCGTACACGACAATTCAGCACCGCTGTGTTTCCAACGAGTGCTGTCACGTTGCGAGATGCCGAGACGTCAAAGTATGGTCCACGATCGAGGGGATCGAGCTCGAATTCCTCCTGATTGTCATCCTCGTTCGTGCACCCCGCCGGTCCTTGGACTATTCAACGTTTTTCTTTTGTTATATTCGATCCTTACGTATTCCCTTTCAATTTTCGAATTTATTGAACAATATAAGCGACCGGTTGATCTACTATTGTTTATCAGCCGTTCAAATATTTGTATTTCAAATATTGAAAATCAGCAGAGACCCGCCTTTATCGTTTTCTCTCTAGGGTCTCATTTCGAATTGTAAACTGAACGATCTGCATAACTGACTGGCCACGATAATCATTCTTTGTACATCGTAATTTCTCCCTCTCCATTCGAGCTTTTCCAATGCGCATTTAACCGGGCGACCGTTGCATATCGAATTATAACCCATTGTCAAACAATAATGGTATCGCATGCATATGGCACACGAACAAACACGATCAAAATAGATAAAAAGAAAGCGTGAATTTGTAAACTCGACGAGATAACGAACATGTACTGAAAATTATGCGTGTCTTATAATACAAGCTGCATTTTATACATATCATATTTTTTTGTGGTATCAATGATAGAGCTTAGAGCACCGGCTAAAGTCCCTTATTTCTCATGAATCAAAGGCATGTTCTGTAAGAATAATTATCTCAAAATATTTTTAATGGTCAAACTATTGAACAGCACATAGTATGAACAAACCTACCTATCCTCGAAAGTGCAGAAGAAAGTAAAAAGTTAATCGAAGAATTAAGATGATTATTTATTAAGAGAAAGGAGGGAAAATGTGAATCGTTACGACCGATGTGAAAGCGCTGACTTTGGAATCGGTTATAGAAGAAATTTTTCTTTATGCAATCTGCTGTTGCTGCCAAAAATATACCAAGGCTGATTGTGTTCAATCATCGTATGATGTTGCGAACATTTTTCTCTGTTTAATTACTTTTCTGCTATCTTTTTTGCTGAATCCCATTTATTACATTATTGCTATATATTCTGTTAGCTCAATGGCACTAATTATTTTGACAAGATTTTTGCTCTGCAGATCGTGTAAAGCCAAAGGTTCAAAAACACTGATACAATGTTCTTGGATTCGATTCTGCAACTCCTACTCTCGCCGGTATATCAGCTCTATTTTTTGTAAGATACTTTTTTCCTGTTCGTTCATACATTGAATTTCAAATTTCATCTTCGTTAACTCTTTTGGATACTCGAGATCGTAGAGGATTCCCTACAGAGGATACATTATGAGCTATTTTCATTTTGTCATTTCTCGTCTAAAGAACAATATATTTCTCATATTTATATATATATATGAGAAAGATGGTTCTAATTCTGAAGAGAAAATTTCAAACTCGCCGTGCATTCCAACGATGCAGTCCTCAACATGAGGACATTGCATCGACGCGAGTGCTTTGCAAAATGTTTAATTAATTAAGAGTGAAAGTGAAGTAAAGTGACTTACCGGCGAAGAGAAGTCCCAAAGCAAACAATAGGCCCTTCATTTTTCGCAAGCTATCATTTCACTTGTTCACATCCCTGGATGACGAGCCAACGGCACTTTATGACACACATGTATGCCTACTCCTATTCCGCAAGATTTGCCTGGAGTTTTGGACGGTCTCTCCTTGTCCGTCGTACTTTCTCCTTAAATAGAAACATTAAAGTCCCTAAGGAGACTCCTTCCCGTAGTTATAATCCCACAAATTTCCATAGCGCACGTTCGTACTCGAGGAGATAATCACCCTGTAGAACGCCGGATCATACACACGTATACGACGTATTCAATATATACATGCATATACACAAATATATAAACACATATATATTCGAAGGTGAGTGAGTATGGAGGTTTGCAAGTAGTACGAACGAATTTCCGTCGGCCGGGGAATCCGTCGGAGACTCGGAAGAGATATCGAGAGAATTCCCAATCCGCCGAGTGTCGCCGTGGAAAGGGAAAGACAAACCTTCTCGCGACCGCAAAACTCACACCCGCCGCTCAAATCGCAAACTGCGAGTCACAGAGCGGTCGAGGAAAATCCGTCTGGCTACATACGTAGCTTCACTACTGACACTGTTTCGATTTCGATTCTCTTCTCTTCCTCTCTTTCGCCTATCTTCCAGCCGTTAACCAGAGATCGAAACTCTTCCACTTGTGCACACAAAATGCGACACTACCCTTAACAAACAGGCTCCAGGTTAACCGGGTCTTTCGGAAAAAAGGGTTGAAACGGTTAATCACGAATTAACAATCATCCGAAGTACTTTTCTACTCGTACACACACTCATTTTGTCACTGAATATTTTATACCACAAATGTTCTCTCACTGCATTCGTCGACCGTTTTTTTTCTTCAACTCAATGTATGTGTTTGTAGATGGCGAGATCACCGGTGACTATCGACATTGCGGCAAACCACGCGAATAACATTTTTATGTCGCGTCTGACACGATACGCACCCGAACGTAAATGTCGCCCTTTTCTTGATTGCATCTCGGCGTAAACTCTTTATACGTATATGTATATATGTATTAATGATTATATGCACGGAGGCGCATACTCATTGAATTGTTTTTCCTTCGTTTTTCAACAAGTTCAGCATAATCTACGATCCTGTAGGCTCGTTCCTGTAGCACACTTTTTTCAAAGGAGGAAAAAAAACGTGGAAAATCCATCTGCGACACGTCAACCACACTTCTGCTCCTTTTTCAGCCCCACCTAACGCACGAGGTTTCGTAACTCGTAGCACTAATCATCGAAAAAAAGAATTTCTGCACGAAAACATGCACGAAACAAGTTTCACGAATCCATAACACACTCAGTGACACTAATGTAAATCAAACGATCTCCGTGCGTGATCGATTACACGTCCAAATCATCCGATCGAATAGGGGGTTGTTTGACTTTGCTCAGGGGCAAATAGTTGTTGGCTCGAAGTTTGCGAATGTCGGTGATGAAACTTTGTTCACTCGGTACTAAATTGATAAATTCGCGTCAAAACGATACAACTTTTGACGAGAAAAAAAAAGAGACAGAAAAGATATTTTATTTATCGCAACACGCCCGATAATACATATATGTGTTAAAGCGCGTTGTAAAACTTGCACTACCGAGGCTCGAGCGCTCGGGGTAGACTGGCAACAGCGAGGTACGAGAAGCCTTTTCATCCCCCACCGTCGACTCTTCTCTCGCTTCGTCGGTGACAAGGGCGGGGACGCGTGGGCAAGGGAGGCTCTTGCGTGGGGGCTGTTTTACTAGGTTGAAAGTAAGAGAGAACGAAAGAGATGGAGGGAGACAAAAAGAGAGAGAGAGCGAGAAAGAGGGAAAGAATATCCCGGAGGGAGTAGCGGATAAACGAGATAGCAAGAAGAGAGGATGCATGAGCAATCCCGGCTCTATAAAACGTCCGAGATCTCGCACGCAGCATCCACACGATTCTCAGCGCTCGTCTGTCTCAGGCGCTTTTTTTCCTCTCTGTCTTTTTTCGTCATTTTTCTCTCCGTGTGTGTGTCGCATTTCATTACCCTTCAGGATGGAAAGCGCACCCCGCTGCACGAGCCACCCTTGAAACCTCTCCCGAGGAGTTCACCGTGTGCTATATGCAATAACCATGTACGAAAGTAGTCAGGCGTTTCGAGCTAGATAAAACGGTAGTTGTACCTATGTCTACTGCATACTTGTCATAAGTACAACGTAAGTGACCTTGTCGACAACTCGTCTCATCTCGTTTGACTCGGTATACGTGAATTAAAGACGCCAAAAACAGTACAATCAAATGTGGATTACATCAGTGTTGTGCGCAGAGGTGTATTAAACAAGTTATTAAAACGAAATTTGAACGGTATCTTCTTTTTTTATACAACTCATATGCAGATCCTACTTCCTGCATTCGCTTAGACGCATCTGTTTTTTTCGCAATTATTTTTTCGAAAAAATATTGTTTTCTTTCATGTTTATTCTGTTTATGCTAGATTCCTGATAAATTAAATTCGGGAGAAAATTCGAGTACTCGATTCCTTGTGTTTTGAAGCTATCATTCGTATAAGAATAGCGGGCCCATTTTCTAGTTGTATATAAATCTGCAAAATTCATATGGACCGTTTCGTTTTTAACTATATACTTTTCGCAAATTTGAAATCGCCAGATAACCCATCGATAAGCAATGAATCATCACGATTCTCCTAATAACCAATAAATAATTATACTCATCATTGTTCTATATGAGTATTGGTATGTGGCCTACAATAGTGACCGACATTACTCCGATCTCCACCCCCAGGCCCCGCCACCCTTCTTGAGTCTCCGTGAGGCGTGAGCAGTCAGGGGAGAGAGCGAAACAAGTTATCCACTTATTATAATTTTTTGATTAATAATACTAATAATGATAATCCATATAATGATATTATTATTACTTTTTTCGTTTTATTATTAAGAAAGATTTTTGCTTTCATCTTCTTCGCTGAATTTATCGCTGCTCCATATACAACTATGCCGTTGCTGAATTTTACACAAGCCCAATTGTTCCCTGCAATCTATCACTAATGTGTACTTCAATGAGTTTGATTCAATGTCTCACGATACGTTACTGCAAGTCTGACCGCCGGACAAGTTCGTTTTTTGTTAAGGATAACCGGATGCGTGTTTATTACAACTGATTAGAATTCTATCTACACCGCGGGAATGAATGAGAGCGTCTACAGTGTGCAGGCGATAATCAAGTTTTGCTAATAGCTCACGAATCCCTATTGGATCTGGCCATATGAAATTTCATACAGTACAGATTGAGATCGAGAGTACGAATGAAGACGATTGAGAGGATGAGTTTTGCCCGTTGGGGATTTGATATAACCTGGAACGGAAAGGCTTCTCATATCGCACCGAAGTTCTAGCAGCTGGCACGGTTAGCGTGGCCTGTCCTTTTCGGTATAGCTCACTGTATACGTGAGAACTTCTCGGCGATTCAGTATCCAGCTCTCATTTTACCTCCTGTGAGTCTATATTGCACCGCTCAACGATATCCACAAGTCATACAATAAGATTGAATATTCTGTGCTGTGCACTTATCGTACAGCACATCAACATGTTGATTTTTCACAGTTTGGAGATCGCCCCCCAAAGTATGCAACCTGTTCATACCACACATTATACATACATATACATTTGAATGGATCGAACCTGCGAAAAAAACGTATTGATAAAGCATTGCGATTACTTCTACTGGAATAATGACCCGGTTGACATAATGAACGTTTTTATTAAACATCATAAAAGTTAACGCCGTTGAATTTCTTCTTAATCAGTTCTTGTGCATGTCTTATTGCGCAGGCTATTTTTGCACACGCCTCATCACTCCTCTATGATTAAAACAAAAGTACCTGATTTTAAAATATATGAATGGCATGTGTATAATATGGAACAAACCTACACTCGATGTTTGCTACGTACGTCGGAAGGCCGATCAAGACCACCGACGTTTTCTTAATATACTTTTCATGTTGATTCACTGCAATAAAAATTAATTACGGGGCTTGATGTTGAAGTGCCCTATATATGCATACACACGCATAGGTAGATATTCCTTCGTCTCTTCTTCCCGTTTTCTGTGGCTATTATGAAGACATACCTTCGTCTTCTGCTTCCACGGCCCGCCCTCTTCCTCTCTCCGTCTCTTTAAAACTTACCAACGATCGGATCAAATTAACGTTCGATCTCGCACACCGGATGTCGCCAACAATGAAAGCTTGAAACTTGTACATCACGACCAATTCCCGATTTACACGTACCAGAAACGTCGCTTTACTGCACAACATTCGATGAAACATTTCTCTATATAGGACATGCGGCATCCTAAAGGGATAGTGACTATGGGACGGTTTTCCATTAGATGAAGAAGGAAATCCCCTTTGCCCATTTCAAAGCATCGAACGTAATTACTGGTGCAATATAATGACGTTTCAAGTGCAAATAGAGGAAGTGAAATTCGCAATATCTCCAGATCCTGGTAGATTATTTCAGCAATCCAAATCTCTAACGAATGAAACACACTTTTACTTGAAAAATATTACGTTGAAAAGACAAATTGCTATCAGGGTAGAGTTCAAAGATATATCAACTATGTAACACACTGACTTAGTGTTCTTTTCCACTATTGACAATTACTTTTTTTTAGTACATTGATTGTATTAATTATTGTTTTTTATCAATCATGTTTGTATTAAGCTTTTCATACCACACCCGGAGTTCCGGAAATCCTCAAAAGGCTCAACCTAGACTTACGATACCCAGACTTTCGTAATATAATTACCAATAAGTGTTCTTTAAAAAAAAAAGTAATACGTTCTCATACACTCGAACTGAAGAACATCTCACATCATTTGTAGGTGCAGAAACGGCGGGTAGAATTGTTTCTTAGCAGAAGAGAGCAGATTTCTTTTTTTAACAACAGAATTCTTTTTTATGGTACAACTCCAGAAATAACTATTTCACGAAATAATGAATTATGTACTTACTGATTTTTGTACTTATTCTGTTAAATTCAAATGTTACTATGAAGATTTTTGCAAAAACGCTACTGGCGATTTTTTCCAGTCTTATATTCTTTATTTAAATCTAAAAAAGGAGCACTCTTTTTTTTTACCTATCCATATTATCCTGAATCAATGGACAATTGGTAAGGCTAAAAATTCGAAATTGCCGTGGAATCGAAGTCTCAGTTTGGTCAGTATTTCCATGAGTAGTTACTCGAAAAATACCCCCAATACAGCTGAATAACAATTATTATTTAACCCTTTGAGGGGCACAATTTTCTGCTCAACGGATTCAAACATTTATCAGTGATCTTTATGTTTTCGGGGTCGCTGATTACGATTCTGACTCAAAATTACAAAATTCAAAATGGCAGATCCAATATGGTCACTGTAATAGCCTAACTTTACGATTTTTTGTTCAATTTACACATGAATAAGTACTCAGGGGTTTTTGGCGTTGCTGATTGAGATTCTAAAGTACAAGCAATAAAACAATTAAATGTTCTTCATAAAATGCATCGCCCGAAATATTGAAAATTTTGTTTCAATAAGTCAACTTTTCATCACAAATATATAATTGAATAAACAATGGCAATTCTACATAAAAAAATTTACGCCATATTGGATTTGCCATCTTGAATTTAGAGGACTCGAAGCGATCTCCAAACCTTGATATACGTGATTTCGAAAATGAAATCCGCCATATTGGATCCGCCATCTTAAATTTTGAAATGATGACGCCAAATTTGGAATGAGAGACCTCGAAAACGGCCGTATGCGTAATTTCATCAAAAAATATCCAGTTTGTAAATATTTCGAAAATACACGCCGCCTTGTTGGATCCACCATCTTGAATTTTGAAATTATGATGCCAGATTCGTGATCAGAGACCCCCAAACCCTTTGTGTACCAAATTTAAGGTTGATTGAACAAGAACTGCATTCAAACCAATTATTTTTCCCACACGAATAGTATTTTTTCCGTATTTTTTTCAATTAAAAAAAAAACAAACGAAAAACCAACTTGCGAAAAATTCTGAAAAAAATGTATGTTATGGTATAAGGTACAGAATACATGTGGAAAATTTTTTGAAGCTCTAGGACTTTTTGTTTACCCACAAACAAATTTATCCTGAAAAATACGTGTTTTTTGTACTTTAGTTGTATATAACTAATAATAAATAAACAATATCCCGCACTTTATCATTAAAATCTTATATAACTTAGGTCTCTAAGAGTCTAAAAAGTGTTCTTGTCCAAAAAAAAGTGCAAAAATATATGAGAAAAGTGAAAAACCTGAGACAAAACAGGTGAGACAGCGTGAGACAGCGACAGACCCCTCAAAAGGTCAAGTTACTATTGTAAAATACTTAATATTATATGGTACAATATTATAATATAAACTATTTAACTATCACAATGCAAACTTCATCAGTGAAAAATAAGTTTATCAGGGTGTTTGACTGATGACGTTAAAAAATGACTGTTAATAAATAATCTCAGACTCCCGAGCGGAATATTATTTAATGCGATGCAATAAAGCAACAAATGACAAAAAAATCTGGTTCAATGTTTTGCAAAAGACGCACTTTATAATATCTTCCTTCAGCTTTGAAAAGAATAAGAATTAGGAAGAGTTAAAATACCCGCTAAATTTGGCATTCTTTCTCAACTCAACTAAATCATCAACTAAGCATATATAAAATTGTCAATCTCTCGAATAAACTACGAACATTGAAAACATTTATAAAAAAAATGGTAAATTTTTAGAACCGCGGCTTTTCCGAAAAATGCCGATTAATTTTGTTCGATTTTGTGATTTTCGAATTTTTTGACGATTCCATCAATCGGGGGAGCGTGAAATTTGTCATTAGAAAAGTTTTTCATCAACAAAAAACTGTCGAACATGGCTGAATTTCGATTTTTTCGTCTCGTCATTAGTATATTTCATGTGGGGAGGCGGGATGACATTTCTGTACATGATTTGTCATGGAATTCATCATAAATAATGAGCATTAGCCGGTGGGTGTGGTAGGAAAAGGGAGATATGTTGAAATAAATACAGCTACTCAATGAAGAACACAAAACTCATTTTTCACAGGTGATTAATGCAACGTTTATTTACATCAGAGTATAGAAATTCCTATAATCACAGCAGTATTATATTAAAAAGATTTGCAACGTGCAGTCAATCGGCAATTATAAAAGAAGTTGAAAGAAAAAACAAAAGACATTTGGGTGAATACTTGGCTGCAAAAATCGCGGAATGTTAAAGATCCGCTACATCAAGATTTTTTCGCGAATATTAAAAATGTTTGTCATCCGTTCACTATTGGATAACTGCATACGCAAAGTATTGAAGATCATCACGAATTCAACATCACTATTGGTCGTCCTATCAGAGTGATCAAAGTAGGGACTGAGGACGTTGCTGGTTATCAAACTGGCACGAGTGTTACACCGAGGGCGATGCACTTTCATTACTCTGAGCAAAGTCTGCAATAGCTTTGAAAAGAGCATGCACTCGCTCTCGGTGATCCGGTAATGCCTTGCGGACGAGAAATTCCGCAAGGCATTACCACACGCTGCACAGTTCAATATACGATATTATACCGTGATTGCATAAAAATTCCATACCCCAGTGACGATCCTTGAAAATCATTAAAACATTTATTGTGACACGTTACTCATCGTTCCTCGCAACTCATCGTGAAACCTGAAATATTTCTTCAGAAATATCTAAATTTAACGAGAGCAACGATTTTGCCACTCCTCGACGCTTGGTATACTCCTAAATGAAAACAAATACTTCCGCAAATGTAACCATGCAGATTGTATTGGAACTTCTTTTTCTTAGCCATGCACGCCAAGTTTGATTTTCTTTTTTTTTTGGAGAATGTTACTTTTATCTTTCACACTATTTGAAAAAAAATACTTTTCGAAGAAAGCTACTATACATGTTTTACACGTGAGCCGCAGAAGGAAATTTCTTCATTCTTCTATCTTTCCTTTTCATTTTTGAGGGAACGAATCGTCTGAATACAATACCATCTTATGGTTTTCAATAAATATTTGGAACCGTGATTTTTTCGAAAAAGGTTGATTAATTCTTTTTAGCGTGTCTAATACGTAGCGGCCATCTCCAATAACGTTAATCAGTCGTGAGAGCGTGCAATTTTTAATTGGGAAAGTTGTTCATCAACGAAAAACCATCAAAAATAGGTAGATTTCGATTTTTCAAACATTTCTCGTGAAAAGAAAATGTTTTCGTAGAAAAAGTTTAAAAAATTATATCAGCATTTTCCGGAAAAGCCGTGACTAAATATTTACTAAAAAAATAATTGGGGGACTACAGATTTTGGAAGAAAATTCATTATAGGAGCATTTTTTAAATTGTGCGTTTTCCATAAAAACGTATATACTAGAGTGAACTTTGAAATAACCTCGCCTTATAACTCTGTCAAAAGATTTGTGAACTTAAAGATTACCGGCATTTTCACGCCGACGGTGAAGCAGGCGCAGCTATCCCATTTCTGATAGTGTCTTAAAAAATTATAGGGGGGTATAAGAAATTACTGATTGAATGCATTAAAGCTTTACGGCACACATTACTGCACATAAAGATAAATTGTCACGAAAAACAGTATATATACATATACCATAGATGTTTTTGGGTTCGCTGATTACCGAATTTATTACCCTCAGATTTGCCAAAGTAAAAATGGCAGATCGAAAATGATATGCCATATTTCGAAAAATTGTTGAATTCCTTTGAAAAATGTCCAGTGGTTGTCGAGTTGAATGCATAAAAGTCTGTTAAATAGAATAAAAACTACTTTAAAATCGCAAAATCATGTTTTTTTCCCCAAAAGTTGACAACGCTGCTGCGCCGAATGGGCTAAGACGTTTGAATTTGTCGTTCGTTTGTCCATTTGTTGAAACACGCATCACGTATAAACGATTCACCAGATTGTACGATTCCAGCGTACAATCTTTTCTGACACTTCATACAGGATAAATATGGGTTTTTTCGAAAGTCCCGCAGATACGAGCTTCAGTGCGTTTTACCGCGACGAGGCACCAGCGAACATCGGAAGTGATCGGAAGGTTCGAAAGGCATGTCAGTTCAAAGATGGCTGCATCGTATTGCAAATATAAAACGTCATACACATATTTTCAAACGCTTATTCAACGTATTACAATTCATTTAGCAGATGTTCGAACATATTTCTCGCCTCTATAAGTAACATTTTATACCAAAAATTGACTTTTTCGCATTATGGATTTATAAGTGCGATTTTATTACCATATCTATCAGTACCATCAGTTCTAACCTCACTTTTTTCACTTTCTCGTTGAACTTTGAATCCGCAGTAACTTTGCACAAACTTTGATGTACATACTTTAAATACACTGAAAATAATAAATATAATTTGAATACATATTCCGAAAGTACGGTCGTACGTACAAATCATCCACCGATTCGTTAGGTCTTTGATAAAAATGGATTCGAATTTTAAAAAGTGCTTAGACTCGTTAAACGACAATGAGACGGAAGTACGTACTGATGCTTTACGAATACTGTCACGTCTCTGCGATAATATCATATCGTTTCCAAATGACAGAGAATATCGAAAAATTCGCGTCGATGATCCAAGGATAACAAACACACTGTTGAAAGCTTATGGAGCTATTGAGTGCCTCTTTGAAATGGGCTTTATCGAGGTTCGATGCTTTTTTTTGAATAATCATTTATGACTTTTGCGAAAAGTTTGAATCGTTATTTTTTTTTTTCATTGATTTAGACCACATGGTATTCCATCGAACTGTAAAATGGACTTTTTCTGTTATTCAATGATGTTGACATTCGCATCGCTGAAGCACAATAAACATTGACTCTTACAGTAGCGTTCTTTACACTTGTTTTTCGTTTTCTATTTTGAGTACCGGTAATCGACTCGTCGGTAAACTTGAGCCCGGATGAGGCCGTTGTATCGACAAATGGCTTTTCTTAGGAATTCTATAAAACTTGAATAGCAAATTTAGGACGGTTTTGAAGTTTGCATGATTCGACTTCAATGGAAATATGAAATTTTCGATTATTCACATTGAAATTTCTTGAACTATCGTCATCTTTTCTCTTTTCTCTTCACGAGTTTCATAATTTTGAAAAATTGATCATAAACATATGGCAAAACGTAGAATATCGACAATAAGAAAAAAGTATGTTGTACGTATCGTTGGATTCCAATGATGCAAACTTCAAAATCATAATTCAGAACGTTAATGCACGATTGCTTGTAGAATTTTTTCGGGATTCACTGTTCAGGTCCAGATATATTTTATTGTACTGGCATTTATATGCATCGCTTACAAGAGCGAAAGAAAGTTGAACATTTTTTGCGAGAATTTTGTAACATTTCTTAATCATTTTTGCATGCTGGCTCTGAAATATCAATGAATATATCAGAGAATTTGTGTGGAAAAATCTCTATAATTGGACCATTTAGTTTTTGAGATATTATGCATCATATACAATATAAATATATTTTATCTGATAATAATAGTAAATCATATATATTTAATATAAAATATATAAATAAATAAAAAATAATATAACATAATATAATAGGTACAATATATTACGCCTAATATTATTAAATATCCTGCAGATTGGACAAGATTTTGCACATTAGCTAGAAAGTTGACTTTTTTACTATAACTTTGCTACCTGAGAGAGCTACCTTAATTTTCTGCTGCAGTACTCCAATAAGCAGAACTTCAACACTGTTCACAGATCTGTGTTAAATTTTAATATCAACTGCTATTAAAACTTGTTTCCCCAAATTATCTCATAGCGTGTTCTCTGTCGTCTCTTTTCACCAAATAAAAGTATAGTGAAAGTACCAAAAGAAAAATGTTCAGCATAAAATCTGGAGCAAAGAAAAAAAACACGTGCGTTATGCACCGGTATCAGTCGGAAAAATGTTTGCTATAATCTTGCATTTATGCACTATCGTGTATTCCTATAGAGAAACTAATAGAAACAAACTTTAAAGAGGTTTAAAAAATTTGTTTATTACAAAAAATATGCTTCCTCCCTAATATTTGCAACTAATGAAAAACCAATAAGTTAATTCTGAGGACATTTAAAAAAATGTTCCCGTTATAAAAGACTGCTTCTTCATGATGGTAGTCTTTGTATATTACTTTGAGAACTATTTGAAGTCAAACTGCAATTCGTCACATTGACTATAAGTTGGAAAAAAATATATCGACACCGTTTTTCATTAAATTGTGCAATGGCTATGAGAATTCGTGATCATTAATTAATGATGGTATAAGACATTTTTATGAGTGGAATTCATTGTTTTTATCAAAAATACCTGATAAAGTATGTGGCAAATAAATCGTCAGTTCTACTCCAAACGCTATGATTATATTGAAGATTACATGATCTTAACAAAATTTCATCGGTAATCGTAATTTTACGAAAGAAAATCCCATTTCAGGATGGCGAATATTTCTCACTGCCGACGGATACTCCAGTATCTCGACTTAGGCAGATTCAAAAGGCATTGCACGATCTTCAAACAAAAGTGCAAACGGTGATGACAGACAATAAAAACTACCAACAAGAGAGGAGATCGAAAATCGGTGGAAAGGACAAATTTCTCGGCGGAATAGTTAACAAATTCAGACACATACTAATTTATGAAAATCCTCAATTGAGAAATAAAGCTCGGCGCGTAATACCGTTAGAAAAATTACAAATAGGAGCTATGAACAGAATGAGAAAATTGCAAAGGGAAATAAAAATGAACAGGGCAGATGGAACCTTGATTTCAACACCGGAACATGAAATAACTATCGACGATTTTCTTCTCGTTGAACTTCTCGATTGGTTTAAAAATGAATTCTTCACTTGGATGAATAGTCCAAATTGTAATGTGTGCGGTAAAACTTGTATATACGATAGTGTCGAGCTTTCCACGGATCCAAGAATTGCTAGAACGGAAATACATAAGTAAGGACATCATAATTTTATGGAAACTAAATTGTTTGAAAATACTATATTGGAGAGAGACTTACAATTTGTTTCAAAGAGACTCTGGAAGTACGAGCCCAACAAAAACTCGACATAGAATGTGAATTTCAAATACTCAGTGATGGTACAATAATCTGAAAAAAATCAGTCATATGGAAGGTACCAAGCACATTGAACTCTGACAATAATAATATCAGAAAGTTATTAACAGATTGTCAAAAAAGGTACGGCAAATGTTTAGAGAACTTTACCGAGAATTTTACCGGAAGTACGTGCATTTTTTGAAATATTTTCATAGCTTTCAAACATTTTTTTAAAAATTCTGAAAATTTTTTATAAGATTACAAATTGTTGACAATTCTCATATACGAATGGTCCTCATTTCTCGGAAGGAATGTCTGATTTATTAAGACGTTCTCTCGCCAAAAGTGTTATCTTAGGAACTGCATAACATTTTGGGACCAAATTAAACATTTTTTTCTGACAGCTCTGAATTTTTAATGAATACATTACGGATTTTTCGCGGAAATCTCTAATAAATTCATATAATTTTGTCCGCTTAGTTCCGAAGATATAATATATTATACAATAGATGTAAAATAATGTGTATAATATAGTATACATAGTATATTAAGCCCAATATTTTTCCGATACTCTGCAAGTTATACAAGTTTGCGCACATTGGCTTGTGAGGCGACTTTTTCTATTACTGTTCCGACGTAACTACCTGAAATAAACGCGTTCGTTCATGCAGTCTTCAAATGTTTAAGTGACCGATATTCCAAATCGACAAAGAAATTCACGTTTCTTCGGGAAAATGAATGGATTTCTTTAATATGAAAAAGAATGAGTTTTCAACTTTTTGTAAATGTTCTTTTTCAAATAACTTTTGAATAACTTGTCGATATTATCAGTATCCAATGTACTATGGTTGCTTCTATACGACTAATATCTTCAGATTTTTATACCACGTTAATTACATGGGATTCTAATTCTACTTCGGTTTTCTTCGGATCGTGCCTTCGGAATGTACGTAAAGCTTTCTCCATGTGAACTTTACGAAAACATACTACTCGTACTGTAAAAAATGTAATCATGGCTAAATTGCATTATATTCTGATTCTAAATTCTTTTTCGAGGCGCTCAAATCCCTGCTTTTCTCTCTGCATCTCAATTTTTCTTTTCAATTGGAGAAAATCGAATTTTGTCCAGATGCGAGGACTGCGGCATTGAGGCAAAATTTCCACGATACACCGATCCTGGAATTCTCCTGAAAACTCGACGGGGTCGCTGTGGAGAGTGGGCAAACGCGTTTACCCTCCTATGCCGAACTCTCGACTTCGATGCGAGAGTTGTCCATGACGAGACTGATCACGTATGGACAGAGGTACAAACATTTGCATCGCATTTGTTTCTTTAAATATGTACAATAAGTAAAAATAGCATGTGGTAGAATGCATTGCACTGATCGTCCGGTTGGCTTTTTATTTGAAAACGCGCCACGCGAAAACGATTCACCTAATTTCGGTGCAATTTTTACGAAACATGGAGAAAGATAGAGATAAACATAGAGAAACACACTTTGAAGCAACGCTTGATCTACTCCATCGAAGTCCGCTAAATTTCTCAGTCGAAAGATATAGCGGTTAACGAATAATATTTTTAGCGATTCAACGTTTCTCCACGATTCGCGTGGACAGAATCGCAGGCATAGATAGGTGATTCCATGTGATTGAATTTTTCTGATTTTGTACTTGCCAAGTATTATAACTTCTCGCTCTATCATCGGACATCCTTGAACAATTTATACAAGTACAATTTATCGAGTATTTCCAAGAATGTTAATGCATGGCAAGAAACAATAATGAATTTATTAGTGTGTTCACGTCAATCGAAAGAGATTGCATATTACGATAATTAACATCAAAGGAAATACAAAAAACTCGAAATAACATTTTTGTGTGTTAATTTGCTATAGTTAAATTAATACAAGTCAAAGGCCGATAAAAATGAAACAACGTTGCTTGTAAGACTTTCGATAAGTCGTTTTATATGGAAACTTTGTTGTCCCAAGATTTCCTCAAATTCGATTGAATTTAGGTCTGGTCAATAGCGTCCAATAGATGGATTCACGCAGATCCATGTGAAAATGTGATGGATCGTCCGCTCCTGTACGAGCGAGGTTGGAAGAAAAAACTCACTTATGTGATCGCTTACTCGAAGGACGAAGTTCAAGATGTTACATGGCGATACACTCGTGATCAAGCGGCAGTTATGAAACGAAGAACGCTCTGCACGGAGAATGATCTCTGCTCGTTAATTTGCAGCTTGAATAACGAGAGACAGAATTGTTTGGGTTATAGCGAGGCAAGAAGATGTTTTGTGACGAAACGAAGGGCTCTGGAACTTGTTGAGTTAATGCCAGCACCACCGGGAGCAACAAAACCTGGTGAAGACGCCGATGGAGAGTACGAAGGTCGTTCTTCGGGTTCGTTAGCATGGAGAATGTCACGTGGTGAAACTACGGTGAGGTTTCGTTAATGACAAAATCCGTAAACTCGTTGACGCCCAAGCGACTATGTTTGGACCCAAAATAAATATCACCCGATAAGTAAAATCTTCTTGAAGATTCGAAACTACAAAGCTGTAGCAAACAGACTTCGGAGAGAAACATTTGTAGGGTTTTGTTACAGCTTTTTGGGAGGAGACATGGTTTTGTTAGCCTTTAGACATGATTTTCGTTAACCTTTAGAGGACGGGACTGGTCCCAAAAGGGACCACCCAGGAAAACAACGTTTTAAATGTTTTTCAGGAATGATTTGATGAGCTTAACACGGGGAAAATAGTGAAGTGAAATAGTGATTTTTTAAACAATTTTTTTCGTACTCAGCACATCGAAAAACGTAGGTATATGAGGTTTGAGCTCCAAATGAAAAATGAAAAAAATGACCTTGAAATGACCCTTTCCAAGGTCGAGGACGCATCCCGGATTTTTAAAACTATTTTTTTCGCATTCAGTGCAAAAAACACGTTGAAAAACACCAAAAAAACGTTGCATACATTTTTTTGCATTGACCTTTCTCTTGCGGGCGGGACTGGTCCCTTTAGGGACCACCCGCTTGGTCGGAGACTTGTCCTGAGGTATACATTCGAATTATATATGAATTACACGATTTGAAAGATGTCGATTTAAACTGAAAATTTCCCGTCCTCTAAAGGTTAATCTGATCCTAATAATTCGATCATCCGAATTGTAGAATAATCAAAAATAATAATCATGCGAAATTTCCTCCCCGCAATTCCTTCTCTCTTTTATTAGCCCACGGAGTTTGAAACTCGTCAATTCCGGTTAAGATGAATTCATACCATTAGAATCGTATTTTTCGGATATTTCTTATTTTGCGGGGCTGCCGGTTGTGGCTTAGCCATTACTGTCCCCAAAATGGCAGACCTATCATTGACGGGGTTAAGGGGAACACCGCAGATAATGCAAAAATTAAACGTGTGTGCCGCGATACATTCGATTCAATGGTCATCGAATCATGGATTTTTCAATAAAACGTTCATGAAACCTACGTTCTCACATTTAATGTATAAAGGTTTTTAAATATCACGCGCTTTTACGACCCTCGCGACCTTGCAATTTCTCATGAACTACTATACGATTAGTACATTTCGGGATATTTATTTACTAATAACTACCATCACATATTTCCAAGTTTTTCTTGCTAGGATTAAGCTTTCGAGGATATTTATTAAAAACTTTCGCGGATGAATAAATGCGCTATGCTTCGCGATTCGATTGCTAGATTCCCAATCTCCCGTGTTACTGATTATTTTGATTTCTTAACACGTATATAATAAAGAAGCGCTTTGCGTTACCAAAATGAAATGAAATGAAATTGTAACTACGAGATATCGCATAATGAAAGTCTCGACAAAAACTTTGGAGTCACCGCTTATTTGCGAAGGATAAATATTTATTCTGAAATTATTATTGCAAAACATTTGTGCTTTTTGCATGCTTCAGACGACATATTGACATTGTAAATTCAAAAAAATATTCTTTATCGTAGAAATTCATAACTTCTCTAAACTCGTACTGGTTGTTTTTTGTAACACAGGAAACTTTGAGCGAGCCGACAGTTTGGCAAATTCCTCATGGCGCTAAGAGGTTCGAAATCCGTTATTACTCGGCGAAAGATGAGTATGAGGCGTTGGAGAATGATGTGAAAATTTTGGAGAAGAGGCTAGGTTGGCAGAACGGAACCGAGACGACAAAAGGTGGGATATTCCGTAAAGTCGAGAACGATTGGAAAGTTACGTATCTCGCGAGGTCGCCGGGCCAAACAAAAGGTCGTATCACTTGGTGTTTTGAAATTCTTGAATTGGAAAAATCTATACAATCTTTCGAGTTGAGAGCAAAGTGTGCCTCTTTTCACGGTGGTACAGTGGAATGGAAGGCCGAAGGATCGTACAGAGACTCGGGAAAATCGAGTGTCGTTGTAACCATCGATAATTGCGAAAATTTTCAAACCGAATTGTTGAACGGTTCATCAAAAGTTGTCTTAACTGCAGAAGTTAGCGGGGGAAGTGGTGAAACAGCGTGGCAGCATGCACAATTGTTTCGACAACATTTAAAAGACTGCGAGTGCGCGATGACGATAGTAATTGAGACATAATGGTAAAAAAGGGGGCAAGTTTATACTTATTAAAATGAAAAATGATATTTAGCATTGGATATGGCCAAATTTCGAATAATGAAATAATTGAAATATTCATCAGTGATACTAATGGGTTGGAGACAATGTAATAATATTGAAAAGAATTCATAATTAATAAACAATGATTTTTGTTACAATCATCCACAATGACTTTTTTTTCGATTTTACAGTATCCTTCCGTTGTGACTCGTGACGAGTCACGTATGTAGCATAAATTCTTATAAACGTACGAAGGGTTAATTTGGTATGTTACAAATTCCTTTTCTCATGCACAAACCCTTATGTACTAATTACGAGCGAGATATGTACTAATTAAATTGTTAGCGAGTGAATCGCTTCTATTTTTTAATGAGCGAAAACCAGTGTGGACCTTTTCTCCCAGGCTCCCGGTGCAGTTTGTGTGGGTCTTGTGCGGGAAAGGCTGAGTGACCGCGCTCTCGTTCATCTCATTGGACTTACAATCGCGATTAGAGTAGAGTTTCATGAACACCTTTATTTGATTTGGATTTTGTTAATAAATGTTGAATTGGACAAAATCGTGCCATTTTGTAACGTTTGCAAATATCCTTGAATTACCTATTCATCCGTAAAACGGACGTGTCATTGAACGTCATTAGCAAGGTACGCAAGGTGTTTTTTTGGCAAGCGGGAAAGGCGTAACTCTCCCATTAAACCGACTGAGCTCAACAAATAAATCTATACATTTTTACAAATTATTTCTTTACAACTTTCATTTTATATACATTGTGTAGGTTACTCAAGTATCATGCTTTTGTAATGAAAAGCAAAATATTTACATTGCGTTAGTAGAGTAATATCATATTCGAAAAAGTGCATTACTAAACGCATTGAGTGATTGTTCAATGCCTAGGCAGAAGCCTATCAAAAAGTACACAAACAACATTTTCATCTTTTTACTTACTTTCGGATAAATTGAAACATTTGCGAATAAAAACAATTATGCGTAAAATATCAATTTCGCACAAGAGGAAATTTTCGTCAACTTCAGTAAGCCAGAATAATTCGGAATCGTAGGAAAAAAAACATTTAGCATTTTTCTAATAAATAATTTGGACATCTTTTTTTTCAACAGTGTTTTTATTTGAATTCCATTCTCCCTGATTCGTTGTTTATATATACACAGACGCAAAAAATAATTCGTAAAGATATTTTCAATACGAGTCTTTTATACATTACTACCTCTCCCTTTTTCTCAGACACGAAAACATGGGAAATATCCAAATTCGCGATTTTTCGCTTTATTGTTTTGACATGCAGAAAAAATTCGTCGATAAGAGATCAACCATGAAATGGCACAAGGATCGTCATTGTATACTCAGTCTTACTATAGTTGAGAACGTCGTACATAGAAAATTATTCTACGACGTAAGATTTTCTTCAAGGCTGATACAACGTCGGGTCATTGAATATGTTCGCTTTTTGTTCTTATTTGTTCTTCCAAATTTAGCGTTTTCAATATTGTTCCATCAAGTCGCGGATGTCGTTGCACAAAGTCGCAAAATCTGGTCTCTGGTGGCTGTGCAAGTGCCAGCAGGGATACATGAGTTTGACGTAAACGGCTTGCGGACAACTGGGTGGACAAGGAAGCCTTATGCCACGTTCGAGAGCTTCTAAAAGTTCGGCGCTTCCTTCTTCCTCCTCGGTTTCACCGTTTTCCGTTTTTTCGCTCCGTAAGCCGGGCAATTTGGGATCCTCGCCAAGGCCGAAGGTTTCGTACATCGTAACACCGAAGGACCAGACGTCGGAGCGGGGTGAAAATTTACCGTCTCGAAGACTTTCCGGTGCATACCATTTGATTGGAAGATCACGATTTGTTTGTAATATATAATAATCATTTTTTCCCGTAACCTGAGCGAGACCAAAGTCACTTATCTTGACTCGTGTCTCGTCAGAAACGAGAATATTCCTCGTCGCTAAATCGCGATGGACTATACTTTTACGTCCGAGATAATCCATTCCCGTTGCAATGTTCAGAGAGAAATCTAAAAGTCTCCTGTGAGTCAGACTCTCGCGATGTATCGACAAATAACTTTGGAGTGAACCGTGCTTGACAAATTCCATAACGAGGCATACTTCCGGTTCGGATATCACACCGAGGATTTCAACAACGTTCGGGTGCTTGAGTGTCTAGAATTAAGGAAAAAAGATTAGCGAAGCGTTAAAGACTTTCATTTTGAGGAAAAAGAGAACACAAAATGAAGGACCAATTATTAATCTACATTAGGGTGACCCATTTTGATCGACTGTTTTTTATTTTCAAGTGTAGTTTAAAAACATCCTAGTTTTTTATAATGGATGCATCCTCCAAGGATGATTGGGGGATTAAATGTCTTTTGGGGATCGCTTACGAATTTCGTAAATTCCAAAAATGGGCGACATTCGATTTTTTTTGCGTAAAAACTTTTTTTCCTCCTGGCGGTGATCGCTTACACATTGAAAAGAAAAGGTACCGTACAAACTTTAGCTCAAGATATAAATATTTAAAAGTCACTTAAGAATTTTTATCTCTTGGAGTAACCTGTATTTCGTTCAACCTTGCTACGATATCTTTCTGAATTTTAGATGGTGAATGAAATTTCAATATTTTTCTGTGAATACAAAAGTAAAATATTGCACGTATTTTCTTTAATCACCTCTTTAGCCTCATTAAGGGGTGATATCAATGCTCAAGGTTCAAGTTTCCAGGAGGTCGTTTTGAAGTTATACCTAGAAGCAATGCGCCGATCGGTACGAAACTAATTGTAAAATGTTCATCTTCCAAGTTCCCCATACGCTTATTGCAAAGAAGGGAATCGACCCTCTCAAAGGTTTTTCAAGTACACTTTCTACTGAGGGACGGCAAATTGTCGATGCATTTCAAGAAAAAAAATGACGGAATTAAAGGACACTACAATATTGAGTCAATGTATTTTTGCATTGCTCAAAAAAAAATGAGGTAAGAATTGCGTCAAAAAAGTGCCTCTCTTCTTAGCCGTTGAACAATCTCTTTTCGTTTTCAAGTTTTACAAATAATCGAAAAGTCATGTGATAAAACGGCCTATCATCACAGTTGTGGTGAAACCTATCTATTTTTATGCGGTTGCGCATTTACGCTAAATAAAAAAGTATTATCCTACTCGGTGGTGGCAAAATGATGCCCGGTCTTCCCTACATGCGACTTATCGTTTTATGTGCGAACTTTTCACAAAGTGCGGGAGATTTTTTGATTTATTTTTGCAAAACTTTTCTCACATCCTCCGAGAACACACCGAGTCAATCCGAGCCTACCTCAAATTCTATTACGTTCGTTCCATTCAGAAGGGAAATATAAAAAAGAGCGATTCTTTTCACAAATTGCGCTTTTTGAAAAAAAAGCACAATTCTGTTCGATCATGTTTCAAGTGAACCTGATAATGTTTTTTGGTCGATCGCACTTAATTTACAACGGTAGATATTCAAAAGATGTGTAGGGTCAGATTCATCCAGAGTGTTCCCCGTGATTTGAAAAGTAGGTGTTTTCTCGCAGGGTTTATGTCTCTAATGCGGAATGAATTTTACGATGCTGACAGATCATGATCTTTTCACCTTCATTATGGAAATTTCTCTCTCGAAATCTCTGAGGTCAGCTTCCAATGCTCGAGTACGCAGTTTTTTGACGGCGACTTGCTGGGGTTCGATGTCCTTAGCGTTGTCTCGCTCCAGAATACCGCGATAAACTTCGCCGTAAAAACCTTGACCTATGCGACCTTGAAGTATAACGTTACAATCGGCATCGAGCTCAAAGATCCCTTGCATCTGCCCGAGCGGTCCATCGCCAACGGTTCTGCTACTTCCGTATATGTCATTTCCATGACTGCCAATGATGCCGCTTCTTTGTCTCATGACAGCGCCGAAAGCATCACTGTTACCTTCGGTCTCGTCCAACCAGCCGAGATAAGCCGATAACTCTTCTTCCGCGTCCTGATAACGATCGCTCGCAAGCAGCGCGCCGCCACCTTTTATTAAAACATAAGTACCTTCCATGTTTATCAAATTTTAGACATAACTTGGTCAGGATATTCAGCGAGAGGTAAAAGTTTGCTCCCCGCAAGGCTCGAGCATTCTGCATATCACTTTAGAATAAAGGTAAGTTTTGTCAACTTTGCGTCAACTTGCGTTTTTGGAATCTCTCCAAAATGCTTCGTCCTTCTGAATTTCTCAACTTGAAACTTCAACACGACATACTGTTGTTGGGAGACTATGGTTTTAAAATACGTTTAAGGATGTATGGCACGAACGAAACCAAAGTAGGATGAGAATCTCGTGTACTTAGCAATGCTATAAAAATCCGAAAAAAATTGATCGTATGCAATATACCGATCACAGTAATTTTCGATAATAACGATATAAAAAAGTTATTACCAAATCGTTAGAAAAAGCAAACCGTGATCTTTTTTTCACACTAAACTAATTGGTTCATTTTTTTAATGCACTTGAATTTTTTCTAAACTTATTCGGTATTTTGAATTTTATTGTCAATTTTGAAGATTTTTTCAGAAAATTTAAAATTATTCATCATTTCTCCCTCATGTAAAGGTTTCCCATTACTTGGGAGAAATTTCCGATCTATTGAACGAGCAGTTTCGTTTATGCAGTTTTAAACAAAATTGGAAAAAAGGAATTTCAAATACCGACGAAATTCTGAAAAAATTTAAGTGCATTACAAAAATGCACGAATTAATTTAGTATGAAAAGAAAACAAGTTCACAGTTGATTTTAGAATTTTTTTTTTAACCATTTATTCATAACTCTTTAATACTGTTATCATTAGAAATTACTATTATTAAAATTACGAGTGAGTTTTTTCAGATTTTTATAGTATTGCTAAGTACACGAAATTGTAATTCTACCTCGGTTTCGTCGAGACTATACCTGACAAACATCCTTAAGACGTGTACAAACGAAAACTACCTTGGAAAAATAATTTGGCGTTGAGGCATAGAATAATTTCTGTCTCAACAATATAAATAAGTTGCAATCAGAATTTCAAATACTTGATAATACTATAAACAGTTTAAAAAACGGCCATAAGCACTTACTGTCATCGCCGTCATCCCACGGTAAACTTGTCCGATCGGTGAATAAGCTACTCGCCCGTGATTCACAATCCGATGACGAATTATTTTCCGCTGTCTCGATCTCATCATTGTCAACGTCATCGCCATTTGGGCCCTTGGTATCATTGAACAGTCGTGGAACAGCCGTTGCGTATGCGTGCGTACGACGTGAATTATAAACCTGATAGAGAATCTGATTGATGTCACGCATTATAGCATGTGGTTGCTTCCGAGGTCCCCCGGGATTGCCCCAACATTCGATCATCAAGTTGTACACTTCGATTGGACAGCCCATGGGAATTGGTAAACGTTTACCACTTGCGTAGAACTGTAATTACACGATCACGTAAAAATTACGCTTTTACATTTTCCAAAAAGTCTTTCGTATACATGCTTTTCTAGCAAGCCAAGTTTCGAGACATTTTTAGTAACAACCACCGACGGATAACCGATACAAACCCAAACTCGAAGCAAACTTTCAAGACAGTCTCTACAAAAAATATTGTAACATGTGCTGACGACAACGAATTATGCCACGCGTTAAATTGTCTAATACGTTCGACTGTCGACGAATCCGCATTTATTGCATAAAACTCTATTTGCTATTTCAAGTTGATTTCATGATACTCAAATGTTCGTACGGAAGCAAGTAAAACGTCGTGAGTCGTTTGATGTAAAAGTGTACAATACAGTATTCGTGGTCTTGATCAAATGCTCCGAATTTTCTTTTTTCAAATCGATAAAGAAACTGATAAACTCCCATTATGCGTATTGTTCAAAATGTCTCGAATGATATGTGTACTTTACAGTTAACCCTCATGCGCGCGCGAACAGTTAACTCGTTCAATCTCTAACATGCTCAAATGCCGAGCGACGAGTTACCTCGTCCACTCATTTTTCATCGTAACTTCCGATCCATTACATCAAATCGCATAAAACAAAATTATTATGCACGCTGAAGACGTATAAAATGATAGTGGATAATTCAGGATCCGATTTTTAAATCATGATTGTCGTGAGCAATCTCGTAATTATTCATAAATATTGACCTTTCACCCACTAGTGTACAAACTCAATTTGATTCATAAGCAGGCCTGAAAGTAAATGAGTGTTGCTGGAAAGTTTGTTCCACGGGTTTTTCAGTATAGTGTAGGTCACTGATATTTTTATAAAAATCAGAAACGATTTAACAGTGATAGTATTGCCACCGTAATCGACCCGCCGTTTTGCATTCGAAAATTCTTACCGCGGGATCGTATTCAGCGTTTTCAAAAACATAAGGAACAAGCTGAGTGGCTTAACAAGTTTCGAAGGCGCTGGGGATTCAATTTTTGTTGGGTTTGATAAAAAAATACTTACCCTTTTGACAGAATCGATGTCACGATTTGCAGGAAGTATCGCGCCTCTAGAAAATATTTGCCAAAACGTCGTGGCTAATGCCCAAACGTCAGCACGAGTGCTCCGTCTAGCGAGTTCAGGATTAACATAACATTCTGGTGGTAACCAGTGCACACTGAGTAAAAAAAAATTTACATTAATATGAACATTAAACAAATCCAAATTTTCGAATCAATGTTAGATTAAAGATGGATTAAAGAAGTACAATCATTGCAAAAATAGAGTACAGTGAAATTATCGGGTACTTGTCAATGTTATGAAATTTTGAAAAAAGTTGACGAGGAAAATCCTAAATGAATTTATTTCGTACGATAATAACGAAATTTGTTTAATAAATATTTTGAACTACAAATTGTCGCATGTCTCAAAAACGTTTTTTCCGTATAAAACGATTTTTTGGTTGGTTTTTTCTTTCCGATGTCCTTCAGACCGTAAACATGAGCATATCCACTTTCATCCTCGAAGGTTTTCCATGAGTGATGTGAAATTTTTAAATTTATTAATGTCCATAGCATCTTCAACGTATTTGATATTTTCAGACATTTTTTTAAAACGCGAAGTAATAAAATTGGCATTTTAATAGTCTTTTTGCTATGATAGTACGGTCAATTTTTCATTAAAGAGCATTTTCCTTACTCAGCCTGGGTGTAACAAAAGAGTCCAGGGTCCGCAAGTTTTATGATAAAACGGTTGACCGTGTGTGCGTGAACTAGTAATTTACGACACCTTATATTACCATGAACGACACCGCTTTCCTCCTGCAAAAGGGTACAGACAAAAAATCATGTAAAATGTTGAATTTTATACACAAACGGGTTCATCCAAAAGAATTTTTCTGTAACTTCATTTTGGAATTGGCGCTTTGGGAGTGAATTTTTCCATATGGTAAACGTGGAAAAACGTCCATCATCATATTTGTGTATTTTCCTGTATTTTACTTTTTTTATAGGTCACCGAATTTTCTAAAAGGACCCTTCTGACGGTCCAATCTGTACTCTCAATACCTTTATTCATATAAAATGTATTTAAATATCGTAGCGTAGAAAAAGACCGAAACCTTTCTCTCGGTGGATGAAACCCTGAACAAAGTTGCATGAAGCATTTCAGGATGTATACTTAGAGCTGTAACTAAACTAAACATCGGATGTGTAATTTTTTGCAATTTGATACGAGTCTAGTAAAAATGAGTTTAAGAGATAACATTATTTTCACAGGAAGTAAATCCTTAAGAGCGACTTGAGATGAATTTTGAGATTCAGCTCGCATTTATATTCTGAACGATTCATCGTATAGATATGACGTTAAACAGACTTTCATGTATATGATTTAATACTCCACACAACAAATTCATTTTAAAAAAATAGATGGTAGAAGAACACAAAGATATCCCACAAGACAGTTTACCCATTTTAGGCAAATAAGGTATTTGGCTCTCAATGCGCCAACGTCAGAATGAAGGTTAATCCTTTTACGAGGATTTTTTCAAAGTTACAAAATACGACTTTTTGGGGTGAGCGTTTCAAAAATAAAAATCTCTACTTTTTTTTACCACCCGCATGTGTGTACAGTACCAGCTCTTTTTCGACAGGATTTTCCACTGAATATTACCAACTGGACATTTTTTTAGTGTCATTTAAAAGACTCAAAAAGGTATTTTACTGCAATATTTTGTTTTCATGTGCAGCACGCTGATTTTTGTTTAACTTGCAGTAAATAATTGACCCACATTCAAAGAATCCCTCATAATAAAACGATTTAAAAGTATTGCCAAAACTTTAAACGACTATATTATCTTATCTTGTCCTTGATCGAAACGACTTTAAATTTTATTTATCCACTTTTGTCGAAAATTACATTCTTTTAACTTAACTTTTAACAAACATCCGCCAAATGTGTCGAAAGAATAGCTGCGATAAATCCTCACAAAAGTTGCTATTTTTAAATTCTCTCGAATGCATATGTTATCATGTTGAAAAAAAAACTGAAATTCGCTTAAAAATAAAAAAAAACCCAAAACATTTTCTTTCAGGCTGAGTGACCATTTAATGAGGCTTCAGGCTGAAAATTCGAAGCATAATAAATTCTTTGATTCACGATGACCTACCAAATGCCAGAGAGCCGTTGCAAGACAGGCTGCAGCCTCTACCATGTCGACAGTTTTGACAGTTTGTGGTGAATTATTACGAAGATAAACATCGAGTGGACCAAGTTTCACGAGCTCTAAGAGCATTCCAACAGCTGGTGCTACAGTCATACCATAAAGTCTGACCAGGGCATCCGATCTCAACTGACCCCATTTTCCCGCCAATTCGAGAAATTCCCTCGTGAATCTCCATTCCTCTTCTTTAAGAACTTTTATTGCGGCCTCGAGTTTTTTTCCTTTTGCGACACGCCACATTGCTCGATACAATGTCGTCGTTGTTGTCACTCGCGTTTCACCGCTGTCGCTGCTCTTTGGAAACGGTTGTGCTTTATAGATTTGTAGCTGATGCGGTGGAATGCATCGAGGACCGCCCTCGAGCAGAGCAGCAATAATCTCCTCGTCGACCGCGACATCGCTACCAACTCCCTCAAGAGCGCAAAGCAACAGAGGTGATTTGTCTGTGGGCATTTTATTTATCGATTCGTAAAATTTCAAAGTTTCATTGGATCACAAAACATCGAGCATAAAATGTCCGATCGTAAATTTTCCGCCGATTATCCAACACGTCAAAATTTCGTCAGAAAGTCCAAAATGCAAAGAGAGAATTCAACGAATGTCAAGAACTTGCCCCGTCAATTTCGTATAAGTATACTTTTAAGGAAAGATCGAATTAGAATGAGAATTTGAAGTTCGCAACGATGGCATAAAAAACGTGAAAAAAAATACTCGCATTGAACAAAAAGCATATTAATTTAGATTATTCAATGAAAAAATATGAACAAACTGCTGAAAGAAATAATTGAAAAATGTACACGTAAGCTTTCTCAGAATTTTTCATCGGTGTAAAATCGGTTTTTTTCGCCGTCTTGAAAAACTTATAAAATAGTGCAAACTATCAATAATTCTCGCAAGGAAACATTGAGAGTTTTTTTTCAGATGTAGGAGGCAGATGCAGTTCGAAAACCATTATTAAAACTGAATAATATTGTTTAATATTTTTGAATTTTCATATGAGAAACATCATTCAATCAAGTGAAGTGATTCCTAAGTAATCATCAATTTGCCTTCCTCGGATAGAAAAAGTATTTTTAAAGTGAAAACGTTATAAGGGTTGGTTCACCGACTTGCGATGATTTAGCTTGGGGAACATTTTGCAAGTGGTTTCGTGTCGATGAGAGCATTGCTATTAGCTAAAGCAGCGAGACAACCCCCTTTGTTTTCACAGTCTCTACAAAGTTTATATGAACGGAATTTCAGAATGATGAAAAAATTGCAGTACTATCGAGAACTGGCTGTTATTCGCAGGCCATGTTACACGCTACTATCTTTATTCGCGTGGAATTAATATGTTTATCTGATCAGATTTGCATGTACGCGACATGACAAAAATTAGTGCTAAAACGATTGTATTGCTAAAAACCACCACTCAAAAAATAATACGTAACCTAATCATGCAAAGCAATATGACTAACTCAACGACAGGAAACAAAATAATGGTTTGTTATGGATTGTTATTAACTCTTAACGCCCACAATAACTTAAAAAAAGTGAAATTAGAGGTCTTAAACCTTTCAAATAAATACAACAAACGGCATCTGCCGGTGACAGACATGTGTGAGATGTGATCATTTTTCTTTCCAGTAATTTTGCCAAATAAATATACTTTTTGAATAATTGATGAATACTGTTATTGTTTTTGTGGTAGTGGTATATATTGTGCGGACTACCTCGAAGTTTTAGTGGTTAATATTGCAAAATGGCGGAGTAGTGAATTTTTTTTGCAAAAAAAGCCATTTTTCCGGAATTTTTACTTATATGACCAGTTTTTAAAACGCCATCTATAAATTAACCAAGTTACCGTTAGAAATATTGAAGAATTCGTCAACGAATATGACACAATTAGTTAAAAGTCTCAAAACATTTACACATCTTCTCCGACTGGGCTTTTCAGCATGGGGTAATGAGTTACCCCATGTGGCCGTTATGTGGCCTGGGTGAGTGAGGTGTGGCCGTTAAGGGTTAACCCTTTACGGCATACTGGCATACCACAATGCCAGCTTTCCAGCCAGCTAAAACACGCGTTTGTGGTTTTAAACTAATTTTTATTCAATTTAACCGGTTTTTTTTTGTAACTGTACGATCTTACTATGTCAGAGGCGTAAAGTTTATGTACAAATTGTGTTTATGTTTTTCAATTTGTTTATACAAATGACAACATTCTGAAAAAGAGTACTTTTTTTTAGAAAAAATTCGCTACTGAAGAAAGTTTGAAGAGTATCTTTATGATTTTTGGTACACAACAGTTTTCGAGGTCGCTGATTACGAAATTACGAATCTACCATCAGATTTATACAATTCCAAATGGCACATCCAATATGGCGTACGAAAATTCGGAAAGTTGTTGGATTTTTCTGAAAACCTGCCATACAGGGGTTTTCGAAGGCGCTGATTTCAAATTCACGATCAGATTTTTCGCAATTCAAAATGACGGACTCAATATGGAGTACGAAAATTCGAGAAATTGTTGAATTTCTCTTAAGGTGATGTGTTACCTCCGTAAATCGAAGCTCAGAAAAATTCTCCGGCAAAATCTATAAATCGGATCAATTTGAAATTTGTTGTGAGTATTTAGTGACATAGCCCGGAGGGACTGACGATTTTAGAATTTAGAAATTTTGAAAAATTTTTCACTCTACAAAAGAATTTTTCTGCAAAATTTCGAAATTGCAAAATCGTCAGTCCCTCCGTGTTGTGTCACCAAATACTCACAAACAATTTCAAATCGATCCAATTTACAGATTTTGCCTGAGAATTTTTCTAAATTTCGATGCAAGGGCGGGTATCCCTCATAGCCTTAAAACTGGTATTCAGGGACGCTATATTCAATCCGCTGTTTCAAATTTTGCCAAAAATTTTGATACAAAAAATAATTTTCATGCATACATCCTTCCTGGGAATTCAAGACATCGCCATGCCAAATTTCATCAATGTCCGTTTAGCGATTTAGCCATAAAATGGTAGCAAACAGAGTTATTTTCGCATTTATTATATTACCATTGAATACCGAAATTCTGACGGAATACCATTTTTTACAGAGAATGTGTATGTAAAACAATCAAGGATTGCTCGGAGAGCGGCAAAGTTCGTATTATTGACTGTAGAATAGTGGTAAACAAAACTAAGTGAAAATGTAGACGATAAGAAAGATTATGAAGCACGTAAATTTTGAGTAATAACAGTATCAAAATGATATAAACAATTTTTTTCAACAGAAAACCTTCCTTAGAAAAATTAAGTAACTTTTGTACTTGGTACTTGTTGGTCTTTCACAACATTTATGTTTTTATAAAAACTGCATTTGTATGTATATTAGAACTCTCCAGTACTCCGAAAACAATTTTGGACAACCGTAGACGATTAAAGGATGAGACGTAACGATGCTACATTCTCACGTGGCACAGCTTCCACAAAAAGTACTTTTGTACTTGAAATTCTTGTTTTACGTTATCTTTGCTTAAATTACTAACTTATTAGAGAAGGATACGCGCGTTGACGGGCGATTAGCTGCATGATGAAAATTTTATTTTTGACGTTGATTTTTTATTTTATTTAATTAATCAAAAGTCAGTAACTATCAAATTTGAACGAAAAGAAAACTTGTACGCGCATGAGTGCAACGGTATTTTGCCACGAAATTCATTCTTCGCTTACAGACCAATCACGTGGAGGGATCAAAATGCTCTGTTTTTTAAATTGAACCCTCTCAAACACTGAAATTTAAAAACTTGTAATGACCGTAGAGCGAGTTTAATTCTCCCACAAAATAATTGAAATGGTAGGTATCCGGATGGATGCCGCGTTTATTACCAATATTTTTAATATTTTTGGTGAAAAAGTCTCCCGCGTATGGAATAGTTGTGACAGACTTTGAGGTAAAGGTTGAATCGTCCCTGTGTACTCTCGGAGGGTGAAATGAAAAAAATACAAACCGTATTCGGAAGGTGGCAAACACTCGGCGAGATAAAGCTGTCCTTCGGGATCTTGATGCAGTGATATCAGGTGCGCCAGTGATTTGTACCTTTGAACAGAACCCGAGAGTACGAAATCATCAGGTCCAAATTGTTCTATCCTGTGTGTTCGATGTTTACCGTCCTTGCCGCAAGAATCCAAATAAAACACGTTGTAGTTTGTATCGCTCTCGCGCAGAACGTAAGTTCCGGGTCTGTTAGCGCGCTTCTCTTCCATTTTCGCATAAGAAAATTCCCCACTGTAACGTCAATAATGGTGAAAATAAGAATCATGAACTATTTTCACGGCTATCGGAGTATTTACGTTGTAGATAAATAAGTAACAAACGAATTTACCCAACCGGGCCATGACATTTTAATTTGTGAAGCCTCTCGAGGCTCGGCGTTATAACATCACGACAAAGATTGAACGTCCATTTTACCGCCAGCCTGTAATATCCATCCAGCGATGAAACGAACGACATGAGCAGTGCGTTAGTTCCAAATAAGAGGTACGAAGGAATTCCATTTTTTCTCGATACCTCGACTGTGCTATCTTCCCTTATCGATATAAAGCAAAGATCCTCGATGACGCAAAGTGTACTCCACTCGCTGTTCTCGCTTTCGCAGTATTTAACATCGTTGACACTGACTCTCAACAATATTCTCGATGGTGGATTTGGCTCCTTGTCCATGAGAGCCTTGTACTCTTCGCACGGATAATTCGGCGCCATGCACTCAAATTGATTCAAATATTGTTCCTTTACGTACGAAGCGTCGTGACCCGATATCCTTGCCAGAGCATTGTGTATTGGTTTTTTTATAAAAAATGAGTGGCGCTTTATGCATTCTTTGGGTATGTATTTCTTGTAATCTGATTCTACTATTTCTCTCGGTACATCTTTCTCCAGCATTACCCTATAAATCATGGATGTTTGTGTAATAATGAAGCTTTGGTAATAGACATTTGTAGCTAATATTCCAGAAGCTATAGCCCAGTAAAAGATGGTTGTAGGGAGATGAGTAAAAACGCAAATTGAAGCTTGCAGTGTCTAGTTCTCAAGTCATGAGTCGAAGAAGTTTTATCGTTAACGATTTTCGAACAACCATAAGTGAAACAACAAAGAAACAATGTTCTAAATTTCGCGTGTCTTTCGAAAGGTCCATGGGCTTCAATAAATGTTTTCAGTAATACCATTTAATGGTTTTTCTAGCATTTTTCATCCCCTTCAATTTAAATTTTTGGCTAGCTTCGGAAAACCATTTGTCGCAGATATGTTCTTTTGTTCATACGACGAAAGGCACTGTTGACTTTAATGATTAATTTCTCAAGAATCGTAATTATTGTTTTTTGGAAAAAAACATCTTATTGCGCAAAACATAAATTAAAATTTTTTTGAAATGTTATATTTAGTGACATGAGGAAGAAAAGTACTCTACATTTTTCCTGCATTTTTTTTAAACGATGCGTTCATAATTTTTCGATATCGATTTGGCATTATATTTCGGTTTCGTTGGGATTGTATCCCCCGCACATCCTTAAGAATCATTGAGCTCACGTGACCAACTCAGAATGAAGGGTATCGAGGCTACACGTAGACAAACATTGATTAGTATTTTTCAACTTTTTCAGTAAATAAAAAAATGAAACGTTCGTTTTCCAATAAAAAACCGTTTTTAGTTAATAATTAAATAAATGAGAATTTGTTCATTAAGTCAAATATAAACTTAACAACTCATTATCGTTTGCTTATTCTGATTGTTCCCCCAGAAAATTTTGTTGAAAATAGGCATACATCTACTAGACAGTGATAACAAACACATTGTTTTTGTGTGAATCATAAACAACTTTTACAATCGTGTATAATCGTGTTTACATCCGAAAACAAAATTTTCTGGGGGAAGAATCAGAATAAGCAAACGATAATCAGTTTTGAAATCAGAAATCATAACGTTTCATTGTTTTATTTGCTGTCTACGCGTACACCCTGCACGAAAAAACTATTAGTATTTTCGGTCCTAATTTTTCCAATGATATAAACAATGTTTACAGAATTATTTTCCGTAAGATCCTTAATGTACGTCCTACTCATTAAAAAATGTTACAATTCAGGAGCCGGCTGTTTTAAAACTGCGCTTATCTAAAAATTGTAAATACATAAGTTCGTGAAATCCTCGCAGATAGCGCTTTACTCACCGATGAATTTTACGTACTTTGATCACCTTCGGCTCTGAGTTGGTCATATGAGCTCAATGAATTTTAAGGGGTTCCCTCAATGGCAAATACAAACTTACCTTGGTGAAAAAATATCGATTTTCACGAATGTTTTTATTCAATAATCCTGCCTTTCAAGTACCCGTTCTGTGAATTTGATTGGAACATTCTCAAAATTGCCTTGCAACTTCAACCTTGAACACTGTTCCCCCGAAACCACATTTTTCACGGTAGGTCTGATTATGCATAAACATTTCTGAGCTGATAAGATCGAAACTTAACAGTATTTGTTTTCACATAATAATTCACTCTGTCATACAGGTTTTTCTTCAAGCCAACCGTTCTTTTCCAGCCAATATTTGAACACCCTTCATATACTCGAAATAAATAATTGCTACTACTTTCTCATAAATATTGTTCAATGGATTCACGATCGCTTTCTAATTGATAAAATTCTACAGATTTATCAAATAATTGTAGATACTTTTCATGCACCCTCCCAGGTAAAAACTCACGAACCGCTAAACGAATTCCAAAGTTTGTTAGGCATTTTTTTTATCAAAGAAACTTTTCTCAACCTAAATCATAGCAAGATCGGTGTTGACTCACCTATACATGTCACAAACTCCCAATCCTATGAGTTCACGCTTGTGTCGTTCATATACGATATCTGGCACTCTGTTCTCAAGAACATCGGAGCGAGCTTGTTGGAAATAATAGTCATAAGCTTTCGAATCGATATGCTTGAGTCTCTGAAGACTCGAGGGCTTGAATCTGAGTCTAAAGTCAAATTTAAGCTTTTCCTTGCCCTCCAATCTATGACTAGATGGAAACCAAAGTTTTGTAGTACGATTGCGCAGAGCAAAAAGATGTCGGGCTACAGGTCCAATACCTAGCTGTTTACAAACCTGTGTATTGTAGCAAAGAAATAGTAAATTAATTGCAACGATGTGGTAAAATGAAACACTTTTACTACAGAGTTGGATTGACGTAAAAAGCACAAAAGTCACATAATTGCAAACACAAGAGCATCGAACTACGGGAAAAACCTGATTGAACAAAGAGGCAAACAGTGGCATATTTTCACATTCTAAATAAGTACCATTGCTGTTGTTTCACTGTTATGAAACTTTGGATGTCAAAAATATCCTTTCTTTCTAATATTTGAGCTCTCAGGTATATAGAAAATAATTTTGCGCATATCCCTAAGATTGTAAAATTCATTGTTCATTCATTCATTGTCATTCATTGTGCAAAGATAAAAAATAATTGAAACCATCGAAGATGAGAGAGTTGCGAATGTTTTATTTTTAGTAAGGATTTCAAAAATGGTAAAAATCGAAGGATTTGCTGTATGCCAATGATGCAAA
The DNA here is from genome assembly GCA_959613375.1 of Heteropelma amictum. NCBI lineage: Eukaryota > Metazoa > Arthropoda > Insecta > Hymenoptera > Ichneumonidae > Heteropelma > Heteropelma amictum. Next base: position 4,955,594 of record OY390723.1, read on the forward strand.
CTTTGCTGATATCGCATTCCAAAATTTAACATGATCCAAATACAATAAATATTTTGAAACTAATTTTGTGCAGTTATTTGCGCTTTTTTCATTATCTTTAGACGTCTCCAAAACGATTTTTCCAGTTTTTAGGCCACGAAAATACTTGCTTTGATGCAGAGATCTTCCGTCGTCCAGCCAGTAGCAAACGGAACGTTCAGTACTTTTATTTCCGACGACACGTAGATCGTAGCTACCCTGTCCTCTTCCATTGCGCTCTGTGGTTATCTTTATTTCATGAAAAATTTATTAATTTTCATTCATAGTTCTTTATAAACAAAGTATTACGTTGTTAAATTCGGTAACATTTTTCGAGGTTATATTATTTTTCGGAACCAGGGTGTATAATCATGGTGACAGAACGCAATGTATGTGGTGATTTCACTTCGTGTACAGATTTTACAACACTATCAATTCGAACTATTTGTTACTTGCAACACGAATGTATTGTATTGTGCATAATCACATATCCAAATAAAATTCAGTGGCCAACGGTATCGGAGTAAAACAACAAAAAATTCACAGTTGATTACGCCTGGATCGCCCCATACATACACTTTTGAAAACTTCATGATTTGACCGCCACGATGCGCTATATTCGAAGATCGTGGCCGCGGCGAGAAAGGAGCACACGAATCAAGAGCACCAAGAGTAATTCGTAGCACAGGAAAGTGCCGAAAAGTTCATTTATTCAAATACATTGCAATTTTTATTCTGAAATCGACGTAGAGAATTTGAAAAAATGGTAAGTCATATCAGCGATTATACGTTGAAATTGATGGCGAAGTAATGAAAATAGTGCTTATAACGGTAGCTTTGCTTGTCACGATTGAGGTTATGTTAAGAAATGCATTGTCATCGGGACGATATTTCACGGAATTAATAATGTTGAAATACGACGAGTTGTGACAATTTACAGATTGGACATTGGTTAAAATATTATTTTGAAATATTGATAATGTAGAATACGCATCGTTTTTCATAACAAACATACGAACTTTTGTAACTTCATTATTCTTAACTGTTTGGAATTCCAATTTTCTCATCATTATTTATTGTTAAGATTGTTGGGATCCATGCAATACATCGTTGACTATTAATTGCCAAAATTCTTCCGAAAATATCGTACTTTCATTGTGTTTCAATGATGCAAACTTGGACAATGTTTAATCCTGATATTTGGGGATCAACGACATTTAAAGTTCTGGAAAGCATATTCTGTTTCATGACATTGCAGTTCACATGCATATTGTCATTTCCTTCCATTTCCATCAGATCATTTTCCTTTGGCGAATGTAGAGAGTTATATGAGGAACAGGAGAAAGTTGCATTTAAAAACGTTGCCACGATATTTGTTTAAAGGCTCGAAGATACGATACGCGAACAACGATATTCTCGCCGGAAGGTAGACTGTACCAGGTGGAATATGCTATGGAAGCCATCAGTCACGCCGGCACTTGTCTCGGGATTTTGGCCAACGACGGCATTCTCTTAGCTGCGGAGCGGCGAAATACGAATAAACTTTTGGATGAAGTTTTTTTCTCCGAAAAGATTTACAAGCTAAACGACGACGTGGTCTGTTCGGTCGCAGGAATAACATCCGACGCCAATGTTCTCACGAACGAATTGCGTCTTATCGGTCAAAGATATCTGCTTCAATACGGCGAGACTATACCGTGCGAACAACTGGTATCTTGGCTCTGCGACGTTAAGCAAGCATACACTCAGTATGGCGGAAAAAGACCTTTCGGTGTGTCCATTCTTTATATGGGATGGGATCGTCACTATGGCTATCAATTGTATCAGTCCGATCCGAGCGGCAATTACGGCGGCTGGAAAGCCACTTGCATCGGTAATAATTCTGCCGCTGCTATTTCATCTCTGAAACAAGAATACAAAGAGGGACAAACAACCCTGAAAGATGCTCAGGCTCTTGCTATAAAAGTTTTGTCCAAAACTCTGGATATGACGAAACTCTCGTCCGACAAAGGTAATTGATTACTTTTAATCCTACCTAGTCGCACTCGTATGGAATTCCACGTGAATCACATCCGGTCAATTAACGGAGCTCATTTTTCAACGGTTCCAATGTATTCTAGAATTGTTGATGTCATAAATCAAATAATATCGTGAAGAAAATCGTGAAAAATCCTTGTAACTTCAACCACTTTCTACGTAATATTTTCGTCAAAATCTGTGACGATTGCATTCGTTTTTTATAACATGCGATAAATAATTATTTTCTGATAACTTGAAAAAGAACATGCCGTTCTTGGATAAAACATTATGCAGGAGAATTTAATACGGGTGGTATCACACAGTCATTTTTATTAATGATGCAATAGTGCTATGTAAATCAATATTTTCTACGTTATTGTTCAATAATGTTAACGTTCGCGTCGTCGTTATACATTGAAAATACGATTTGAATTTGTTTATTGAATATCGCGGGCATATTTTCGCTATTGTAAAATCGATATTGAAAATTATGCAAAATAAAAAAAATCGTATAAACTTTGCGCTCCAACGTTGCGATCTTTAACATCATGCTATGTTTTTCCGAACTAGAAGAAATATTCAATCTTGTGCTCTTTTTTCTTGTTTCCTTGCAGTGGAAATGGCGACGCTAACGCGAGAAAATGGCAAAACACAAATTCGCATATTACCGGCGAGCGAGGTGACCGCGCTTATCGCCGAGCATGACAGAATTGAAGCGGCTGCAGAGCAAGCCAAGAAGGAAAAGCAAAAGCTCTAAGTTTCACGTTGAATAAATAGAATTAATTCTGCCTGAATATCGATGCATTGCGGAGAAAGCGTGATTTGGTATCAATAAAAATATTACTTTTTTTTCAACACAACTGTATTACGCTATCCACATGATACATTGATCAACATGAATACACCTTTATATATGAGACGTTTATTTATTTCTACGAGTATATCGATTAAAAACTTTTTTCAAGTTTCTGTCTTGGAAAACAAAATGGAATGCCTAGTAACATGGCCCGTTACATCGAAACATGAGCCATTATCACCGCATCAGTACGAACCATCAAGCACACTGCCGAATTTCAGCTCAATTATAAAAAATTACAAAATAATCGTTCAAAATCACAGACTAGTACAAGGCGCTGATATTTGCAAAATTTTCATGAATTACCGAAAAAACAAATTAGATATCTGTTTCACTATCGATACGCATTACGCTCCATGATAATTCGTATGTAAAAAAATTCAAGATAGACTAGGAACGTTTCAAATAGTCGGACAAATTTCGCACGATTACCAAAAGGATCTTTTCGCATTATATGCTTCATGCATTCAACATTTTCGATCGATCGAATCAAAGATTGAATAGAAGGTGCTGATGATATCTGGAACGCTAATAACTAAGAGTACAAACGTAACAATTTTTTCATCGAGAATTTTTGTAATGATCACAGCAGTGGTGACCATTAAGTGTAGCAGTTTTTTTGCAACTTGAATTTTTTCACTGGATGACATTTTTTTACGAAACTATCGAGGCTTCTCAAACTTACTCCTACTTTGCGAAAATATGTTTTGAATTGAAAAAAAACAGTCAAGATTTTCAGAAAACTACACTTACGAAGATTGTCTTTAAAAATCGCGTCTTATTCAGACGGATAATGCGAGTAATATAAATACAGCTGTTGGATAACAAATTCTTCACGGATCTTCACCGCGCTGTATTATATTATTACTTATCTCAAAAATTGACAAAATCTCGTTTAAATCGCCCTCACACAATGCCCTCAACTGCAGACCATGGCCCTATCTCGACCAGTCGACAGTGCCGGTTTCCCATAATATCCTCTTAATTGATAATATTGAATAATTATTAAATCCCCATCACCCATAACAAAGTAAATGCCCAAATCTGTGTTAACTATTATTTGTTGCTCCGAATACTCGGAGAACGCCATTTGCATTTTTTTCAAAAATGCAAAATTAATTGCAATAAATTCAAGTAAATTAACTGAGAGGCTTGTCAAAAAGTGACAATGATATCGCTTTTTGCGAAATGTCTTTCCTTTCGGACGAATTTCGCGGTCATCTTTACCCAACTCACAGTCTTTACCCGTCGACTCACAGTCTTCAAGCGTATCAGCCGATTGTAGCGTTGATCATTTCCCCGATCATGTGTCCCAATTCATCGTCGTTTTTTTGGAGAACGAAGGCGTGCCTGAAACCACGTTTGCAGACCTGAGCATCGATATTAGGATGCCGAGACTTGAGCTCCTCGAAATATGTCGTTGGTGTCCAACCGTCTTTCGCGCCATAATAAAACCAGAGTTTTTCCGCGTGTTTCTCGAGAGCATCGTCATCCCGTTCTTTCACCAGTCTCAGTTCGTCCTTCGCTAGACTGAAGACTCTGCGTAGAACCGAGGGATCGAGAAACTGAGATACCGGCTTGACGCTTTTTTTCGTAACACCGGCGAAAAAACCGCCGAATATAAGAATGAGGAAGAACATAATTATATTCGGGATGAACGACAACAGCCACGACGCAAAAATGATGATAGACGCTATGGGCAAAACCTGAAATTTTAATACTCCGGTAATCATTCGTTGCATTATTGCGTTCGGCGAGGACGTTTTTTCCGACCTATGTCGGATATTTCGATTGCAAAGGGACGTTTTATTTGTATTCTCGTGGCCCTTTCACCCTTTTGACCCTCGTTGACCCTTTGCGGCACAGTGGCATTCCACAATGTCACCTTTTTTAAAACACGTTTTTACGGGTTCAAAGTGGTTATCATTCGACTTGACCGGGTTCTTTTGTGATTTCGTGATCTTAACATGCTGGAGGATCAAAGTTAATGTTCAAAGTGGTTCTGTTAAATTGTTCGTAAAAATGAAGAAATCTGAAAAACAGCATTTAAAAAACAAAATCATTGTTGAAGAAAGTTTTAAGAGTAATCTTATGATTTTTGGTGTACGAGGGTTTTCGGAGACGCTGATTATGAACCCGCAAGATTTCGAATTTCAAAATGGCAGCTCCATTATGGAAGACAAAAACTCGAAAAAATAGTCGATTTTGTCTGAAAGCTGGTACTCAGGGGTTTTCCGACAACAGATTCATAATAAGCGACCCCAAAAACCCACAAAACCGTGTAATTATTAAAAAAGTTTTCCTCCTGAAAATCTAAGCCACAAAGGATTAAGGATGTCCTGAAAGCAACAAAGTCAGACATGCATGGGTCTGATTTTCTTTAATGTTTTCTTATTAAACATATTGATTTCTAATCATAACTATATCGAACAGTAAGTAACAAATTGATTTTGAAAAATTCTAAAATAATTAAGAATTTTCTCATCGTGTTGAAACTTTTTTGGAAATTTTAACATATTTGTACAAAATTTTAACGAATTGCAAATTATCAATAATTTGGGGAAACGAAAATTTTTGATTATCCAGACAAAGTTTCCAATCCGATGAACAAACGTCTCATCAGTTTATACGCTCTCTAACAAGTACTTATAAATGACATGTGAAAGTAATGATAAATCCGTAAAAATATATGTCTATACAAATAAAAACGGATTTATTATTTGGTAAAAAAAATGAGTTTTTAAAATCTTCAACCATTTTTTTCAACAATTTGTGCAATTTTTCGATATTATTATTAACCAAAATCAATGTGCTTTAATGCAATCGCTACATGTTTGTTAGGGTGTCCTAAAGTTTTCAATTACTTTAGCATATCGCGTACACATGTATTTTTGTAACCATATTTTTTCTGTTTTATTTTAGTAAATATTGATCTTATAGAAAAATAGTTATAGCCTATAAAAACATTGATAATTGTGTTTATAGAGTTTTTATCTGACATGAAACCATTCCGTTTCGAACTTTATCAGTTTGCTATAACAATAAGGATATTGTTATCTCCAGAATATCCTTGTTATTTAAAAAATGTTATTCTTGGACGAAAATTTCAGAATTTCATATCATTAAACCTTATTATGTAGGAAGTCGTTAATAACCGAGACACAGAGAGATTCCAGGTAAAGATGCTGAGAATTAGCTTTCACGAGTCTCTCATAAAGTTAGTTTCAATCGTGATTGTTTGATGCAATTTCATATATTGTAAAACTCAAAATTTGTTTTACTTTATAAGAACATAAGAGAGCTGTTTTGTTCTCGGTTGCGAGGAATAATCGAAAAAGCAGGAGTGTAGCGGATAAAGAGAAGTAAGAAAAACCGGGTATCCTTTTTGCTACCAAAATCTCAATGACCAAATGGTCTATTCTTCTAGAATGTTGTTAGAATGTTGAGGAATGCCAGTGAAGGTCACTGGTATTCCGTCCAAGATTTTTTACTTAAATTTACAAATCCATTTGAAACGTTATCACTTTGCAATTGAAATGAATGACATAATCGTTTGCGGTATATTTAAATCCAATTTTTTTTAACTCACCTTTTCAGCGAGAAATTTTCCGCTCCGACTCTCCGCCATGCGTTCTATTGTCGGAAAGAGCAAATAGCACTTTTGAATCTGTTGCGTGTAATTTGGATCGTCGAGAATCTTGAGTATCAACCAAGCACCGATCGAATGTCCAATTAGATGAATTTTCGCATCCTTTGGAACGTACTGCTTCAGAAATTGTATCTGCATAATCAGCAAGCATGCATACGTGTAAAGTATTTTTTTTTTCGAAGGCACATATTTGGGCTTACTTGGTATTCTTAAATAGTTGACAAATATTATCTTCCTTCCGAAAGCTTACGTTCGTGTTAAAAAATCGAGAACATTTTGCGTAATTAATAAACGACGCTGTTTAAGACATTTTTATACACAAATACGTTTAAAAAAAACGTGCCGTATACATTTACAATAAATGCTTTCGCTTTATGTTGCAAAGACGTATCTTTTGCGATTGTAGACATTTGTAAACAATAACCGTGATATTTTAGGGAGACAGAATGATATTATATTGGGAAAAATACGCTGCTGTTTGGAGTTGGAATCGTGAATCAATCAAAAATCGAAAGGAAAATCCTTTATGGGAAAGCTTTCATTTCGTCTGTCAAAAGACGTTCATCTTTTCAAAAAGTATTGATCTCGATGCGAAGATAAAAAGGATTCTCTGACCATCTGTAACAAACTATCGTTATTCAACAGAATGAAGAAAGAGGAGTGGCATTGAATAAGTACCGATGGCATAAAAAAAAATGTTTAAATAGCAAACGTTACAATTTTTAAATAATCTGTGTGTTTTTTCAAATGGCATCGCTTTATAAAGATCTCCTCAAACAACCATTTAAAAAAAAACAAAAAAAGAATGCGAGTGTCAAGTACTCGGCGATGATATGAAAATCTTTAAAAAATTAGCCTTATCAAAGGAATCTATCACACTGATTTCAGTGTCAATGTAAGGTCAATGTCAAAAGTTATTAACAAATTGGTGAAAAAAAAATCGAAAAAACCTGGCAACCTGATTTTCTTCTCGTATGAAATAAATTCATTAATTTTTTACTGTTTTGAAAGTTTTTTGCAAACTTGAAAAAATTCATGATAATCTAAGTGAGTGAAATGTCAAACCAATGAAAGAATTCAAAACACAGAAAAAGATTGAATGGAAGCTCGGTCAGGTACAGCTGAATAAACGAATTGATTCAATATGAAAGGAGAATAAGTTGTGTGAATATTCTCAGAACGTTTTCTATCCAACATCTCGGTCATAACTGTCTAATATTGTTATTATTGAAAATTACTGTGCTCAATGTCTTATGATGATTAACTTTTTCAGATTTAGATAGCATTGCCAAGTACTTGAAATTCTAAGTCTATTCTGTTGTTGCAGGAAATGCCACACATTTTTCCATAGATTTTGACTTCAAGTCTTTCTGCAACAATGTAATTTTTCATTGGAAGTATTTAAATTTAACGATTATTACAAGTTTTCATACTATCTTTTCCAAATTTTTTGTCACAAAAACAAGAATAAATTTTGAATCTTTCAATTTTAATCCTGCTGTACAGCATTCCTAATGCCAAAAAGGTGTATCAATCTTTTCGTTCTCCGGGGACAGAAATGCGTATAACATTTTTTTCGTTGCCAATTTCAGCTTCTAATTCTTCTTCTATCATTCTGAATCTGTTGATTGAAAGTTAAGAAAATTTGTTTACTACACTACTACATCTTCCGCTGTAACATGCTCTCTTAGCATTAGGAACGCTATACATTGATCAACGAATACCTTGTGTTTTTGTTGACCCTCTAAATCATATTTGTTTCTATCTGTTCTGTCATCCGGAGAGTACCACAAATTATTGGGGGGTTGAACATGTCCGGCATGACCCACCACCCATACGGGCGTTTCGCTGGGTAATTTTGTTTTCAATGCTTTTGCAAATTTCGCATAAAAACCTGGTATCCCAGGATTGCCGGGTATAATTATAACAAGATCCTTTTTTCCATTGGGATCCAGGCCTTCTTCGACCCAACGCCCTTCCGTCAAAACATTCGTTTGTACTTCGTTGCATCTCAACATTGCTTGCTGCATTTTTTTTGTTTGGTCGCTAAAAAGAGATAGACGCAAAGGCAGAGAGCAATCTGAATGAGTAAATTAATTATTATGCATCATATTTACGTTATAATAATCATTTTCCACGGAAAAACTTGTAATAACGATTTATCTTGGGTTGAAAATTTCACAATGCTGGACAAAATTCATTGTTACAAAGAAATGTACCGAAAAACGGTTCGTCCTAAAATCCAAATTTGTTTCGTTACAAATTTTGCTTTAGTAAACTCGTTCAATTTAGTTCGTTATGTCGCTTTTGCTACATTAATCCTTTTTGCAATTTTGATTAACAGAGCCAACTTTTTTAGGTTAAGGCTCTACGTGCATTCGTCACTTTTCAGGTTAGGTTGAAATTTACTGACCACCCCAACGAAATAACAAAGTAATCATTTTAAAAAAACTTTATTTTGGTTCTTTAACGAAATTAACATACCACTTTTATCTTAAAAATAATATGTTATTAATGTAAAATTCAATATGATGAAAAAAATTATTCACGGCTATTTCTGACAGCTGTTTTAGCCGAAATACCCCGCTGCTCGCTATTTTATTCCGATTGTTATTATTATGTTCCAATGAAATATTTTCTTATGTAATTCGAAACATTTCAAACGCCTGAATTTTATTTTTGTTACCACAATTATTTATGAAATATCAGAAAATCGTTGTCCGACGTGCGATAATAACGATTGTTCGATTACTTCTTTCGTTCATATGATAATAACATATGACGGTATTAATTTTTTTTCGAGTCATCAAAATGTCTTATCATCAACACTTGAAGGTGAATAAATGCGTGGTCGTCGTGGCTATGGTAATTGGCGCGAAAGGCTTATCTTCTTATCAATGAAATGAAGAGTACAGTTCTCTATTTATAGTTTGTGAAAGTAAAGAATTTCAGAAGCCGAAATAGCTCAGTTGGGAGAGCGTTAGACTGAAGATCTAAATGTCCCTGGTTCGATCCCGGGTTTCGGCAATTATTTTTTTTCTTCGTCTTTTAATTTTTTTCCGCAAATATCTACAACCCAACGTTGAAAGGCGCGATAATTTGTAAATTTCCATTTTCATTGCGCCATTTCGGTTACTAGCAAATAAAATATGTCTGGAAACTCGTACTCGACATGGCTTCTGAACTTAGCTTTGTTCCCGTCCTGCTCACAAGTACCAAAATGAGGCGCTACAATCACGTGGATCCATGACATTGCCAAGACAATTCACATTTGCCAATTCATGCCAATTTATATTATTTTCAATGATTCTCCATGATTCGATTGTAAAAATAAACAAAAAACTTCTATATATGGATAATGTGATGGAAACCTTTCGAACATTTACATCGTCCAATTATTTTTGTATTATTTGGTATAACATTGGATACCGTTGTTTTCATTATGTTGCGACAGTTATAATTGTCTACGTTCCGATAAATCGCATGTACGAAATACTACTCAAAATAGCAATATATTTATTGATATCAGTAATTATTTGTTCCCTCGAGTTTTATCGTTGCTTTGTAGTTGATTTTACTTTATATCACAAAATCAAGCGCGCCTTAAATTTCCTCTTGTACTCTTGTACATAATACATTGATTACGCGTAAAAATGATCTAATACTCATCCTATTCGGCATTCTTTGGCTTTACTCCTATGACGACGGTTGGATGATGGACGACGTCGATTATCGGGGATATTCGCTGATTACGCGCGGTGATAATTTATTGTATTTATCTTTGTTAGATAACAATATTAATACATCGCACGAAGTTTTTTAATGAGCGGAATGTTAAATGGAGTAAAATAGCCCACGGGAATGAATCGGCATATGATAATAATGCCCAAAAGCGATTTCAAAAAGTAAAAACGGCGAATAACCGATTTATTTAGATGATCGAGATCGTATTAATTTAACAAGTTGTTAAGGCGGACAGGGCGGGACGACTGACTCCAATTTTGATAATTTGGTGCCTGCTCCTTTTTCCCCTTATCGAGTCCCGCTCCTATCGCCACCATCTCGTACGAGAATGATCGTCTCTATTATTCATTCGGTCATTGCAATATTTGATAAAATAGTACGATTGGGAGACTAAAATTATTTAAAAAAATTTTAACAAAAATTTTTTTTTAAATCATTTCAAAAATAAATAATACCTGTTTGCTTATGATATTAAAAGAGATTAAGGTTGCAAAATAGTTGATGGCCATTTTGTTGACGTGGTTTGACTTGTCACGCGCAACACACAAACAATCGTGAGCAAAGAACTGATCTATTATTCTTAATCCCACACATTTATCGTATCTTGAAATCTACTTGATAATACGACATATTTGCAATTGCCAAGTTGTACCCTACCCAACCTTGTATTACCCTGTAAAAATGGCGTGAGGTTCACAAAATTTTCAGAGTGACAATAACTTTTGTACATTATGATCGGAATTTCACCGAAACTATATTTTAGTGGTCGTATGATCAATAACGATTATTTAGCCGTAAAAACCAATGTAATAAAATTACCGTCAAAATTGTCCAATCATTCGTTATTCGCTCTTGACATGCGAGAAAACACGTAATCAACTCCAGGTAAATACAAAATACATAAACAAGATGTTTAAACTCGAAATTGACAATATTTCAGCTGCTCAACACTTATTTGTCCTTTTCGAATAGATTCCTCCGTAATTATAAAATTCACCGAAAACGATATATCTAATCTGGGAATATGCATACTGATTATTGCGTAATCGATGATCCCTCGAGACTCTTGATCCAAGACGTTCCGCGAACGAAGCAAATAAACGAAAATCATTTGTCGGTGATTAGTTTGAAAGAGCGTTGATATCATTCTAAGCGACGAGTGGGAGGGGCATTGCTCGAGACCGCCCTTGCATAGGAGGAGCGACGGTTACAGAATCCATGCTCGTCTGTCATTCGGAAATCGCGAGAAGGGCGGCGGGGATTGAGAATAAAAAACAGTACACGGCAAAAAGAGAAACGCTACGGAAGTTCACCTTTTTGTCCATGACTGCGCGACAGCGAGGGGTCGCCGAGGCACAGGGGCGCAGGGGCATAATTTTCTCGACGGATGTTTAAGCACGAGGGCAGATAGAGATACTCTTGCCCTCCTCGGGGCGTCGGTAAGTCCGCTGTGGGCGGGATTTACGAGAAGGTGGGGTTGAATAGGCGTCGCCTACTCAGGCCTTTTATAGGCTCCAGGCACTGACACGAGACAAAGGCTCATTATTCGTGAGTGTGTATACGATCGAACAGATCTCGAGTGTGGGTGGACGATATTTCTGATCGAGCAGAAGGCCTTTTTAGAAAAAAAATTGTTGTCTCCACCACTGAATGTCGATTTGTCTATTAGTCGATTAGTAAATGTTAACTTATCGGTAGAAACTAAGATGTAGAAAAGTGATAAGCTTATTAGGTTTTAAACGAATACTACGTTATTTCGATAATGACCGTGACAATCGCCCCTAAATTTCATGGATGAGTAGAGCGAGCTTTTCGGAAATTCCCCCCACGAGTTTTCATCTCCTTTTTCAATTATTTTCCATTCATCCATTGTCGACTTTTGACTTCGTGTACTTGTTAAAATATTTTGAAAATTCGATAAAAAACCGTTGCAGATCAGTACAAACCAGGTTTATGAAAACATAAAGGTTATTGCGAATCTTGTGCTTCGAGATTATTTGCAAAGCATGAACAATCTTTGAAGTAACGTTGTATAACGTTAAGGAGTTTATAAATATATGTCAAAAAGGTTAACATACCGTTTTGAATGATTGAAAAAGAATTTTCATCGGAAAGTTCCATGGCGAAATTTGGAAAGATCAGTTCTCAGTTTGGCGTTTGATGATCCCTATGAATTTTTAGTACGGTTTAGTACAAAGTTCGGTCAGATTACGATCCAGAATTTTGGCTCGATACACCGACTGTCGCGATCTGTCGGCAGGTGTTTAAACACGTGGTATTGATTCTCCATCACTGTACGCGACGCGTATTAATCGTTGGTATTCATGTACAAGAAGATGTCGTCTAATAACTATAGAGACTCGGCGGCGTTTCGCGACGCCAAGTATAATAAAAAAAAGAAGTCTTTCCGAAACTGCGATGCACGCACTCCACATACTTTGGAACAATATGGACTTTTACTGCGGTTAAATTCCAACTTGGAACAATTCAGAGTTCGCGATATGCGTTGCTCAATCACAAATCTAATACACGTACTAATTTAATGTTTTTTTTCGATTCAGCCAAATCCCATCCGAATCCACCCGAGCAATCTCGAGAATCTAAAATATCGACGGTCGGAAACGTGTTTGCGTGTATTTCACCGCGGAAACCCAAAGTTTTAGTACCATTAGCGCTCCGATTCGTCACGAATACTCGAGCCTTTAACGAGGAAACTGAGAGTATTTCGCGAATTTTTAGACCTGGAAGATTTGCTTAAGTTGGTTATCCTTTTCCCAATTTATTTGTGCTCTACCATTTTTCGTTTTGCCATAGTATATTGTGAAACAAGTGCGGTAAGTTGTCGATTGCCCACGAGAGCGAAGTTGGGCGCACGAACGAAGTGAGTGCGCTCAATCGCTCGAGTGGGCAATCGACAACACCGCACGAGTTTCAGATACTTCTTTTTATCACAAATGCGGGGATATATTCTGCTGAAAAATTGTGGTTTTGAGTAAGGGGGGCGGAGGGGCGAAGTAGGCGGTGACGGGGGGGTTTGGGGGGGCGGAGGCCCCCCATCAGAATAAAAAAACGAAATTAAAAGTAAAATCAACATAACTTTTTTTCGAATAACCATAATATGAGCGGAACCAAAAGTAATTAATTAATTCATTAATTAATTATTTTTTTAAATTGTCGCTTAGATGTATTAAAATATTTGAACTCACCGTCAGCTCTTTCTTCAGTTTCGGAAATAAAATGAGGATTAAAACTCATTTTTAAATTTTGTTTATATTTTCATTTAAATCCTATGATATACCAATATTTATATCTGTCACTTCAACGTCACGTTTTTGATACTGATACTTCGATTCTGTTTTTTTTTAGCAGTGTTTTGTCATCGGTTTGCGTGCGATAAGTAAAAATTGCGTGCGGTAAGTTTACTTGTCTCACGCAAATAAGCGTTTGATTGGATAGTGAGAAAAGAGCTACTTACTAACCGCAAAAGTGTGCTCTAAGATACTACTTATCCCGCATGTGTGATAAAAAATAATATATCACATTTCGTCAAGTTTTTCTGCTGTACGATAAGGGTACAGACCCGGAAAATCTGTCGCTCGTCTTTCTGCAGCGTAAGCCAAAAGAGGTAGCACATTCAGCGAGGAATTCTCTACACTGTTGAGAAAAAAGACGAGAAAAAGACGAGCCGATCACACACATTATAGTATTCTAATTCTACACTTGTTGTATATTGGACAACATAATTCTGGTCGTAGACACAATCTAAAACTTTCTTAGCAAGGGGAACACATTTATTCTTCGTTTATTGATCTATTTTGACAAACTAAATGACATTTTTTCGGAGCCTCATAGTCGTTACACTGCGAAAACATACGTTTGTCAAAATTGACCGCAAAAACAGGTTATCGGTGCAATCTTAAAATTCATATTCCGAGAAAGCAAGTGTTTTTTTTCACATTGTTTTTTAATGAGAAGTAATTTTAAATGCACAAACACTGCACGATTGTGGCAAAGCTCAACACTGTCTCGAAACTATCGCGGCACGATGATTTGGTTGAAATGCTGCTCATGTCCATAATTCTACGTATGGAGCGTTGTCTTCCAATATTGCCAAGTCTGAGCCTAGAACGTTGGAATTCCGCTGGTTTCTCATTGAAATACCATTTGAAGGAAAAAACGGTTAATACTACTTTGGCTCACAGAATCTGCAGTCTCTAGGTTCGAAACTCTTTATGATTCCCCCTACATATTTCACCCATTCATTTATATCATAATTTTCTTTTACTTTCGAGCATAATTGCATACAAGCATTACACTCGAGCATAATTTGAACATGCAGCGAAATTTCCATACGTCACAACAACATTGCCATTTGATTCGATTGTTCATCGTCAATGTTCGAAATTTTCTACATCAATTCCTTCAAATCGATATGGAAAATTATATTTCCGATGTATATCGATAAGCAGAAGAGGGAAATCCCTCTTTCGCGGAATAAAGTGCCGACAGGAGGGAAGGGAGCACGGTATAGCCAATATTCCTGTCCCAGAGCGGCTTCTCTCTCAAGAGTAGGCGGAGCCCGAGTTCAGCGGGAAGGCGTGGCTTCAGTTGTAGCGTTGGTGGGGGGTTACAGCGCCGTGAACTTGCCGGGTAAAAGGCAGTCACAATTCAGCCGTCGCACGGGTAACATACGACGTAGCTATGTTGTAATACAACTTAAAAATTCAACCGGAAGTGTGTGATAAAAAAAAATAATAATAATTACCGAGAAAACGAAAAACAAAGTGCGGTAAACACATTTAATCGGTCGATCCTTTCGTTGTGACAATGAATGAGAGAAAATACATGAATACACCGCGTTAGTAGTGATGATACAAAAGTGTGTTGTTTTTTTGTCGCGTTCGAAACTCGAATGTACGATATCGACGTCATCGATATCCGTCGGGCGAAAATTCATTGGCTCACACGTATCGTACAGTTTTATTTGTCAGAAAAACATGTGCAATAAAGAAACGAGTGTCGCACGTTTTGGCGTTTAAAGCGATTCTATGATCGCGTGATTAACAAATCTATGGTACATCGAAACTCGTAGCGTCATTCGAGGTTGAAAATCGATAATGCCGCTTCTGTAGTTTCGCACACTTTTCCGTAAGTTTCGGCAGATCTACGTTTGCAGCAAGATCTTTTTTTCATTTGGGAAAAAATTTGAGCAACTAAACACCGCAGTTGGATGCTATTTTTAATCGTTTCGATAGTTACAATTGTTCGTAACGTAGATGATAGTGAGAAGTTTTGTTGGAGAGCAATTAGCTCTGATCGCTACGTCTCAATTATCGCAAGAGAGAAACAGAGAGAGCGAGAGAGAAAGGAAGGAAAAAGATAGATGGGTGGAAGTTCGATTGAGGGCTTTAAGGCTTTAACCGTTGGCTCGACCGACCGGCCGGCGCCCGTCGTTAAAGGGAATATATCCGAAGCTCCGAACGAACCTACCATGTAGGTACGAGAGTGTCTCCTTCGTCGATTCGGTGCTGCCGCTGCTTCTGGACCGGCGCATTTCACCATTTTCGCGTTCTAGAACCTCCTGCGTAAAAAGCAACGTTACTCGCGATTGTGAAAAATGCAACAAAAAAAAACAACAAACGAAATTCCCACTTAAATAGATCGAGAATTGCGTAATTGCATGTTTACATTTTGAGGGTAAACAACGATGCTTTTTTCAATATGAAAATGAAGTGGAATAGGCAATTTAAGTATGATTGACCTCTGGGGTATTTAAATTGTTCAATAATGGGTTTTTGAACGAAAAGGTCGGGGAAAAAATATTTGTCGTATATGAAAGACGGTGGCGCAAAGAATCGTTTGCCTATGTGTGCTAAAATAGAGAAAAAGACAACGTCACGAGACAATGCACGTTGAGATTTTCATTTTTGGGATTTACATAGAATCTCGGTGGAATAGAACAAAATTCAAGCCAGGAGAGTCGACACACGGGTGTTTATGCTCTTTTTTACTCAATGGGTAGGAAAAAGTGCGCAAAAGTCACAAAGAAAACGTCGGAAAAGTGACACATCATGTGGCATAAATACTTGCATGCATTAACAGTTTTACGTAACATTTTATAAATCTTGCTTAAATGTTTTGCGAGGCTAAACAAATTCTCCAATCGTCTTTTCAGCTCGATGTTTCGGAAATACTGGAAGATGTGAAATTTTGAGAAACACGCACGAATATCGTCAAGTGTTGAAAGAAAACAATAAGTACAAATGTTAGAAAAAAGAGAGAAGCTCCAACACGAGGAGATATATGGAAATGCTTGCTTCGAGATATCGACAGCTGAACATTCGACAAAAAAGAAAAGCCAAAGGGATGGGCGATTTTTCATGTGCATCTTTTTTTACTCAAATCTTCATATAAAGTGACGAAAAAGTTTATGAACATCACTCGGGAAGATTGATAAAAATAAAGTTCCATTAATTTCCAAGTATTTATTTGGTCGGAAGAAAATAGCAAAGTTTTCAAATAATGCTAAATTCGGCATTAATCGAGCGAAGAATAAAGTAGTTTTTCATCAAATTTCAACACGATTTATCGTCTTCGTCATATTTTTGGGTATCCATGAATTGTATTCACGAATTCAAAAATATCGTGCGATTAGCGTAAAGTTCGAGCCAATCAGGATAGAGTGCGCATCCTTCTGAAAGATTTTTCCAGAATTCAAGCTGGAAAAAAGCGTTAGGCATTATTATTATACACATGCAATTTTCATTACGTGCGAAATATCAACGGAATTCATTAAACGTATTGTCGAGAAATTCGACACGACATTCGAGTCATGACATTTCAATGTTTGTCGAGGAAATTATGAGATTTTGTAACGGGGCCGTTAGCGAGCAATATTCATGATAATTTCCACAAGTGTCAATAAAAATTTGTCTCTTTTTCGTTTATACAGAACCGCGAACGAAAGAGAAGCGAAAATGTAGCGCCGACGGCAAAGATACTGAGCATCGAAAGAGAGAGAGAGAGAGTAACAATTGCGTCGCCGGAACGAAAAGGAAAAAAAAACCGTCAAACCTTCTCCGGATAGATTTTCATTTATAAGTATTTTTTCGCGAGTTCACCGAGCGATGCGATAAAAAGTGACGATTCTTCGTGTGCGATTATCGTTCGGTAATAAAAGTGTTGGTTTCTTATTTCTTTGGCAATAATTGGAAATCTTTGAAGGATTTTGTTGGAAAATCGCAAGCCGAAATTTGTTTGGTGAAAAACGATTCTGAGGAGGAGATAAAAGGAGCAAGAAGGACACGTGATGATATAGGATTGTATACGGTGGAGTCATCCGCCTAGTCACCACAGTGGAGTTCTGCTTTATCGCTGGTGAGCCTGAGTTTTGTAATTTTTCATTTGATCAAATTCTCCAATGCTCGTATAAACTCCCTCTATTCGCAAGTCGTTTTCTCGTTGAATTCGAAAGATTTCTCTTCGTCTCTTGTTTTTTACAGCATCTTTTTCATCTTTTTACCGCTGGAGTTTCCGTACGATTTCATCCGTGTTTCAGATTTTGTAGGTTTTATCGCGTTTATGGGATTACGAAACGAGTGACTTTACTCGTGAGATGCTTATTTGCTTTGTTGTTTCCATTTATTCGTAAGATTTCGCTTTCTATTTTTACTTTCGATTTATAGGTATATCTTCAGATATCTTCAGCTGAACTAAGAATTTAGAAGATTCATTTATCGACGACGCTTGAACATTATTACGAGCTTAGAGTTTTACATCGTTGGAACGCAACAAAACGTATAGGGTTCAATTTTATTTATCGTTAGCTTGCTGTGATCTTTTTTGGACGGATCACAAGTTGGATCAGAAACATGGAAAATGACGAAAAAAATGTTGTATAAAGATATGATTGTGAACATTCATTTTTTTTCATACACGATCATTGCAAACTCCAAATTCGTCGGTTAACGACGGGCGGAATTGTTTAGATTTTTTCCGTTCAGTTCGTTATGGGACGATTTTTTAGCTCGAAGAAAGAAGCTCGCTTTAATAATATTTCAGGGTCCAATCGACATTGCTTATATTGCATACGATTTTCCTGGCACGTAATTGTGGTAATAAAGAACTTATTACTAATTTCCACATATTCGAAAAAATGACGACAATGAGCAATAAGCTGGTCTTTTATTATTTCTATTTCCGCCTAACATTTGGCTCTCGGTGATTTCATTCTGAAAAGTAATCAGGGCAAAGGTTCCACACTCATGTTACAACATGGGTTTTCCGTTACCAAATCGGTAACGATCATGCCAATTACGACCTATTTTTATTTTTTTTCTTCTTTACTATCACGAAGCGCGACATCACCAAAATGGTAAAAACCACAAAACATTGAAAATGAAGAATTGATCATTTCGCGAAAATTACCACCCAGACTTTACTCCAAAAACACCTCAAGGGGCGATTTTGGAGCAGATTTTCTATTATCTTGCCAATAAGTCATTAATCTCTACGAGCATTAATAGCAATGCTGGCAATGATATCGAACAATTAATCATTCAAGCAGATATGGATAAAGAACAATGTTCGAACATTTTTTTGCCCACTAATGGTTTCGTGTTTGAGAATTTTTCTCAAATGCGACTGTTATCATTATTGTCGCACATGCATTATCCAGTATTTCATTGACCGAACATTTTGCATCGATGAGTCACTCATTGACAAGAAAATTTACGCTAAATGACATATCACGTATTCTTTAGATATTTTCTTCTCTTTGATAACAGGCAATACAGAATTCTCGATGCCTCGATCGTTGGTGTTTCATTCGTACTCTGTTTGATTGTTCATTGAGTAGAGTTTGCAGCTGCTCCAATGCGCAAATTCGCAGAGTTGGCTTTTTTCAATTCGACACAATTTTATCGATGATTTACGTTCTCGAATTTCTTCTTGTTTTCGACGTCTCAACCGCCGATCCTATCCATCCGGGAATTGTCAGCTAATAAGGAAAATAAATACGTTTTCATTGAAAGATTCGAAAATTCACTAAACAAACGAAGAGACACAAAAATGTGTCTCGAAACAAGGAAGGATAATTTGTGTTTTTCCCACGTTGAAAATGATTTCTCATCCGACGTAAAATTCATGGTAAAAAATGGAAAAATGTGTTCGAGCAGATTTGGGACCGCGGATAAAGCGAATAATTTATCAGACTTTTGTGTATCAAAATGGTGAATTGAAGATGACGACTGCAAAGCAAAAAAGCAATCGATTATATTATTCCGAATCATAAAAATCTGATAACGAATTTCGCGAAAATCAGTGACCCGAAAAACCGTGAAATATTATCCATCGATTATAGTGAATTTCCGTCACTTTGTTTTTTTAAGGTTTCAAGGCTTCGAAACGCCATTTTATTTATCAACACACAATTGTTTTTCCATTTTTTACGGACTGACCAAGTCGAAATATCGTGATTCACGGATTTTTGAATTTCTCTTTTCGCGAGCTTTCGACATCGTTGCCGAGACCCGGATGAATTGAGTTGTTGGACGAAAAGAAAAGGTACAAAATTATAGCAAATAAGTTCACCCGAAGGCTTTTCAAAAAATGCTCCAGATACTCGTAAATAATGAAGATAGGTAGTCGGTAAGGATTTCCAGATGACTCATGGAGTCCCAACTTTTTGAAGCGCCTGAAAATGTTGCCAAACAGGAAGGAATCGGTCGTTTTCCTTGTATTCAATACGTATATCTCGCCAGTCTTTCGAAACGAAAATTTTCCGCCAATTACGAAACCGACGCTGAATTTATTATGAAAACACTCATACACATATATGTTTTATGGGAAAAAAGCAATAAACAAATTAATTCCTTTCGACCTTTTGTTTGTTGTACGTGTAACACTCTGGAAAAACCGATGGATCGAAACTCGTTTGGTCTTATTCAGATCGAGCGCATCTGGTTTCGCAGAAAATTACCCAAATATATCAGATAAAAATTGATATTTTATCAACAATATAATGAAAAATGCAAATACTCTGCAAATGCGAATCGAGAGACGCGGCAGCGTCTCGACGCCAAGTAATTCAAAAGAAAAATTGTTTGAATTTCGGCGGCGGATAACTATACAGTAACATGGAGATTCACTGGTCATATTTGTCGAGTACGTATACGAAGAAAAATGATTGAAAATCAGGTACTTACTCGAAGCAACGCGCCGAGGCATCGAACGCTCTTCTCCATGAAAACAAAGGAAAAATATCTTATAAAAACCCTGAAAACTGCAAGACCACGTCGTAAATCGAGAAATTAGGGGATCTTTCGTGCGTCGGTTGGTCGACTAGTGAATTTCGCCTATATAGCGACTATACTACACCCGCCCATAGCGAATGCGAACTGAAAGTTGGCCAACATGAAGAGAGAGAGAGAGAGAGAGAGAGAGAGAGAGAGACAATGAGAGAAGAAAGAGCTAGGCAGAGTGAGAGGAGTGTATAAAGTTTAAGCTGCTCGTGAGGTTTTCGTGGAAGGACCAAAAGTAGTTTTCGTTGTACGCATATCCAAAGAGTGTCTCGCGCGCGTTCACGTATTTCTCTCTATCTCTGCATCTCTCTCTCCCTCTCTCTCTCTCTCTCTTACTTATTTAAACCGTTAACGAGCCGAGGGACTTTACTCTCATCCATAAGAATATACTTTTGCTCACATTTCGCCCGTCGAAAGAGCAAGAGGTATCAACGACCGGAGAGTTATACACGTTTGGAGCATCGAAGCCAGTCATTTATACTGTTCGGGCTCATATTATACCCGCATAAGGGTATGATAAATATTTTTGTAGAATTTTTTAAAGTTGAGAAACATCGAAAACAAGAATTATCGCTGTTTAAATAAGATACCAATGTTTTTTTTTTTATCGACAGATAAAATATTAGAAGAACATTTTCCTATGTAGAGACGCGTTACGAAACGCACTTTGGTTATGCGATTTTCATTCACGATCTCATCCGCTTATTCGATGTTTTCAAACCCCTAGGAGAGAGGGGCGGAGGGCGGAGAAGGAGGGGCACCATCAGATGACAATGACGTTTTTCAAGAATTGTGAGATGAGCGCAAAACAGACGTGCCGCTTGCGTACGGTGCTGCCCCGTGAAATTCGCCTCTTTCCCTCTTCTTCTTTTCTTATTTTTTATGCCATCATTGATGTCGATCGATAATCGTTCCAATTCTGTATTTCATTCGCGAGCTGACCGTTCGTTACAAAATGTTAAAGGGCGTGGTAAATTCAAACAATAATCGATTTGTATATATCGCATTATAATAATTATTACGAACGTTGTTGTCAGTCTTCTCCGGGGTATTATCATAAACATTACAAAACAGTCTTATACCTTCGAGTTATATTCGATTCTACGTCCTCTCGGTTATTACATCATCGCTTTTTTGTTTAAATTTCGAACGTGAAAACTCGTATAATTATTGTTTGCTCCGTTCTCCACCAGGGCATGATAACTCTCTTGAACGCGGCAAAAACTTGCTCATTAATTTTCCCGGAAAATGGAACAAATAACATATCAGCTTCTCTCCCGGTATCCGGATTAGACGTTCGTAGAGATGAGTTTTTACCGTTCAATATCCATCTTTCGAAGCCTGAAAAACCTCGAGCAACGAAATAAGCTTCATTGGAAAAGAGCATTTTAGGATCAAATCGCCATTTCGATACGCCTCAGGTCTGGCGTTAATTAAACGAAGGAGAACCGCAAAAAAGTATGCCCAAGTGTGTTCTTCAGTCAACACACACACACAAAAGAGAAAGAAACAGAGGTCCATGCGGGAGAAAGATTAAGGACGAAGGGACAAGCATTTGCGTTAGTTATACATATATTTGTCAGTATCCGCAGTGTGGTTCCATATGTATAGGCGTATGTACAAAGGTAGAGCGATATTAAACGTATACGTATAAATACGTACATACACAGCATACACTTTAGCAGAGTATATACGCATATATCTTCTATAAAACGTTAAAGGAATTAACGACGACGAACGGTTAACGAGAGACTCTCTCGGCTCTCTCGGTACGGCAAAAGCGGCGACAACAGCCGCAATAGCAACAGCGTTACTTATACGTTTTCAGCAAGGAAGAAGGTGCGAGAGTAACAGAGAGAGAGAGAGAGAGAGAGAGAGTAACTGAGAGTAATGTACTTACGCGTCAGTTCGCCGGTGAAGCGTGTACTCGTGGTTATATACATTGTTCGATACACATATGTACATAATGCTATAGGGTGTTACATATACTCCGATATATGCACGCACGAACGCATATTTGTATGCGCGTGTACGTAATACACCTGTGCGCATCAGGTTCCTTTATACCTTACCTGTGTGTGTGTGTGTGTATAATAAAGCCCGTATGCGTAAGCTAAGGATACTGTGCATCAAGCTCGAGCGACGATATTATATGCGCATTTAGCTTTGTTGCGTGCGGAAGCGTGACGCCCTTTCTCTTTATCGTCGAATCGTCGTACACACCACACATACACACACAAACATGTGTACATGCGTAAGCACTGGCATTCCAAAACGTTTGCCCATTATTGTTATGCGATAATGGAAAAGAAAATTTGGTTGATTATCACCGCAAGCTCGTTGGTCGCTTGCTCGCTCAATGCCTCTCTCGGATGACGCGTTATAGTTCATTTTTCACAGTGAAAACAAGTAGCTTGCTCTCCGCTTTTTTTTCGGAGGCAAGCTACTTTTTTTCCGGACGAAATCAATTCGAAACGAGCGGACATAAAAGTGTCACTTGAGCGCGTATGCGCGATTTCAGTTTCACCTCGTCCGAAAACCACGCAAATTATGCGTGATGAGTGCGATTCAAATGTTCGTCGAAGATTGAAAAATGCGATATTCCGCGAAAGAACTCTATGAATGAGTTTGAGATTTTGACGAAGGTATTTCTCTGATGTTTTTTTAACGCACAACACGCTTCATTCGAAAATCGCTATTTGTAAGACGGTACAAACGAAAAACTGGATTTCGTTCCGGTGCTTGCGTTAGTACCCTCTGTTTCCTCGTCGGAAGTCAATCGCGATTTATGCTCTACTGTCGAACTAAGAGATTTCAATATAATTCAATATGTCAAACGCACAACAGCCAGCCGTAAAACAGCATTCTGATGTATCTTTACCGCTGCGGGCACCAATTTGGAAAAATAATATTCAATAATCACGCAAAGCTTGTTCTCATCCTCGTTGTTCTTTAAATTTGCAGAACGAATTTTTTAACGAAAGTTGGACACACGCTCTTTTCGTCGGTTCATTATTGTATACCGATCGATATTTCGCTAATGTAAATCGGAAGGCGGAGCAATTGAATGAAAATTGTGATTGTAACGAGTGAAACGATCATTTCGTCGGTGCGTTCTAACGATGCCAATTTAAATATCGCATTATCCTTTGCAGGAGTACACTTTGTACTGTAATATGATAGCTCAGGAAAAAGTTTTTCAGCTTTTGTTCATCGAAATGTGGACACTGAGCTTTTTGGGCTCGCTGAAAATTAATCCGCCATCTGATTTTCATAATTCAAAAAGATAATTATTAAAACCTACTTGAACACATTTTGCTCATTTTGTTAGTACATTTTCAGGCGGATGAAAAATATTTTTTCGCATGGGGAGAAAATCCTAGATCGGAATTATAACGGCTCCATCTATGATCGACACTTTTACTGATCCTGAACATCCATGATCTAGGATAACATTTTTATTGAGTTATCAAACCGCTAACACAAAAAATTATTTACCGCATAAACCATGGGTGCAGTAACAAATCGACGTTTACAGTACCGAACGAGTCATAAACATAGACGATGATTTCATACGGAGCAAGAAACGGAATGTTCTTTATGATTGGATGACGGTATTCCTTATTGTCGGTGCGACTAGTTTTTCCTCAGACTCTTGGAAGAATACACGACAATACGGTCCTTCTTCGTGCATTTGAATAAAAAAAAATAGGATAAAAATTATCCTATTCACTCCTCACTGCGTTTAAAAATTATCGATCTACCCATTTCCGGCAATTTTTATGTATTTTCTCAGAGGAAATGCCCACGCCAGATGCCGATATATATTCCAAAGGTTAAATATACATTAAAATACGCATTCGACGTGACTTGTACGAAGACAACTGAACTTTTTGGAAAATACTTTCATCCGGTAAATATTGAAGGCGAGCGCGACTCGTAAGTGTGCGAGACTATTTTCCATAACCTGGCACTTTGTGTGTTCATCTGGAATAATAATGATATCTAATATTAATTTATCGGAGAATCGTTCGTTTGGTCACACATTGACTGTTGACATTGATTTCGTTGTTTCTCATACACGCGATAATCGTGAAGTTTATGTAAAAGTGGTATCACAAAAATGAATGCCTTGTGAATTCATGAGGTATCTTGTTCGAGTGACTCTGCCGAAAGTACGATCCAGGTGAAAATTCCGGAAAAAAAATTAATTCACTGCAGAAGTTCGCAGAGACCTCGTGGCTCCAGCAGCCGACGATTTTGGCACAGCCACATGCATCAGGCTCGAAACTTGGAGAGCGTCCTTTTTTTCTCGCAAAACTCGGATAAGACACCCACATCCCACATGGAGTACTTATATATATATATGCTGTCAGCCGCGTAAAGCTACCACATATGTATTTAGTTAAACTGTCTCGCGCATATACGTGCGAATGTTTTTCTGCTTACGTTCTCAGTATCTACAATGCATGTAACGACTACATACGTACATAGACATTACACACGTTTCATACGCGTCAGCGTGTATAATAAAAGATACATGCGCATAAGCGAAGTGAGGAAAGGGGCGCGCCCACGCGCAAAACGCACGTGAGAAGTACACTGGACTTGCGTATGTACAGCAGGGTGAGTCGAAAAAATATTTTTTTCGATTTTCCCCCTAACAGGCTGAAAAGTTTCGGTTACACGAAGAAAGAAGCCAATTAAAATTTTAGCACTTAACATTAATATTTAGAGGTGCCTCATCGCACTTTTCTATTTTCCGTAAGAATAATATGGGACACTTTTTTTCCTTTTGGAACTTTATATCTCGGCAACGGCATATTCTGTAGAGAAGCCCGGAACATGTTTTCATAGAGAATTAAGCGCTCTGCAAAAAAGCTATCTTACCGTTCTTTGATAAACGCACCCATTCAAGTGCCATTCAAGGTTAAAGTTGAAAATGTATGAAAATTCGGATTTTTAATGAAGAGCAGTTTCAGTATTTATCGCAAATATTAAAGGAGCATCGTCGACAATATTCAAATTGAAACAAAAAATACTTTATTAATTGTCATTCCATTTGTTAACTTTTATGTTCGATATGACAAGGCTCAAAATAACCAAAACAATTAGGAATCGAAGAGTGGTGTGTTGCTCGTGAAAACTTTGTCCATCATTTTTGCATTTATTTCAACAAATTCTAGCTCATCAGGACCAGTTTTCTGATAAAAAAAACAAGTTTCTAAAGACTTGAGCAACAAACTATCGTTATTTATTGATTATAAAGAATATTTTGATAGTAAAATCTGTAAAAATGCCTTTCAAAGTTTTTCAATAGAGTCATTAGTTTCGCTATTATGTTTTTAAACAATACGAATTTTCCTACATTTTGAACTTTAAACTCGAATATCACTTGAACGGCTATGTTCATCACAAAGCGTAGGAAAGCTTTTTGTAGAGCGTTCAATTCTCTATAAGAATATGTTGTAGGCTTGTCTTAAACTTCCACAAGATGAAAAAAGAATTTCCCATGTTACTCATATGGAAAATAGAAAAGTGCGACGAGACACCTCTAAATATTAATATCAAGACCTAAAATTAGAATTGGCTTCTTTTTTCATGTAACCGAAACTCTTGAACCTGTTAGGGAGAAAATTAAAAAAAATGTTTTTCATTTTTGGCGCACCATGTACGGTGTATATCATACATACAGGGTGATTCACGCACACCTACACAGCGGATAAGTGTACACACATTCTTGATATGATACTCCGAGTATCATACACTTGGCCGTTTTTATTTTTCAAAACAGCGTTTGAACAGAGGGAAATAGAATTTCGGAGTTCCAGGCCAATCAGAACTGCTGTTTCATCCATCTACGGTGTCACAGAGCCGAGTTTTGAGTTTATATATATATATATATATAGGTTTAAGATTGACCGCAGCGAGGGAGTGAATGATGTATCCAAGACAAAAAAACTTTTGGCCTGATGGAGCTTCTCGCGTGTCGGTTAAGATGCCGCAAGATCACGGTTGAACGATCCAAGGGTCTTTCGGGTCTCATTCACCCTTCGTTTTTGCCCAAATAATTTTGAGCAAATACATCATATTGTAATTGCATCGCATTATGCGTCAACGTTATACTATACGCATCGCACATAAACGATTTCATTGTCGCGATGCATTCCATTTTTTTCCGAATTTATTTGTGTAAACAGTAATAATAATAGCAATAATATTATTGTCTTTTGAATTATCTTATTAAAACTCGAATTGCACGCAAAAATTCTCAATGTAATTAGGAATATTTTCTAATTTTTATTTACACAAATGCGCTTTGAAAAACTAATTCAACCGGTGATTATCATTGATCAGGATAGATGGCGTTGAAATTGACACGAGTTTGGAAAAGAGAACTTTAGCAACCAAAACCATTTGTTCTAGCTCGCGTATTGATATTTCGAGAATGATCGAATGACGGTTTATATTAGGTCTGTAAAATACTTTTGCAAGCTTTTATCATAAGAAACATCGATTGATCGATTGGCGATCGATGAAACCTCCAAACCCATACGAATCTATGAATTAGTGGCATCGTATGATTAACGAACCTGGGGACGTCATGTGAGTTTGGGAAATTGTATCGTTTGTCGAAAAAAATGGTTTTAATGGAGACTGAATAAGCCGCATATTTGACGCTAAACTTTAATAACTATCGATAAGACACAACATCATACGGCATCTATAGATGTCTAGACACAGTGGAATACAATTCATTCGTTGTCCCGAACGATATGGCTCAACTGAAGTTATCTCATCACGGACAGTATGATTTGTAGTTGTAGTTAATTTTATCGAAACGAACATAATGTTTCGGAATATGTTCTCAGCCGATGTTTTTGAAGTGCCTGATACTTTGCTATACACCCAATACATCATTGCTATATGTACATGGCTTATATGTATATTTATATATTTTTGTTACTATATACACACGTGCTGTACCCCGCGAACGCGATGTGCCGCTTTCGCGATCGATTTGCGAGCACATACAAAACAATTCGCTGTCTCGGACGTTCGGTATAGAAGTACGGGGCTACTCTGGTATATATCGGACGTTCTCGCGGGAGCACATATCGTACGACTGACGTGAAGAATGAAAAAAGCCCTCCCAGCGACTATTTCAAACTACACACGGTAGCACGAAGAGCTGACGGAAGATTCGTTCCGTATAACTTTTGTACGGATGTTATACATGTATATAGATGTTGTACGCCGTGTTTGTGTCAATGCTCAATGATCATTGTGTACCGAAATATGAATTAAAAGCTATGAAACTTTGAAACGGAGGCGATGTCATTGGCATCAAAGACTTTTCGAATGTTTACGTTTGTACTAGCGAGGCAAAACCTTCGTTATGATGATATATATACGTATATCTATGAAGGGTAAACTCGCGGAGTACTTTGACTATCGGATTGATCCAAAGAATTTATTAAAGGTCCATCAACGCAATATGGCAATTGTCTGTTTTCTTATTTGCGGCGATCATTATGTTTCCTGCAAGAAGAATGAGAAAAGAAAATGACATTTTTTCCTTCTTTCAACGCTCATTTTGTCGTAGCGGCTTTATTTTTTTAAATGGTGAAAGCTCGCGCTGTTCGGTATAATAACAAGTGCCGGAGTTCGCATGGTCGAAACTTTCAATCGTATAAAAACATATATATTTCAATCGAGTTATTTATATACTTTCATGGCTTCGCAAGTTTGAAGAGTTTTTTTATACTCAAAGTCCTATAACAGACGTCCTACTGGATATACGTGATATGTGTATAGTTGATTATGTTCTTCGGCCAATGGAGTTAGTTTCCCGATATTTCAAATAAATTTTTCAACTTATAATCCTAGCGTGGGGCCAGTACTGTGTTAATTATGCCCGAGTCTTGAGTCGTAGCGAATACAGAGTAAGTGTCGGATTTCGTTCGTAATGTAAATTTGGTCCAATGATTGACAAACAGCGCTGGCCTAGCGTTGCGGCCGGCGCTACTGCGGTAATCCAGCGTTATATAGTTGCCGAGCGTGGGCTGCAGCTTAATACCGTAGGACCGAAGTTACATTACCGATTAAATTCGCCTATTGTCCAGTACTGGGCCGAGATTGGGCTGTCATATGTGGGCGATAATAAAAAATGCCGATAATATCAATTTTGAATAATAGCAACGTTGAAAAAGTAATAACAAGCAAAGAAAAAAGTATTTTACGTTATTACTATCTAAAACTAATTTCCTTAATTGGCCCCACATATGATTGATTTTTTTGCTGATTTTCATAGCAATGCTCCGAGTTCTTGAATTTCTCACCGTTTCGAATTTTTTCCATCTGGCTATCTTCGACCCACTTTTAATCCGTTATTATCGCTGTTTTTTTTGTGCCGAGCTCAAAATCTACTCCAACAAACTTTTGTTAGTTGAATTCTTTTGGGGTAGTTGATTTTTCAACATACTTACTACGGAATCTGTCGAAAATTCTTCATATTTGTTTCTTTCGTTTTGTCTTTATTGGCGAACGCAACATATCGATGCCATGTCGGAGACTTTCGATCCGTGTTTCGAGTTTGGCGCTGTGCAGTCGCTGCGGACCATCGGAGTAATTGTGTATGCGTACGTGTGCGCATACACGCATATAGCACATAGTTCGTACATAGATATACATATATACTGTTGATTTTGCGATGCTTAACGCCGTTTCTCGGAAGCTTCGGGTTGTATCGAATTTAGAATTCGACCCGCGAGCTCTCGAAGGGCCTTTGTACATAAGAAAATTCGCTTGAAATAAAGAAGAAACAATCGTTCTGTGACCACTTTACAATGTGGTGGTTGTAGGCAGTTTTGACCTTTCTTCCGCTTGAGAAATTATTCAAACCAGTATTACTATAACACTGTGGTCAAACCAGTCGTGAACCAAGAAAAAAAAACGATTTTTCCACTTTCTAAAATTCGATTATTTTTATCGCCGCTGTATTTTACTAAAAAATATGACATGTTCTTTACAATTCCGGGAATTATAAGAAAGCAAACGTCTCGTTCGTATAGTTTTATATTGAGCGAGTTGGAAAAAAATGGTGAAATACTCAAGAAAAGTCCGTCCGATTAAACGGAAGAATCTAGGCTTGATCGTATTCGAAGTGAAAGAAATCCAAACCGGGTTTCGAGAAAATACGCACATGTTTAAGGAACTTGGAAAGTTCGACTATATCTTAATGAAATTTGCACTCAATTATACTCAAAAGAGAGATCCAACTTGGAACCAACTTTAATCCAGCTCTTGAAACAAATACGGATCTAACAGAACTTGATTATGGGTTCCAAAGAGACTTTTTCTCAAAAGTGCTTTGTCTAAAAGTCTAAAAGTATATAAACGACCTTACGTCTTCATTCGCCGAGTCTAAAGCTACATAAACAAGTCGAGCTTAAACAAAAGTTATCTAGACCCAGCAGCACGGTGAATTTCTCTACGGCACACAGTGTCATGTCCGACAATCCACTATGTGTAAGTGCGAGAGAGAGACCGCCGTGAAACTTGAACGATACATGTTTTTCGGAATCGCACAGATTTTCGATAAAATACAACGTCCATCCTATTTTTGCAACAACTTTCTAGGAGAAAAAATCGCTAGAGAATCGCCAACGAAATTTCGAAGCGATCTGCATCAGGTATAGTCTCGACTGGAGGATACTTGTTGTGAAAAGTTATTGCGATTGTTCAACATCATAACCTATCCGGTAAATATATAAGCGTCCTTTGGCAAAATGCTTCGTCAAATGGCACTGCAGATGATAACATGTCCTCCTCCTCCTCGTTAGCTGTTCCTTTTGGAAACGTGTATTTTGCAAGATGTGCACATACCATACTTAATCAGAATTCTCATTTTTCCCTGACCAACCCCTAGGGAAACCATACACCGAGGTAAGAAAAGGCCCCCTAAAAATGTCATTAACTTTGGCTCTGGTGTATATAAATAAATCACTGACCCGACGTAGCCATCGGGCAACTCGAAAGCGAAAAAGATAGGATGGAACGAAACAGAGGGAGTACGCGAAGAGCATATAGAGAACGGGGAGCCACAGGGTTAAAAATTAGAAGAGCATAGGGGAGTCGTGATCTCAGTGTTCGAAAGAGACGGGAATAACGAAAAACTATAAAGAGGCAAAGAGGAGAAAATGTGGACAAGTTGCCACGAGGATTGGTGGAATTTTCGGCGGAACCCTACGACGATTGGCTGAACCGGTTCTTCCTGGCACAAAGGAACAACAAAAAGGACGAAGAGGAGGAAGAAGAAGACGTAAAGTTGACACCTATATCTATCGCTGGGGAATAAAAGGGCGTAACGCACATCGGCTTGACCATTAAAACGCGCAGGTACGATTCCTTTTGTCCGCCAGAAATTGATATATACAGCCAGGAAAGAGTGCGAGTTAATACCCTAAGGTCTCTTGATCGTGAGAAAGAGCGAGAGAAATAACCATAGCGCGTCGAAGAAAGAGTTCCTTCTTTTTCGTCCTCAGCGTTTTCTCCATTCTCGAGAGCCTTCATTCGAGTAAGCGCTAGCGGGGCTCCTCGTTGGAGCCTTCGGAGTCGCCTTGCGAAGAACCCTCTCTAAGGTTCAACTTCTTATTCACCTAGTCTTGGATTGCTGATGTGTGCGGCCGCGTTCGTCTCGCTCTTTCGTCTCTTGTCGACCGGAGCATATATATATACATATATATATACATATATACGAAAAGCTTACACTCACACAAGCACTCGAATCCTTAGTCCCGCGCCACTTCTCTCAGGTATAACTACGCGCACATATACCTACAGGCATATATTTGCCGATGACGAACAAAAAGGCGTAATCCACGTTTAACTGCAGGCACTGCAGCTTGTTTTCTTGGGCCTTCTCTTTCCGACCCGTCAATGCTGTTCGTATATTATACGTATATATACGATGATGCTGGATCGGTTGGCCTCTTGCTCGGCTTGGCATCGAGGCGACGCACTAAGAAACCACCCGACAAGCCCGTAGTAAAATTATCCAGGAAGTTTTTGGGCTATGAACGCGCGCGGGGGTCGGAAGAACGATGCGGGAGAGGAATCGGGCCAACCGGCTATAAAATACGCGGTTGGAATATTCAAGTCGGTGTAAAGTTTATATCGCTCGTAGATGAAGCCAGTATCACATATATTTTCACGTTTATGTATGCATATACAGGGTGGTCCACGCAACGTGTGCACCTCTTTCACGGTCGAAATATGCGTTGCACGAAAAAATGTTGTATACAAAAGTTACATGGTTTATGAGGCTTCATCATGTGGTGCATTTATTTTTATTCTAGGTGGAGGCGCTTCGGAGATTTCAAGGTCAACTTTGTTTTTTTAAAGGGAATGCTATATTTTTTATAGCGTAAGATGATAGAGTATCGAATTTTGAGTAAAAAAGTATAGACCCTTATTAGCCCTAAAATTAATAGTTAACGAGTATTTTCACTTTATTACTTTGAGTACATTCAGTGACTCGTGGCTTATCACAATTAACGTAAGTGTTCAAATTGATGTCCATTGGCATCAATACAGTGACGAAATCTATTAACTAATGAAGAAACTGCATTCTGAATTATGTCCGGACTAAGTGTCATGCATTCTAAACAAATACGATGTTTCATATCCTCCGGAGTTGTTGGTATTTCACGATACACTCTGTCTTTTAATGTGCCCCACAGAAAAAAGTCTAGAGGAGTAAGATCTGGTGAGCGTGGAGGCCACATGAATTGTCCACCACGACCAATCCATCGATTGGGAAAATTTCTATCCAGTAGTTCCCTCACAATACGTGCGTAATGTGCTGGACAACCATCATGCTGATACCACATACGTGCACGGATATTCAACGGCACGTCCTCTAGTAAAGGTGGTAAATTATTATTCAAAAAGTTCGCGTATTTTTGCCCCGTTAATCGATTATCAATGAAATATGGACCAATCAATTGGTTGCCCAGTATTCCACACCATACATTAACGCTCCATGGGTGTTGGTGGTCGACTTCTCTCATCCAGTGAGGATTGTCAGCTGCCCAGTAATGCGTATTTTTCAAATTGATCTGTCCACGGTTTGTAAACGTTGCTTCATCAGTGAACAACACACTTTGTAGAAAATAATCATGCTGATTTATTTGATGTAGGAACCACTGACAGAACAAAACGCGGTTTTCAAAATCCGTTCCATGTAGTTTCTGATGAAGTGCAAGGTGATAGGGGTGATATTTATTTTTATGCAGAATTCGTAGAATACTGCTTTTGCTTATTCCCGAACCTCGTGAAATCTGTCGCGTACTAATATGAGGATTTTCTATTACGGCTGCTAAGACCGCAATAGCATTCTCTTCAGAAGTGGCAGTTTGTCTTACGGTACGTTTATTAAGATTGAAATGTCCATTTTCTCGAAGCGATTTACAGATTCTCTCAAATATGGTTCGAGATGGTTGAATCCGTTCAGGATATCTTTCGGCATACATAGCTTTAGCTCTTACTGCATTTCTATGACACTCTCCGTACACTAAAAGCATATCAACTTTGTCACTATTACAAAAATTCATTTTCACTTTTATCTTTCTGATAATCACGCACGATCACTGAAGGAAACTTTAATACTGGATTACAAATATTGAGAGGATTGCGAATCATGATAAGAGCGTGTGATGTGGTGAATGTGTTCATATTGATAAACACTGTCATGTAAACAATGCTATCCTTCAGATATTTGTAGTAGATTTGAATCTCCAACTTGATATTACGCAATAGAAATTTTAAAGTAATAAAGTGAAAATACTCGTTAACTATTAATTTTAGGGCTAATAAGGGTCTATACTTTTTTACTCAAAATTCGATACTCTATCATCTTACGCTATAAAAAATATAGCATTCCCTTTAAAAAAACAAAGTTGACCTTGAAATCTCCGAAGCGCCTCCACCTAGAATAAAAATAAATGCACCACATGATGAAGCCTTATAAACCATGTAACTTTTGTATACAACATTTTTTCGTGCAACGCATATTTTGACCGTGAAAGAGGTGCACACGTTGCGTGGACCACCCTGTATATGTTTATATGTATAAGTGTAATACAAATGTGGGTTTGTCGCTTGGCTGTAAAACCGGCGCCTCCTCCGATATCCTTCCACTGTCCTCCTTCTCTTCGAAATTTCGAAGAATCCGTGCTTCTTTTTCGTGTAATGTCAAAGATACACAAAGATCATTTTTGTCATCGGTCCGTTTGATCGAATTTCGTGTTTTCGTGACGTTACGAAAGATTCAAACGCGATGTCCGTTCGATATGTTTTTGCCGAAATGGTCGAGTTGATTTTTCGGAAAAAATTACGCGCGTTGAGACATAGTTGGTTTTTTCTGGACTAGTTCGGGGCGCTAAATCTTAGGCAGGAAGGGCGACGCGGAAAGTTCCAACAGCTCCGCAATCGCAAAATAATGAGACCGAGTCTTACTCAGTGGAAAAGAGCCTTTTATCACCGGACCAATTCAGAGGACTGTCAAAAACAGATTAACGGACAAATCTGAATGACATTTATCGTGATATTACCGAAACTGAGGATGACGTCCACGTTTTTCTGCTGGTACCCTATGAATAATTCGATCCGACCGGTTCATGCGGTGCGCACAATGACAAGAAGGCGGCAATGTGACAGAAAATGTTACGTGCGATCGTAGAAAATGTGCACCCGAAAATGGTACATCAAACTAAACGACTACACGCTTCGTGAAAAAGCCAAGCCTCTACATCGTAAAATGAAAAAAGTGCGTGTTTAAAAAGATGGGCTGTGCATTTCCGATGCATTTTAAAGCATAATGTCACGAAAACTGCCCAACGGACCATTCGAAAATAATTCTTTTCGGATCAATTAATCAAGGATGTTCAAACGATATTAATGGTTTTTCGAATCAACCGATATTTGCAAGCATACAATTCAAAGAAATTGTATTTTTCAATTTTGCTTGTTGAAATTTTCCTAACGCCGAAATAGACTTTGATATTTTTATCCATCATCGAGAAAATGGTCAATGCCAGCCAGACCAGGAAACATTAAGACCATCTCATGTTCAGTTCTGGGCATAATAAAGTACGCATAAATATAGAAACTATAAATATGTTGTTGACAGATTACCAACGCTTTTGATTGTTATTCGATAACAACTTCATCGAATCATAGGCCTTTTTCTTGTGTAAAAAAATTATTTAATCTGTTCGCGGTGGGAGCTATTCTCAGAAATGTGGAAATGTTTGAGATCCGAACTTTGTTTCCAGTAGCATGTATATAAATATAAGGGTTTAGCTATTGCTCGGAGAGGGACAGGATCCTGAAAATATGCGAAAGTCACAGGTATCGCTGCGCCACATGGTGCACGAGTCGTTGCAAAAATTGCGTTTCTTTTTTCCAAAATGAAACAAGAATGGCGAGGTTGCCAAGAGCTTCGCGATTCGAATCGTAGATATATATAGTTGTATGACCAACTAGTAAATTGCTTATAACAGCAATGCGCCGATTGAAACGGGACGCTTAGTTCTCTGCACATTTAAATCGAACTTTTATCTCTTGCGAAAATACTCTTTTCGATTTTACTAACGACTAAGAGCATCGTTGATTATGATGCATCGAAAAAAAGTCAACCGAGAATCGATAAAGACGTTCCTGGTGAGTGATTTTGACTTCCAAAGGTTGCGTAACTCATCCTGGAGTTATCTGATTCGAAGTATCTGTTTTTAACAGCGCGAGAAGCTTTGTCGGATGAATCAATAACCGATCGACCTCGAATAAGTTTGACTAAAAATGTAGTATAAAGTAATGGAGTTTTGTTAAAAGATTTTGTTTCTTTTTCAGTTCTTTCTAAATCGTGTGACAGTTACGTTTCGATTTGCTTAAAACTACAAACGTCCCACGACAATTTGCCCGTTATATTTGGATGTTCATACAACCGAAATGGTCTTTAACAGAATATTAAAGTTTGCGCCGTTGGGACCTCAACGAAAATTCGATTTTTCACCTTCAATTTTCCGGAATTTCCACGATATTTTCCATCTTTTTTCAGGATAGTCATAATTTGGAAAAATTGCTTCAAAATATTTGGCAAGCCGTGGAATATTAATACTAAAGAACGAAGTCTATTGTACATTTCGGTTGATTCCAACGATGTAAACTTCAAACTCATTCTTTAATCCTCTTCACAATATTACTATACTATATATAGTTTTGTATTGCGAGGAGTGCAATGAAAGTCTATCATTTGCCGTCGCGCTACGATAGATTTGGAATGTATACGCATATTTGATCCTTACGAAGATTAAGATTAACTGCCAGTGCGGAAACATGTACGCGCGCACATGTTGAAAATAAAACTTTTCGTTTTTTTTCTCGATAACAAGGGCGGAGCTATTCATATTGGAGAATCGGACCGCGGAGTATATTGACCGTCGTCCACAACTGTCTGTCCTTGATACATTTTAACTTCCATTTTGCATTTCGAGTCTCGAGGGCTTTGAAAATCGCATCACACATTTTGTTCTCTTTCACCGTCCAATACGAAACGTTTCGTGCAAAAGAGCGTGCCATGATTGGCGAGGGAATGTCAGGAAGAAACAAATCTCTGCCGGTCCTCCATTGTAGAGGACCTCTCATGCTGTATACGTTTGCGAATCGAATCCTCATCCCGGCGAGGGGATCAGACGAGATCCTCCCGATATCCGCGTTCCACGATACGTAACCTCGTTAGAGATAGACAGAGAGGAGGGAGCGAGAAATATATGTCTGCATGCATGGTATATACATGTGTATAAAAGGTTGAGGATGGATAGACGACGGAATTTCGCGAAGAGCACGGAATTGTCGGTGGTCGATACGTGATGTGCATATGGGCGCCCTCAAATTCTGTTTTATTACGCCATATAGCGAGAGTTGAAGCGTCTCTATGACGCAATTCGTGCTGTCAACAATCTCCGTTCCTCATATCTCGCACTTTGTGGATATCCCAAAGGATTGTCATTCTGAAACGTTTGATGGAAAAACCGTATACGTTTTTATCGACGATATTAATTGGTCAATATTGGTATCAGCCGGTTAAAAAAGTATACAAAGCTCTCGCGCTTAAGGAGATTTTTATGTCGCAAGCACGAGCTTTTTTCTTGTCTAGAGATCGCTGTTATTGTAGTGGACGTGCGTGTTTTTCATCCAACCGGGTATGTTATTTCTTTGCGATTCCGTTCGCATTGGACTTGCTTGGTTTTTTCGATTGTTTTTTTTATGATTTCATCGAAACTGTGAGACAAATGGGAATTGTTTCGAGTGCATGCTTTGTAACGCGAATTTTCTCTGGATATTAAGCAAAATTAAAACATTCATTATCTTAATGTTTTCCAGCTGATTGCTGATCTTCACAATTTTCACAGAAATACATAATGTTTGTGAATTTCTCTCAAAATTATTGTCTGGCCAAAAGTATATTCTTCAGAATTTTATAAAATCGGAGGGGTGGGTTCAGAACGCAAAATGCATGATGACTCGCTAAATTTTAATATGATTTCCTATTTAGGATTAAAAATATGTTTTTCGTCAACCGTGTACCGCAATTTTATACGAGCGGTCTACGCGGAGCGATACAGAGAATTAAACATTCTTTGCGACAATCTTTCAACATGAAAATTTTTTCCGCCGGCTCTTAGTTGTAAATGTATATCGCGGAGTTTTCGGAAAAATCTGTACAACTTTGACCGCTCATTATAAATTATAATTAAAGAAGAATAGAATATAACAAATGTAATATTTTGCGTCTAATATTCTTTCGTGTATCTCGCAAGTTGTACAATTTTCGCATATTGTCTACTGCATGAGAGTCGCGAGATAAGCACCTTGCCAAGCAGCAATTACCATAAATTTAATGACTTTATGTTTCATTCAAAAAGATCGACTTTGAAGAAGCATACCCATTTCGTAAAGTCATAAGAATGGTGTACTTGTGATCGTTACCACGGACTGCGTTCAAAGTTGACGCGCAAGAGGAAATTTCTTTTTACGATATGCACTTATAGCGCGAAAAATATATCACTTTGCAATGTATTGTTCTATCATGTTGTTTTCCATATCTAGAGACGCAACAGCGTCTCGACACCAAGTATTGAAAAAAAATTAAAAATATTAAATCACGTATATTTCAGAAACCGTTCCCTTAATAAAAAATGTAATGACATTTTACTCATTAAATATGATTTTTTTCATTCAATTGAGCCTAGTTAAAGCCGATATGTGCAAACTCATCATTTTGAGCTGATTATTTCTCTACTAAATTTCGAAATAATATATATATCACATTCGTCATGTCGCAAAGTAGGCAAAACACCGAAAAATCAAAGCGTCTGTGCTGAATGTCAAAGTATTTTAACTTTCTCCGATATCAAAGTCTCAACGCTTGAATAAATTCTTTTGTGTTTTTTTTGGATCTTATATGTTTAAATTTGGTGTATTCCTACGAAAAGAAGTGAAATCGACATGGAAAACTTTAAAAAGAAAAAAATGTACACCAAGTAATTGAAATAGTAGTTTACGTCGAAAAAGTTTTTTTCAAATAGTGTGAAAAATGAAAGTAACAGTCTCCAAAAAAAAAATCAAACTTGGCCTGCATGGAACCTCGTTTTCTTAACCATGCACGCCGAGTTTGGTTTTTTTTGGACAATGTTGTTTTCACACTATTTGAAAAAAAAATCCTCTTCGAAGAAAACTACTATTTTAATTACTTGGTGTAGTTTTCTTTTTATATATAGATGAAAAGATTTTTTAATAACTAGTATGATACGTGGTATGTTAATAGAAGGTTATGCAATTTATTTTCTCGGTATTTTCGTTTTGAAAGCCGTGACTAATGATGAGCGAGTCCGTTTATGTAGTCTTTTCAAAGAAGTTATTGTTCATCCAATGGAAGTCATTGCCGTGACAGTTGCGCTCTTTCGCGGTAGTTTGCAATTTTTCCGGATTTTTATTTCTCTCGTGCAACTCACACAATTTCTCCAATCATGGTGGTTATGTATAAATGTACTCAATGATTTATCATGGTCCAAA
This sequence comes from Heteropelma amictum, assembly GCA_959613375.1. NCBI lineage: Eukaryota > Metazoa > Arthropoda > Insecta > Hymenoptera > Ichneumonidae > Heteropelma > Heteropelma amictum. Next base: position 4,994,319 of record OY390723.1, read on the forward strand.
ACAAAATTTTCTTGTTGAAAACACTGTACGTTCAAACGTTGAACACGTATTTTCTGACGTCGCGTTTTGAGCTTTATTCGTCGTCGCAATAACACACGCCGTCATCCCTTCTTGCAAATCAACGTAGTAATAACGCCCGCTAACGCGAGTCACACACTGTACGCACATTATCGAGTGTTACGAGTACAGCGAGGGACCGTAAAACTGCGACGCGATGACGCCTTTTCCCATGGCTTTTCCTGCCTGTATGAGCAAAATACCAGCGTAGAGTGTTTCGTACCATTATCACCTTCTCGCATGGATGGACATTCGTCTCGTCTCGAAGCGAGGGTCCCAAAAGTCCTTGTTCTTTGTTCTGATATTTCGAGTACCATACGTACATATACAGGGCAATTGGCATCCAGTATCGAACCCTGAAACTTTGGATTCTAGATGATATTCCGAGCAAATCTACTCGCAACCATTTGTTTTTATTCTTTCAAATAGTGGTCAAACGAGAAACAATAGATTCCCAACATACAAGGCCAATCAGAGGACCCCATTTGGCCAAGGTTCGAAAATGCTTAAGGTTTGCGAAATCAAGTCTTGAAAATTTGAAATACGCAAGGAAAAAGGTGGAAAGAGATACTATTTGTCTTGGTCCTGGTCATTTCGACGTTATTGTCATTGTCAGGGGAATTAGGGGAAGTTGCGTTTTATGAATTGTTTTGTTACTGAATAGCACGTGATTCACCTTAACTTGGATTCGCACATGGAAAGATCAGATAAATGTCATTAATTATACACGTTGTATTCTGGTTTTAAAAATGCACAATTTGTTAGAACATTGCAAATTTTTGTACAATCAAATGCGACATTACCACTCATCTATTTTAGTTTCGTCATCGTTGAGCGAGATGAAGGACTCGCGTTGGAGATTTTTGAAGTCGTTTAGATTGAGGTCATCCGTGGCAAAATCGAATGGAGAGGGTCATCTAGTACTATGTAGTTTGTTTTCGTAGCCAAACCGTATCATGGATCTTCCTATCTGCTTGTTCAACTGGTAAATCCTTCGCGAGCCTTTCTCGCCTGAATCCTCAAGCCGGCCTTGACCTTCGAGTCTCTCGAGCTGGCCGTATGGTATACGTGATGTAACACAGTCTACCTACTTCATTTACGGTACAAATGTCCTATCCGCGTACACACGTACACAGTCAAACCCACAGACATGTACACAGCGAGATACTTACATGGTTGTATCGTCTTTGGACTTCTCTAGGAGAGTTCGCTGTGGAGGAAAGTATCCAGATTTCACGTGATCGTCGAAACTTAATAAAACTGTCGCAGTCGTTGTTTCGAACATTCGCAATTGTCATTTCTATTCATACAGCTTCCTTCGGGTCCATTTGTCTGCATATGTTTTTGTTTTAGTTTATCTTATTGTTCGTTTGGCGGACATGTATTTCGAACACAAGATTTCTCCACTCGGTCAATATACTCGGGGATATTTTGTTACGCGAACTACATTCTAGCTCCAAAAATGGCAGGTTTCGTTACAAATACTACAATAAGGAATAGCATTGGAACAGTTCGTCTGACATGGGAGTAGCTAGAAAAAAATTGTTTTCATGACAATTTTAGTGCCAAACATATTAATAAAACACTTGTATGATGGATGGTATAAATTATTTTTCGTATCTTGAAATTAAAGTTTTCAATGCATATCAATTTTGAACATAACCTTCCTTGCTTTTTTCTCAAATTTTATTGCAAATTGTTTCACAAATTCTCGAATACATGAGAAATTTCAGAGTCGTAGAACAAACGTCGCATTTACAGCGTCGAAGAAAAATGTATCAAACAAAGCAAGACGTATGAAAAATGTGTACTATGTATATTCGAAGAATGGAATTCATTTATAGATAAAAAAGTTCGAAATATTTATCGAATACAAGTTTTCAATTTTATCCCTTGATACATTTTTGTTACCATTCCTTTCAATAATAAGTTTATGGGATTCGGAAGTTGATCCCTAATCGAAAAAAAATCGCGCGTTTGTTGCCGTTGTTTTATTATTTATTCTCTGATTGTTTTGTAAAAAAAAATTGTGAAAAAACAGAGTGTGACGGAGTTACTGACTTTTGACAGATGAAATTGTATTATTTAAAATTTACGTGCACATGATTCATTTTTATGAAATTTTCAAAAAACTGTCGAGTTGGTAAAAATGTCTCTCCTTCCCATTTGCCCTGCTAATTGTATGGTTCGATCCTTCAATGATCTCATGAGTTAATGTAAATGTATAGCCCAGTGGGGTTAGAATTTTAAATAGAAAAAATTCCGGGCAGCAATTTTATTGTTCTAACCTTTAGGGGGGGTCAATAGTAGTGTAAATTCAAAATGGCGACCAAATTCCGCCCATGCAATAGCCGCCATATTGCATTTAAGGGGAAATGGTTTTTGCTCAATATCTCGACCAGTTTCAACTTTTCAACAAAAATGGTAAGGACTAAAGTTGTTGATAATTTAATTCTCGACAATTTTAGTCTCTATAATTTTTCTCGTGCGATCGATATTTTTCGAATTAAGCGGGAAAAATGTATCAAGGTAAAATTATCGAATTATCTCGTTTATTATTAACTTTAGGACATAAATATGTGTTGACAAAGTTGTTCATAATTATATTTTCTACAATTTTGATATCTATAAGTTTTTCGCTAAAACGAATATTTAAGGTCCTACGATTGTTGCTGTAAGGGCACAGAGCAACGTAAAAATTGTATTTTGTAAACTCCTTTCCACACCACCACAGGGGTACAGTTTCTGGCGCGTTTTTTTTACGTGGTATCCCCACATTTCATCGCTTGCAAATTCGTTGCAAATATCGTTTTTTTTTCTTGTAATCTTCAAGCGAGTTTTTTTCTCCACAAGCCTCAGACTCTTTTTTTTTTCGACGATGGTCCTGCCAAATCTACATCGTCGGTTTTCTCTTCGCAAGTATCGTGGCATCCAATATTTATTTTCGATGTTGATTGCGTGAGATTCTCGGTGATATTATCATCGTCGTCGTCGGGTAGCACCCGAGGTTGCATCGCGAATGCAACAATGTTGTCGAACTTCAGGAGCTACCCGACGACGACGGTGATAGTATCACCGAGAATCCCGGTATTTTCAGTAAGCTTAATCCACATTTTATCGCTTGCAAATTCGTTGCGAATATCGAGGTTTTTTGTCTTTTTTTTTTCTTATAAGCGTCAGACTCTTTTTTTCGATGATGGTCCTGCCAAATCTATATCGTCGGTATTCCCTTCGCAATTATTGTGGCATTCAATGTTTATTTTCGATGTTGATTGGTCCACATAAAAAATGCGCCTGAAACTTTATCCCTGTGGTGGTGTGGAAAGGAGTTTACAAAATACAATTTTTACGTTGCTCTGTGCCCTTACAGCAACAAGCGTAGGACCTTAAATATTCGTTTAAGCGAAAAACTTATAGATATCAAAATTGTAGAAAATATAATTATGAACAACTTTGTCAACACATATTTATGTCCTAAAGTTAATAATAAACGAGATAATTCGATAATTTTACCTTGATACATTTTTCCCGCTTAATTCGAAAAATATCGATCGCACGAGAAAAATTATTGAGACTAAAATTGTCAAGAATTAAATTATCAACAATTTTAGTCCTTACCATTTTTATTGAAAAGTTGAAACTGGTCGAGATATTGAGCAAAAACCATTTCCCCTTAAATGCAATATGGCGGCTATTGCATCGGCGGAATTTGGTCGCCATTTTGAATTTACACTACTATTGACCCCCCCTAAAGATTAGAACAATAAAATTGCTGCCCGGAATTTTTTCTATTTAAAGCCTTTTTTTCGTCTAACCCCACTGGGCTAGTATTTGCAATCGGCAAACGAATTGCGAGAATCGCCGTTCTCGAGCAAAGGAACAAAAACATTTTAACGACTGCGATGTATGGGACGCTAATCAAAGAGGCAAAGATTCCAGAAAATAATATCGTCGTATTTGAGAACCGCTGGTCCATCCAACGTGCTGGAATCGCTTCTGCGGCTCTCTTGGTCCGACCGTCGATCATTTCGGATATATAAAAGGTCCCTCGCTGCTTCTCCCACCGAAAGAGACCGGTCTCACTCACTCTATTCAGTTCTCTTTCTTTCACTCTCTTTCTGTCTCTCGCTCACTCGCTCAAAAACGAGAGAACAAGACACAGTTATATTAAGATTGGTTAGAAGGAGGAGGGACGTTCACCAGAAGGTGGAGGGTTGTGAATGCTCGTCAGGGTGCCTAATACGCCCACGAATGGCTTTTGGTCCCGGCGGCTCTTACGCGGACGTCGATCAATTCTAGACACGATTACATGCGTACGTGTGATACACACATACACGCATATAGTGTATATATACATACGTGTATATGTATACATGGAAGTGGAACATAAGGAACTGGAGAAAAAAAAGGAAAACTTAAAGCAAGGACAGTAAGACGAGGAAGAAAGAAAAGGCGATGAACATGAGACGTTTGACTTCAATTCGATCGTTCCTGTCTCTCCTATGTAGATCTTTAAAAAATAATCATCACGGTAAATAAACAGTGAAATTGCTTCTTAAAAAACCGCCTTGTCAAAGTTTGATTTTCGTCAGCACATCCTCAGCTTTGCTTCTGTCAGGCCTTGTTGCTCTCCAATTCTCGCCCCATTCGGGCTGCTTTATTCTCGGTCGTATCCCTCATTAAGTTGCAACAAACGTCGAAGCAATTAATCTGAAATCGCACTTAGCAAGCCCAAGTCCATGCGATATTTTCTCTTCTCTCCTCCATCACTCTTATATTGCTCTATCCGTGTATCTATCTCTCGCTGCTGTTGCTTATTCCGATTACGATAGCTTGCATAGGCCTGCTATATCTCATATCTCAGAAGCAGACAGTCGCACGACGGGATACAGAACGGAAGATCGGCAAACAATGTCCATTTCTGCTTTTGGGGCTCCAAGTATATTCGTGTTTCTCTCCGCACATCTACGTGTCTATACAGTGTTCCTCTTTCTGCTGGTACAATTCATTCAGCGTCTTCGATACATGCGCATACAATATGTAAAATTTATGACGAATTTATATGTATATTCGTCGTGGTTAGCTAAAAAAAATGCAAATTATCTCCCCCGAAAATGTTCTCTTCCGAAAATATTCGATTTTTTCTTCAAAAAGATCGTATTGGGAATTAAATTTCCCATGTTATTAGCATGAGAAAAGTACACTGTAGGATATTTTCATATTTTTCTGGATGTAAACTTTTTTTGTATCGAATGATTCTGTTGCGTAAGGCAGAGTAAGGTGAGGTCTCTAAAAGAATTGTTCTTAGAGCCAAGTCTGTACGCTCATCTATTCTGAAGTTATAAATGGCGAAACATGAACGAATATTTTATTTAAAATGGGTATTTCGATACTTTTATTGAGATTAAGAGATTTGTACGTTTCCAATTGAGAACAAAATATTATCAATAAGTTTCACGTCAAAGCCTTCCTGTGGACGGTGGAGGTGTGAACGAAATGCTATTCAAATTATTTAACTTATCTGAACCAAACAACTATCTAAACTAAATTTTGTTGAGCTCCTGTTCTTCTATCTTCTCGACGGTTGATCCTGCGAAGTCGCCTGTGAGAAATGTTCTGTAGAGCGTTTAATGCCCGAAAACACGAAAAAATCATACACGCCATTTTATCCCAGTGTCAGTCAAATGGAAAAATTGACCTCAAATGCGCTCAATGCAAATGCTAGGATAAAGGTACAGTAAAATCCCCTTGCAAGACTTTTATCCAAATGAAAAACTACCACTGTTTTTGGGGCAAGAGTTTCGAAAATAATGGAATATGATTTTTTTAATCACTCTAACATATAATCATAATTATCGCGAAGAAAGGTAATATCTGATGGCTTCTGTAGAAGAATGATGTATCCTTTGTTGCCGATCCCAGAGATTTTTCAATAGGTATACAGGAAAGCACTGTTTTCACGCTCGCTCAACGTCTGGGAGATTCGTCCAGTGTATACACGTACTTTTGTTGAAAATATTTGTGATGAAACATAATAGTTCCGGACAAATGTCAGAACTGTCGGTTGAAATTTGTTAAAATTATAGCGCAAAAGAGGGTCTTTGAGAATCATCCACTGAAAATCAAATCCATATTGTATACTATACATTTGAAATTAATTTGAAATTTTATTCACTCGTAATGTTAAATGTTTACATGAAAATTGTTATTGGAATGAATACTATGCTATGAATGTGCCATCGATTTCATTCTCAAGCTTCTTTCGATCGAGAGTTACGATTTTAAGGAAATGCCTTCGATGCAAACTAATTGTTTTAATAATCATGGAAATTTGAAAAGCCGTCAACGAATGTAAATGATAAATATGATATGATGATTGATATAATAATGTAAATAAGTAAATGAATCGAAAACGGATATGGGCAAAGTAATACAAAAAAAAAGGTGACTACAAAGCAGAACGTGGTACCGTAGAGTTAATAACTATTCGGTGGCTATCGATTCGTGTCCTTTCCTTTTTCCTCTTTGTCTTTCCCTCCTTCTTTGACAATTCCTTTCCTATTTCTTTCTTTGGCATCTTCACCGGTAACTTGGGCCACAATTCCGTGATGCCTTTGATGCTGCTCTTGAGGAGAGCCCTTAGGCTGTGGCTTGCTGCTGGTCACTCGAGTTAGGGTCGTTTATTTCGGAAGGTTTCTCCATCTCCGATGCACCCATCTTAGCCGAGCTTTTTGTCCCTTCGGTAGTCCCGGGTGTAGTAGCTAATTCTTCGGTGTGTTATACTCGCCTCCAATCCATTCTCTATCGCGAGAATCACTTCTTTTACTTCGCCTTCTTCTTCGTCTTCTCTCAATTCCCCGTGAAGAATTTATCATAAAAATACATATAATATCCACGGATCACAATGCAAGCGAAAAAAAAATAATATGTATCTTTTCGCGCAACACAAATCTGTTTCTCTGGCTTGTTGCTTCAGTACTAAGAACGAAAAATAGTTAAGATAGTCCATTAACCGAAAAAGATCTGTATAAAAATAAAGAACACGAAAGGATAGGAAAACTCGAGCGACGCGTATAGTTTAAACAGCATCGAAGTCGCGGAGGTAATCGGACAAAAAACCTTCAAGACACATGTGGGTCTTTACTAAAGAAAGGGAATGGAACAAAGAGAGAGAAAAAAGAAGGGCGGGTATATCTGTGTGTGTGTGTGTGTGTGTTCTCTCGTAGAGAACTTAAAACCAATTTTTTTCTTTCATCATATCTTGTTTTCCTTCTTTCTTCTCCTTCATTTAAACATTTCGCAGCCCACAGCCCTCGTGGGGATGCAAACAGATGGTGTTGCCGTCGTCGTTTTTCTATTCACAGCTATATACGCGTTTCTTCGCTATCATCATCATCATCATCATCATCATCAATCATGATCATTCATTATCGCAACGACTATCGCGAAACTATATCGGTCGGTGAATAAGAAATTTGTACTTCAATTCCTTGGCGATAAATCCATATGTGTATTTATATGTGGTACATGTCGATGTATTTATATACGACGTACCTATGTACAGTTCTGATGTAAGGTGAACATTTGGCCCAGTGTAATGAGAAAATGAGAGTCAAGATGAAGGTCTCTAAAGATAAAGAATGCCCGCACGTTGCTGGCAGAGGAATTGACTATGATAATCGATCACTTCAAAATTCGAATCTCGTATATCAAGTGCATATGTTTGCGGATAGATCTCGTGAACTTATAAAGTTGAGATGGTTGATCAAGAGTCGCGGCAACGACTCGAAACAAGTACATTTACTGTACCATCATAATTTCTGTACCGACCGAGCTTCTCGAGCATACCGCGACTTACTATACGCCGACCAACTCCTCTTTCGGTATATAGCTTTAAAGTTTTGTTTCACAATATTTTATTATAAATATATCATATATTAACATATATCATTAATAATATATAGGAATTAGAAGAGTGCGATGAGGGACCTGTAAATATTAATATTAAGGGCTAACATTTTTAATGACTTCTGTCTTCGTGTAACCGAACCTTTTCAGCCTGTTAGGGGGAAAATTAAAAACATGAGTTTTTTACTCACCCTAATATATACAGGGTGGTCCACGCAACGTGTGCACCTCTTTCACGGTCAAAATATGCGTTGCACGAAAAAATGTTGTATACAAAAGTTACATGGTTTATAAGGCTTCATCATGTGGTGCATTTATTTTTATTCTAGGTGGAGGCGCTTCGGAGATTTCAAGGTCAACTTTGTTTTTTTAAAGGGAATGCTATATTTTTTATAGCGTAAGATGATAGAGTATCGAATTTTGAGTAAAAAAGTATAGACCCTTATTAGCCCTAAAATTAATAGTTAACGAGTATTTTCACTTTATTACTTTAAAATTTCTATTGCGTAATATCAAGTTGGAGATTCAAATCTACTACAAATATCTGAAGGATAGCATTGTTTACATGACAGTGTTTATATTTCGCGCCTCGTTCTCGAGATTACAGATGTAGTACCCCCCGTGTCCACTAGATGTCACAACGTTTAGAGTGAGTTAGAAAGAACGAACTCGTCGCTCCACCTATCGCGTCTATCGTCTACGCCTCGCGATATTGCGTCATAATTTTAGAGTATCTTCTTCCCTCTAGAGAAAAAAAAAAAACAAAAATTTTCGACAACTTGTTTGCCCCTGGGTGGGGTATTGTATAATTTTTTAAAACACAGTTTCTGGGAAGGGTTGTAATCTCTTCGAACGAGGCGCTCCTATAATTCTGATCGAACTTCGCCCTTCGGGCTCGTTCGATCTTTGAATTATCTATTATAATATTTGTAATCCAGTATTAAAGTTATAATTATAATATTTGTAATCCAGTATTAAAGTTTCCTTCAGTGATCGTGCGTGATTATCAGAAAGATAAAAGTGAAAATGAATTTTTGTAATAGTGACAAAGTTGATATGCTTTTAGTGTACGGAGAGTGTCATAGAAATGCAGTAAGAGCTAAAGCTATGTATGCCGAAAGATATCCTGAACGGATTCAACCATCTCGAACCATATTTGAGAGAATCTGTAAATCGCTTCGAGAAAATGGACATTTCAATCTTAATATAAACGTACCGTAAGACAAACTGCCACTTCTGAAGAGAATGCTATTGCGGTCTTAGCAGCCGTAATAGAAAATCCTCATATTAGTACGCGACAGATTTCACGAGGTTCGGGAATAAGCAAAAGCAGTATTCTACGAATTCTGCATAAAAATAAATATCACCCCTATCACCTTGCACTTCATCAGAAACTACATGGAACGGATTTTGAAAACCGCGTTTTGTTCTGTCAGTGGTTCCTACATCAAATAAATCAGCATGATTATTTTCTACAAAGTGTGTTGTTCACTGATGAAGCAACGTTTACAAACCGTGGACAGATCAATTTGAAAAATACGCATTACTGGGCAGCTGACAATCCTCACTGGATGAGAGAAGTCGACCACCAACACCCATGGAGCGTTAATGTATGGTGTGGAATACTGGGCAACCAATTGATTGGTCCATATTTCATTGATAATCGATTAACAGGGCAAAAATACGCGAACTTTTTGAATAATAATTTACCACCTTTACTAGAGGACGTGCCGTTGAATATCCGTGCACGTATGTGGTATCAGCATGATGGTTGTCCAGCACATTACGCACGTATTGTGAGGGAACTACTGGATAGAAATTTTCCCAATCGATGGATTGGTCGTGGTGGACAATTCATGTGGCCTCCACGCTCACCAGATCTTACTCCTCTAGACTTTTTTCTGTGGGGCACATTAAAAGTCAGAGTGTATCGTGAAATACCAACAACTCCGGAGGATATGAAACATCGTATTTGTTTAGAATGCATGACACTTAGTCCGGACATAATTCAGAATGCAGTTTCTTCATTAGTTAATAGATTTCGTCACTGTATTGATGCCAATGGACATCAATTTGAACACTCACGTTAATTGTGATAAGCCACGAGTCACTGAATGTACTCAAAGTAATAAAGTGAAAATACTCGTTAACTATTAATTTTAGGGCTAATAAGGGTCTATACTTTTTTACTCAAAATTCGATACTCTATCATCTTACGCTATAAAAAATATAGCATTCCCTTTAAAAAAACAAAGTTGACCTTGAAATCTCCGAAGCGCCTCCACCTAGAATAAAAATAAATGCACCACATGATGAAGCCTCATAAACCATGTAACTTTTGTATACAACATTTTTTCGTGCAACGCATATTTCGACCGTGAAAGAGGTGCACACGTTGCGTGGACCACCCTGTATATTGTGTTCGGAACTGTCATATGAGGTTATACTGACATACAATACATATGGTTATTATATGAAGTAGGTGAGTTCTTCCCCATCGTACATCAGGAGAGGATAAACAATTGAACAAGTTTGTAGAACATTATCGGAAAACCTCAAAGTCCATCGATCTTTGCGAAAAGTTGTCGAATAAGTATCGTCCATCTCCGCAAAATAATCGCATATCTTGTATACCAAGATATGCGGTATTACATAAGCCAAGAAGATAGACTTTATAAGTTTGTCGATTAATGTGGAATAAAATAATGAGAAAAAGGTGATTAATTAAATGTCTACATGAAGACTCAACGTCACGATACGAACGTTAATACACCGGCCGGCCGGAATTATTACTTTTTACTCACTGTTGTTGGATCGTTGTTATACCTGATCGCAAAAATTTGAATGAAAAGCGATAGGCCGGGCAACTACACCGGTTGGCCGGCCCATCACTTGTATTAACATTTTTATTATAATAAATTTAATTGAATTAAAGAAAAATTATTACACTACACCTATTTGTCGCACTTAATTTTTAAGGATGCCACTTTAGAAACTCTCTATAAATGACACTTTCGTATGGTGAAATTACAATATGATGTGGAATTAGAACAACGAACAACGAGTATACTCGATAGCGTAGTTGGTAGCTTGCGTGCTTAGCAAGGAATGTAAGGCTTAGGTAGGTGGGGTCAAATCCCGGCGTCGGCGGAAAAATTCAATTCAAGTTTTTCGATACAGGAGCAACAGCAATATAAAAAATATGCCGGAAAAGTACCCCGAAGTGCGATAAAGTTTTTAATTTTATTGTTTTAATAATGAGCATTCTTCATATTCAGTGTAGTAAACTTTTTACGTTGCTCAGGCCTTCATCTCTTTCCTCCATCAGGCTCTAATGATTTAGCCTTATCCGGTGTGAATCAGTAAAAGTATTTCAAAATTCATCAGGGCTTGATCAAAAATCCTGATCAAGGCCGAAAAAAAAGATCAGGATTCCTGACCAGGCCCTGATCGTAGCCGGAGCAGCATTTATACTCGGATATTGTTCAATGGAAACTACACAAAAATAATGTAATCGCAATAAATTGAAGGTTCAAAAGGTTCAGCAGAGTAAACCGTTTTTTTCCTTCAAGGTCATTGTTTACTTTGAAAATGCAAAGACTGTAATAGCCTTTTGAATAGCGGATCAAAATAAGTTTATTGATGCGCTGTATAGAATTAGCAATGATTGTGAAAATCGGCGTAACATTTTCTCAAGGTTTACAGTAAATGTGCGGAACCTAGTATAAAAGGAATTTTATACTAGATTCCCTAGATTCACTTTTACACATATACGTCTAAACGAAAGAAAATACATGTAACATACACATGTATTTTCTTATAGCGAAGAATTAGCAATCGGCGATCTAGCGAATCGCCGACTGATCCTCTTATTACCGGCATTATGCCAGCCAATTAGCAAAATTATGAGGCCGACGCACCAGGTGACGAGGATGGTTTGAGTTCCGAGGGGCAATAATTAATCGGGAAGAGTTTTTTCGAGCGTGAGGAAACGCGCGCGCGGATTCAAAGTTCACGGAGGCGAGACGAAACGAGAGAATCGGAAGTACTCCATATGATCGTCGGTTGATTTCGCGGCACAACCCTCATCCTCTTTCTCTCTCAGTTTCCCGAGCGCATAAGCTTGAATACATTTATTATTTTTCAACCTACTCATCTTTTAGCGTTTCAGTAAACTATCAACTCATATGTATACACTGACTTGGTATCTTTTGTCCGTTGACAAATATTTTTAGTCTGTTTGACTATAACAAAAAATTGTTCGACGAAAAATCGATTACTTTGCGATATGACAAGAATTTGAAAAAGTTTATCCGAAACGACGAATTTTGAGTTTCAAAACAAAAAATAGTTTCAATGAAACGTCAGTAAAACCGTTCGTTTTCCATTTATAACGAAATTGTCAGATTGACCACAGTACGCATCAAGAATTTTTGAAGAATATTCCCATTTCACTTTTCACGGAATCAGAAAACGAGACGAGACGTGAAACTCTGGAATTTTAATACTCGTGGCATATCATATAATTGTGTTCATAACATAGGAGCTTAAGTCTAACCTATAGACTGCCGGGCATCTGAATACAGGCACTGTCGAAATATTCAAACTTTTTCACTTCAAGCACATACAATAAATGCGGATACAAAAAAATGTACTTCCGTAAAATGAATTTCAAAGACGTTTTTTTTCAGCCAGAACGATTTCTGAAAATATTTTGGTTATTAAATATTCTTGATTCTTTATTGCGTTTTGCAAAAATAATAGATCCTGAATCTGTCAGAGGAATTAGTGGTGAATCAAAGTTGAATCAGGTGTTCTATACGAGAGGTCAGCAGGGAATCATAGTGATAAGTAGTTGATGATGACTTACATAGTGATCTTAATTTAGATTACTCCAATGTAGCTCATTCAACTCGTTCATAAGACAATCTTGTAGGTCTGTCCGATATTTGAACCAGGATTGTTATTCTGTCTGTATTATCATTCCCACCTTATTTATTGTTCAGCAACCAGTCCGAAGACATGCAGAAACCGACTTTTAAGTGAACTGCAAACATTTAATTTTTCTGTACCGTTAACTGCCGGATACAGGCTTACTGGATTATCGAAACTTTGTATAAGTTAAATGTAACATATACGCATTGCCTTTGGGAATTGGGCATTTTGGAAAGTTTAGAAGGTCATCAAAATCCCGGCAGTCTGAAGGTGCAGTAGTTTACGTATCGCATAAGGTATAATGCCGATCATTAGATTTTTATTCCTGCAATATCATGAGGGATCGATTCTCTTGAAAACACCTGAAAAAAAAACAAAAAAAAACGAAAATTCTCCATCTTATACCGTGAACTCCAATCAGCATTGGTGCAGACTAAAAGATTGTTTATCGGCGTTTTCGCCGTCTTCGATTCCTTTTTCTCTCTCCCATGGCCATACATATAACAGATAGATCGCATACGAATATACAGGTTTTACGGATGTACTGTTCCATGGTGGCTTTTTCGCCTTGTTTTACCTTTCAACCGTTCTATATTCCATACATATATATATATATATATATATACCTACATATGAGAAGACAAGACTACACTCTAGCTTCCGGAGTAACGTTGTGCACGCCTGGTGGATCTTACGGGCCGATAAACGCTATACCGCCCCGGGCGTCTCCGGGCGAGCACGATGCGATCTTGCCGGGGCGCCGGAGCGCGGACGCCGCACGCCTTACGTATTCTGTATACTTTTCCATACTCATACATATACACGTATATATATGTATATGTATATGTATATGAATATGTGGTGTGGTACCTAAAAGACGTGAAACCTGAACTTCTGCTTTGTCGATATGCCCCCCTTGTCTGTGTGTGTGTGTGTGTGTGTGTGTCTGTGTGTAATATTGAATGCATTTAATATATTGATGGGCCCTCTTAATTTTGCGCGTAAGATCATTGCTCGTCGTCTTACACAATAATGTGTATGCGCATATGCCGCAGCCTAAGCACGCCGCATCATGGTCACAAAGTCCAAATTTTCTTTCGGAGCGTTTATATTCTCTGCACCTCAACCCGTTCGGCGTGCCAAGATATAACGCGACACCAATATGTGGACATGCATATATATTGGTACATATATACATATATGTATATATGTATATAGTGTAAGAAAACTGTGTGTAGGGTGAACGGAAGTAAAAATGAACAAACTCAGGTCTGATTCGAAAACAAAATATATCATTGGAAATCAATAAGAAATTATGTTAGAGACGAAGAATATACAAACAACATTATTCAGTTGTCATTGCGATTGGTAGATAACACTACGACCGTGAGTTCGAAGTTTTAGCGCTAGGAAGAATTTTACCTCATTATCAAATGCTCGTATTTGTCTTTCTGTAATGTTGACGTGATGTTTTGCAACCTGACATGTCTATAGTATTCTTGCAAAAGCTCATGAGAGTTACCCACTAATGGCAACGATCTTCATCGACGAGTCATTGATCCATTGAATGCACCGTGGCAAGATCACAATGGAACATCAAGATCATTCAGTATAATGTTACATTTCGTTAAACAACTTGATAGAATAGTCGTGTGTACGTATTATTCGTTGAGTTTTTCTGCAAGGATTACAATCTACGATCCTGATTACTCCAGGGTGTCCACTGTACGCTTTCCCGCAGGTCATCCTCCCACAACATTTCCGCACTCTTCGGTACACGTCGTTTCTTCCTCCCTTCTTTCAACTTTCCTCTCTCTACCTTTTCACTCTCTCATTCCAAATCCACCTCTTCCCTTCTAATTCTCTTTGACATTTTCTTTCATAGAGTATCGTTTGTGTCGTTCTCCATCCCTAGCGTATATGTATATATATATACATGAATATATATACCCTTCTTTTGCTTCTATTGCCGTTTGCCGTAAAAGGGGTTGCTCGAAGAGACCACGAGGGAGAAAAAATGCACGAGAGTGCGCGAGATAAAGCAAAAAAAAAAATGCCGCTCCATTTTATCTTCCTCTCCTTTTACCTCTGCTCATCCCGAGTGTATCTTTTTTGCTCATGATATATCGTATGCGTCTTTTTTTTTAAATTTCTCTGATAATGAACGGTTCACCGCGAATGTTTCATTACAAAATATAGCCATCGCTCGCTACTCCACGTTTTTTCCTCTCTCTCTCTCTCTCTCTCTCTCTCTCCCTTAAAGTTTGGCTTATTTTCTCGTCACTCGGCCAATTAAACCGAATGGGGCAATGCGCGCCCGAGGACTAATATAACCTAGTTGCGCGCTCACTTTCTGTGTTGTTTTCTTATCTAAGATCAGGGGAGGACCGCGTGTGGCGTGTGAAAAACCGCGTGCTCCAAGCACTTTATTTCTCTCCGTGTGTCCATTCACGTGGCGTGTACACTGTCTGATGGTGTGTGTTTTGTTTCATGTGGACAAACTTTCGTGAGCATATCACTCATGTGTGGACTTTCGCGATATAAATATGGCGTCATCACACTTTGTCCACGGATTCTTGATGACATCTCGGCAGATCTCGTGCCAATAAAGTACATCCGCATTAGAGAAATTGCGTTGTATACCATCCACCAGACATTTTCTCATGATGCTGGAATTGTTGTTAACACCGAGTTATACCATATGTTATACACCCTTTGAATCTTCGTCATTAGTGCTTTTTTTTAAACGTTCACACACCTATATCGTCTGACGCGCCAATATACTTGGCACTTTTTTGACAATCGCGGTACAATGCGATAAGAGGAGAATCTTTATTCCTGCGCTATGAGGAATCAACATTTTTTCTAGGCTCTCGCACGTTATCATATTTTTCAAAGTAAGGTTGTTCGACCCTGAACTCTGTGTGAAAAAGATGTCTACATATTGAATAAAATCGTTATCGCGATTTTAAAAAACGGTGGCGTCTTCTCTTTGCTAATAGCGTGGGAAATTTGTTTATTCTTTTTATAAAAAGATTTGTAACGTTATTCGACATAGGAAATATTGTCTTGAGACCATGCGAGCATGCAATTCTTTGAGAACATGCAACAAGTTTAGAATTTATCGGGACTAAAAGTTAATCAAAATTTGTATCTGTAATATGTACTATAAGTCAATTATGGAATACGTGAGATCTGTATAGACACGAGGAGAGGGAGACAAAGATAGAGAGAAAGCCATCATCATTAGTACTCAGTATTCATAAGTGTAACCTTGTTTGAAGAACCTCTCGCACAATACGCACCTAAATATCGCCCGCAAAAGTTTCTACGAACAATCTTGATCTACTTATTGAAAACAAGTGTTTGCGGACATGTAAAATTTTGATTTGCTATAATGATAGTCTTAAGAAGGTATCCATTATTAACATGTGATTAAAACGCTTGTATCATGAACGAAAAGATCAAAAATTCTGTATCGTCATTGGAAATGCATTTTTTTTGGCAAATTTTTCGTAGACAGAGACAGAGAAAATCATACGCTAGCGTTCCGCGTTTTTATATCGAGATTAAAACAAGGTTCAAAAAAGCAATGAGATATCTCTGAAAATATGCATATGCATTCCTAAAAATGATCGAAATTTTCATGAAAATATATTTTTCTGAGCATTTAACAAACGATTTTTTAAAAGATTTGTCGTTTACATTTTCGAATCCTGTTAAAAATTACTGTTAAAAATGTTTACAATTGGCATCTCCGTACGATTGATTTGTCATCGTACTTTCAGAGCACAGCATGCATATGAATCTCTCACACTATTTTATTTTTTTATTACGATTGTATATACGTTCCATCCAATGATAATTCGTGGGATATTACAGCGTACAAAGTTACAGGACTGTTCTATAATGTGTTTCATGCCCATTTTTCGTACCCACTTGAACTTCAATGTGGCAGTGCTGTGGAATAAAAGGATATGTAAATTCATGCATTCACACCGCGGTAGTAATTGTGAGGTGGCAATGAATTTTAAATGTGTACCATTATACAGACGAGAGGTTAGCACCTGTATTCTTAACCGCAATGGTACAGTGACGGCTTCGATCCGATAAGGGTTAAACAACCCCTCCTCCCGTTTTATCGCGCACATGAACAACGGACAGAACGATCACCCACCGGATGGGGTGGTAAATGCGTCCAACCAGCAAACGCTCGATGCTCCTTTTGAGGCACTCTGAATGACCTTCTTATCCACTGTTTAGTATGCATACATGTATATACACACAATATTTTTGCATTTATCCAGCAATTCATAACGCGAATACAAATGCACTGTTCACAGAATCCAATAGCAAGATACAATTTAATGTTTTCATCAGTTAGACCTGACCAGCACCAATTCCTTACGATTTTACATTCCAATCCGAGGATAATTCAGTTTTTTACGCCATATCCGTCCGAGCAATTGCCATAGTTAGAAATAGTCAGTGCTTAATTAAGATACAGTTGTCTGACGACGGGGTTACAGTCCAAATTTACCTTACCAGCCAATGTGCGGAAACTTGTACACCTTACAGGTTATTCGAATAATATTAGGCGTAACATATTACATCCGGTTATTATATTGCACCAGGTAGAGAAATCTCCTACTCTACTATGTCGCATTTGTGTGAGAGCACGGGGAAACTTCAGAAAACCCGTTCTGATACGGTCGCGGCTCTTTTGACAGAGCTGGTTGTTCCAGCACAGAAATGACATCCCGCTCAGAGATTCGGTCCGCCAGTCGACGTATTACTAAAGAGTGACCCATCCAAGTACTGGCAATATCTATCACTGCTTAACTTGTGGCGTGAATGAATAAAAAAAATGTATGCACAATTTATCGACACGATAATATTTAACGATTACGACCGATTTTTCCTCTCTGTACAATCATTCCTGATGCTTTATCGATCATTACTGGTAAATTACGTTTTTTTTTCGTGTGATTACGATATTTCGCAACACTATTTAATTTTACTTCATCGGCAAGGTTCGCAAACCATGTTGCATATTTTGAAGCAGACATATCATAGAAAATAGTAGTTTGGGGTCTCAAAATCGGTTGCGAATTACTGGAGAATTTGTGTATACGAGGGAAAAATGAAAGGTTAGCAGAAGCTGAGAAAATTTGAAGATAGGTTAGACTCCGCACTCGCATTCCGCAACAATTTTAAACGAATTACGGACGATAAAAAGTCTTCATTAGGCAATGGAAATAATGACACGTCACATAGTGGCCTTGGGTATAATCTTGATGGAGTTTTTGTTTTTAGTTCTGAGAGTTTGCAATAAAACGTAACGCCGAGAATTCTTGTAGATTACCATTAAATCGGTAACTCTCGAAGTAATTCATAAGACCTTAAAAATGTAACATGGGAACAACGTTTCAATGGTGTCCCGTTGAACTTGGAGTGCAGGTTCGAATGTAAATGATACAGTCTTCGTGTTTTTATTTCTAACATATACCTTATATCTGAGCCACTACGAGTCTGCACCGTTTTATGGCGTTCCACCGATAGCACATTCCATTTATAGGAGCGGAGTTTTGATTATATATCAACAAGGTGTCATTCAATATTAGCGAGTATATGCGGAATATACATCGCGAAAACTTGGCTTGAAAATTTAATTTCTAGTGAAGATTATTTATCGGAGTTGTGCTTTCGCAAAGTATTTTCGCGGTTACCATCACGGCGGTGATAGAAATTTAATTGTTTGAAATAAAAGAAGTAAACAATGTAATTGGCGTCGGTTTACCTCGTCTTTAATCGATTCATTTTAGGAAAGGACATTTTTTTCGCAAAATTTAAATGAAAATCGTTTTTTTCGTTCCTTTTCGCATTACGTATGGCACACATCCAAACGATTATCTTTTTCACTGAGGTTGTTTGTTACCGCTGAAATACCATTTACGGAATTCTTTTTCTATTCCTGCGCATATTCTGTGCTAGCTACGAATAAGTCTATACGGTGGGACTCTTTTTCCTGTCCTCGACTTACGATAATATTAGTAGAGCTTCTTTCGAAGCGGAGCTTAAAACGGGAGTTCATGCCACAAGCACACGACGCTTGGGAAGCGTTGACAAATGAAGTGTGCAGGAGTGAAGCTGATGAACGAAACCTTGGTTGAATTTCTAGTGCTTCGTTCACCGGCAATATATATCGGGACTCTGATGTCTCGTCGGCGAATTTCCAACTTCTGGGGATCGCACGGATGAGGATTAATACGGAAAGGACCACAAGAGCGTTATGGGTTAAAGGGAGAAATTGTATATCACGCGACTATATGTCGTGATGAAAAACACCCATACAGCCTAAACAGATTCATTCGCGCACCCTTTATTATGTTCTACACTATACACGTGTGTACACCGGTCTTCCTCCTCGATCTCCCCGCATCTTAATACATATATATATATATATATATATATATATATATATGCAGGGATTCTCAATCCTCTGTATTCGTGATTTTTCGATTACTACTTTCATTCGAACTTTTACAGGATTTACACGATCAATATGGTTGCAAAAAATGTCGAATTTCTCGATGGTAATTTTATACGGATACTTGTTGCGTGCGCCCATAAGTTCGAAAAAATCATGTTATTGCGGGACAAGTATTACCTTGATTTGAAAATAAATATTATTTCTTTTAATTATTGGATGGCACCTGCTTGAATTTCAGGTGTGTTATCTTTGTTATTTTGGCTACATCATACCAAAAAATCAAATTATTTTCTAAAGGGAAGGTCTGTGCTATCTCAATTAACAACATTTCATGTTTTATAGAGAAAACAACTTAGTCTGATGATTAAATATTCCTTATTTCTTTGTGTACAACGATATAGCCCCGAGTATCAGCTGCTGATGATCGAGAGAGTGGGTATTGTGTTGAGACGAAGTGTTGGCATAATTGGAGAATTGCGTGAAAAAACCCCTACACTACCCGTTCGAGACTGTTTCTCATCAGTTTCGCAAAGAATCATGTCTTAGCTTTCACTTATTCTTTCTTCCTGCTTTTCGTGCCCGCAAAGAATTTTCGAGTAATCGAAAGGAAATTATGTTTTCGTCTCACGTTCAACCTCCTCTCTTTGTATATTCAATAAAGTTATACCCACGTACAATCCCTTTCAGATTTTTTCATGTCCTTCGAAAGCGTTGTCTGGCCGAAAAAAGGGCTCCACTTACGCCTGTAAATACGCAAGGCCGTATGCGGATATAGTGAAAAGGTTTTGTCACTTGTCTGCGTTTTTGCAGATAAAAATGAGATGAACCGGTTAGCTTGAAAGGGATAGTCGGTAAACAAACAAATTAATTTACTTTTCAAAGATAAAACATGACTATTGATGTCAATAACAAATTCGGTTGTTCCTATAATGTTCCAACTGCCATGATTCGCCACTAGGACAGCTTCTCTTTCATTGTGTGCACAATTGACGGAAAAAATATTACACTGTCTATATCAATTTATTCACTGGTTGTCGAAACATTTTTCTACTCGTTAAGGAAATATAAGCGTTATTTGTTATGTGAGCGTTATATAATTAAAAGTTTCGGAATTTATACGGAGATCTTATGGTGTGAATGACTTTGTAGCCACTATGACCAAAAACTTTATATACTGCTGTCAGATGTTTTAGATGAAAAATGTCAATTATATCATTTAGACAGCGCGCAGAAGGTAACGGTACATTTAAAAAATGGTGTTAACGCAAATCTGGATTATAAATATTGATTCAAAGCAGACCATAAATTGTTGTTTAGCATTAAATCACATTTATTCGCACCGAGTACGTCGCGTGAAAGTCGTGACATTTATATCCACAAATTTTTGAGATAGTACGTATACGTCATGCGATAAAAACTCGTGCGAACATATGCGCCACCCTTACACTTGAATTTTGTCGCCTTGCACTGCGGGATAGTAATAAAGGTCATTATTAGTATAAAGGTGCAGGGTAAACGTTGAATCTGCTAGAAACATCGCCACAATAAATTATTTTTACGGCATTTCCATGTTACGGATCGAGTAAAGATGAAAATTCGCCTATTTGTATATTCACCATTCGCAACTAGTTCTCAACGTGTTTCGTAGAGGATTTTTCACGACGGAGTAATAATACGATGTTTGGTGCTAGTGTGATGGAGATAATTGCGATACGCGATCGTTGTGTTTTTTTTCAAACATTGATCCGTTTAAAAATTTTGCCAGAATTCTGCGTTAGCTAACGCGAATTACAACCCGATTAGTTGCGCCCTTTCGGAAAACGTTAATTTCGAAAGATCGATGCGGTCAAAACGTGTGATAAATGCCTTAATCAGTCCTGCTCGTTCTCGTGCCAAGCCGGAACTCGTGTTGGTTCTCTCGGTATTCTCTACGAAAGGAAATACGCCACAAGAGATCGGAAGATCAAGAGAGAGAGAGAGAGGGGGGGGGGGGGGGACAAAGATCGGGAGTGTTGTGAGGAAGAAAAAGGTAGAACGAGACGTGCGTGCGGCGAGAACGAGTGGACACGCACGGGGCAACCGTGTATACAGTGAGACCTTTGAAATCTGGACCTCTCTAGACTTTCCCCTCTTTGAGAAGTTGGGTTCCCACTCTGCACCTTCCCTAGTTCGCTCTCTCTCTCTCTCTCTTTCTCTCTCTCTCTAGCTCAGTCTCCTTGCGCATGGCTGGAAAATCTCTCCGTCATGCGCACAGCGATGGTGTTACAGGTGGGAGCTACGAATAGCCTTTCCGAACCTCTCTATTCTGTGAGCCAGCAGCCCCGACTCGTCCAGATTTCAAAGCTCGCACTGTAATACGCGCATTCCTGCAGCATGGAATCACCGCGTGCGCGTCGTGTGCGCGTTCACGCAACTCTCGGTTTCTTTGTGTGCGCATATACGTGCCCCTTTACATATCTATATATAAATATATTAGGGTGGTTGAAAAGGACTGGGATTCTATATGTTTTAAGTGCCCCCGCCCAAAAGTGGTAGCTCCGATCTGTAAATAAATTTTCGCAAACCGGATATTTCTATATCCATTCACCCTGAATCTGGCACACCTGGGAGACACCATTTCCCTCTGTGATTAAGGCGATGTAATACACGCTTCGACCGCTTGCAAAATTCCAAATCTATTTTTCCAAAAAACACTAGTAATCACGTTCAAATTCTTTTAGCTTACGCACAATTGCGGCAAAACGTAGTTCAGCTTCCGGCTATAGTCAGAACTCGAATAGGCCATCGGACAGCTTTTACCAAACTTAAATTAAACACTGTAGGATAAACAGTTTAGAAGATTTATAAATTAATGACCTGAATACCAGATTCATACAAAAAATGTCGGATGCAGAAAAACAGGAAAATATCTCGGAATACATTTTTCCCCATGGATACAATGGATAAATTCATCCGCAGACGCTGGCTCCAGAATTGTAATACAGCGAAATTCTTTCGGGAAACTCTTTTCATTGGAAAACGTAACATTTTTAGGGGGTGCTGAAAATGTCTATTCCTTTAACCACCCTAAAATATATACTGACATGATATATAGATGTAGTGTATTCTACGTAGATTAATGTAGTGTAATATTACTTGAATACTATGACAGCAGGGTACAGTTTTATATATTAGCTATATATCTATATACATATTTGTGTATATAAAGAAAAACGCGGGGCTCTCCCTCGGGCATTATCCTAATTCTCCGTTTCTCTTTATCTTGTTCTCCCGCTCTCTCTCTCTCTCTCTCTCTTTCTTCTCCTATTGCCAGGCGTTTAGCGATAAGCGATCCGAAAACTACGACCACATCGCGCTGCTGCTGTCGAGTGTCGCATCGAGATATCCCAGCACATAGCGTAGTATACGTATACATCTGTACGAGGGTACGGAGATTTTCTGAATTTACGAAAAAGTTTAAAAACATTCCGAATGTTCATTTCATTACATCGGAAAATATATTTAAAAATCTAGACAATCGATGAAAAAGTACATTTGTAAATTAGCGAGTGTCTGAGAAAGGGGAGTTTTTCTGCATCCGATATTTTTCGTATGAATCTAGTATTCAGGGCATTAATTTCTCGTATACAAACAACTCTTCAGAGCCAAGAGCCTGTACAGGTTTAACTGTTTTATAGCTATAAAAACGCTAAAAAATAAAGCTATATAAACCATGGCTGTCAATATATTCTATAAAAATATTTTCGAACAGTTTTGTTAAAATTAAATGTTTTTAGTGTATTTTATTTCGCTTTTTGTATACTTCCGGAGTTTTACGCCCGTACCCTCTCCTCGCCGGCCGACTGCGACGAATGTTTGGATTTCTTTCACGGTTTTTATTTATTTTTTTTATAAAAAGAGCTGTTTTTGAAAAATCAGCCTGAAAACTTGATGTTTGTATTAAGAGAAAATTTCTAAAATCAATATTTCATGAGATACGATACAAAACCATTCATATAACGCTTCATCGTCGATAACATTAATCTCTATTTGACACGCGCACCACACAAACCATGTATTTCTGGCCTTTTGAAGATCCTTTTTTCCGCAAAATATGACCGAATTTTGACGCGCTTTCGCCAAGCCTGCTTGATTTAACCAAAGATAATAACGTATTACTTGGCTTTTTGTTTTTCCGCATACACGGAGCTGTTTTTCTTTACGAATTTTAAAAGATGAATTGCTACAGTCGTCATTCTTTTTTGGTATTGAAAAAATGAATGGATAGCAATAACTCTACGAATAATCCAATGGGAATGCAAATCTCGCACGATAAATCGTTACGGTTAAATACTTCTTTTTCACATCACCTGCATCGAAACTGCGACTTGCAATGCCTGTTTAGCCAGCCAAAACGAGCGAATTTCAGACCGATGCAAAGTAGGGCAGAAAGCATCCAGTTTCTGACTTCATTTCATCCCAGCCTGAATTGCATTTGTTTATTATAAGGCTCGCAATATTCGTCTCATTCGAATCACCGACTAATCTGATTTTCGTTGCGCTATCGGTCGAAAATTGTCCGGTTTCGACTGGTTTCAGACATTGAATCTCTCAGTTTTAATACAGATGATTAATATGAAAAATATCGGTGTGTGGCACGGGACGAAACACGATTTCAGACTCGTGTGATGCCAGCCCTCGATTTCGGCAGGGGGAACTTCACCTTCACACTCGTCCGAAATTGCCTTTTTTCGTCTCCAGTCACACAATATACTATTTCTTTTCGTATCGCAGTCATGTCAAAGTTTTCCATATCTTGTAATTTCACATTCATATCAAGAAACTCTCCGTCAAGTAATTAAAAACAAATTTTCAGCAAGTGAGTGACGTACGGTCTTTTGTGTACTTCCAAATTGCTTATAAAGATAATGACTCTGCGGGAAAGTCATATTGACTAAAGTTCACGCGATCTATATTTAAAGCTTTTCCCGACCTTTTCGTGGCTGTACCCCAACTTGAGGATGTTCTTGAGGTGCAATCCCAACAAAACCAAAATAGATTGCGAATTTTACATACTTATAATAATAAGTACGTGGTATATAAAAATAAAAAAAATTTAACTACATTTTTTTTTTATAACGATTTATATTCTTTTTCCTAAAAACACGCATAATTTTTGGCCATATTTTTTCAGCGTTTTGACATTTTTTTTAGCAAATGTTGAAAAATTCATAAAAAATGAAGATTATTCATAATCGTCGTTCGTATACATGCGATCTCTATTCCATAGAAGATATATTCAATCCGTTTGAACGAATCTCTTTTTTTACAAAGTCTAGAAAAAAAATTGAAGGGTATCTCCATAAACGGAAGAATTTCTTTGATGTTAAAAGAAAATGAAATTCTCGAAATTTATTTCCATGTTTTTTTTCAAGGATCTACCAATGACTTTCCGATATTATGATTATTGGAATTCAATATAATTCTGCATTCTTCTTCCGTTTTTGTAGGGATTGTACCTCCAGATCATTCTTAACAAAGTAGGTAAAAATAAAAATATTGAAATTGTCGATAAAGTTTGATTCGTCGATGAAGGCAAAAGATAAATAAGCGGAAAAAAATGAAATGGCAAGGGAAAAACGAGTGTGAAGAAAAACAAGCGTGCACGAAACAGACGGCACACGTGTGGTCTCACATGCGTGTGGTACATGCGGGAATGAGAAAGACTGGGGAAGCCGTGTGAGAGCGAGAGAAAAGATCAACAATCCAACATGATGGAGGCGAGAGAGAAAAGGAGGATAAAGAGGAGGTTGGACGAAAAAAATCTAAAAGAAGCGCGTCTAGAGTGAGTAAGAGAAAAAATATGAATGAAGGAGAGGAAAAATTCGTAGAGGCGCCTCGAGATAGCCGAAGGAGGTGACGAAGAAGGTGGA
Organism: Heteropelma amictum; assembly: GCA_959613375.1. Taxonomy (NCBI): domain Eukaryota; kingdom Metazoa; phylum Arthropoda; class Insecta; order Hymenoptera; family Ichneumonidae; genus Heteropelma; species Heteropelma amictum. The sequence goes on from OY390723.1 coordinate 5,019,624, forward strand.
GTTAAAGTGACGAAGGAGGGGTTGTTTCATGCAACTAGAGGAGGGAGGTAGTTTAAGAGAAAGAAACACACTTGTAATAAGACAGAAGGAGAGAGAGATTATGAGAAAGGGAGAGATTGTTGGTACGCGTGTTTATCAGAGTGAGAAATGCAAAGAGGGAGGCCTCTTCGAGAGAGATGGAAAATTAGAGATTACCAGAGTGCGAAGAGGAAGGGGTAACTGTAGAAAGAGAGAGAGAGAGAGAGAGAGAGACATAGGGAACGAGAGAGCGAGAGGAAAGTCTCACACTCGTGTCAGGCGAGTCTCTTCGTTAAAGCTGATAGATCGTTCCCAACTTGTATTCAAAGCTAACGTGTCCCGGGAGCCTTTCGAAAAACGTGTCTCTCCGAAGCATCACCTTTAATACCAAACCCGAGACAGCACACGACGACACGAGAGAACAACGAACTTTTTTCTTCTTCTACTATACTTACTACGACGGATACTACGTTTTCCCTTTGTTTCGTTCCTTTTTTTCGTCTCTCTGCTCTCGTTTTCTTTTTTTTTCGTTCCCTACTTCCTATAACCAGTCTTGTAACTACATCGGAAGTGATACGCGTCTTATAGTCCGATAAAAGATCATTCTCGGGGTTTCTTCGAACGGCCATTGACGCGAATAATATTTTTGTTTTTAGTACGAATGTTGTTTATTTCTGTTTTTAATAAACCGATAAAACCTTGCTTGTAGATTGCGCGAAGTGTTCACAAAAATTCAATCGTTATGAGCGGGTCAATTGTACAGCTCGCGTTGGTCTCTTCGATAAGAAAGGACAATTATTTCGATAATGCAACTAAAGCGCTGGTGCATTGAAGCGCGCTCGTCCCCGTGAAAAATTTGCCGATGCTTAAGATGTGGCCGACGCTTGGTACGATATTCAGCACCAACTATTAATAGTCAGTGTTGGTCCTTTATACGGGCCAATGGTTTGACCATGATTCTGCCAGTACTCATTCAGAGCATGGCGAACGAACGACGACCCAACATTGTGCCAAATATCGATCGCCAATTGTCAGCCAATTATCGAGTATCAGTGTTGGCCCTGAGTATGGACCAATCATGTGGCCGTGGATTTGCCAGTGTTGAATTGAAGCTTGGCAAACCAATGAACTGCCAGTGCTTCGCCTATAGTGATTATGCACCGTCGGCCAACTATCGGGACGAAGCATAGGCCCTGAGTATAAGCCAACCGTTTGACCATAGTTTTGCGAATGCTGAATTTTAGCATGGCAAGCTGACGAATTGCCAATCCTGGCCCAACACTGGTCTTTGAACAGTATACCTACACAAGAATGCTTTATTATTTTTATTATATATATTTTTTTATTTTCACGTTGCATAAAATTTTCTACGTCCTCCGATAATCAAACCTCACAATTACTGCTATTCATTAACTCTGTTTCATTACAAATAAAATTGATTTAGATAAAAATTTGGTTGTATATTCAAAAAATGCTGAGTTATTATAATAGTATTAAGAAACGTCGAACCTTAAAACGACAACAAAAATTCGAAGGCTCTTTACAGCAGGTTAGGATCAGAGGTAAAGAAACAAAAAAAACAGCAGATAGTGAGAAAAGTGTAGAAACATTCCATGAACAAGTGATTGTGTCGGCCGATTTAAGTGAATCTAATAGTTCGTTAGATGAGCAATCACCGAGCACAGAAACGAGTGAATGTGATCGATGTGCGGAAACAAGTAACGATGCGTTGTCTCTGAGAGAAAAATTAAAGATTTTGGCTGTCAAACATGCTGATACCTTGCAGCATAATGTCCTCACTGATTTCTTGCTTCTTTTCCGTTCTGAAGGATATGTGAATTTGCCGAAGACTGCCCAAGGTCTTTTGGGTACCTGTAGAGACACAATAATTTCAGATATGAAAAGTACAAAAGGGAAATTTGGTAAATATACTTACATTGGTATAAAGACCCAGTTGACGAAGCAAATTGAACCGCGCGTTTACGATAAGAACAACATTGATGTTCATATTGCCATTGACGGTGTCCAAGTGTATCGGAGTTCAAATAAACAATTTTGGCCAATTGTAATGAAAGTACATGCCAAGAGTTTCCAGAGTGTACCAGCTGTTGTTGCTTTATATCTTGGTGATTCGAAGCCAGGGAACGTTGTTGACTTTCTAAAAGATTTTGTCACTGAAGCAAAGGAATTAATTAAGAACGGAGTAGTCATAAGTGGCAAAAAATACAAATTTAAAATCCGTGCATTGATTTGTGACTCTCCGGCTCGGGCATTTGTAAAGTGCGTCAAGTACCATGGTGGTTTTCATGCATGTGAACGGTGTATTATAAAAGGTATCACCGTCAACAAAAAAAGAGTGTATCCGGACATCAACTGTACCAAGCGAACAAAAAAATCCTTTCGCTTACAAAGTGACAAACATCACCATTCGGCATACACCATGTCACCGCTTCTAGAACTACCGAAATTTGATATTATCAAATCAGTCCCGCTAGACTCAATGCACCTCCTGTATTTGGGCGTGATGAAATTCCTGTTAGAAAGATGGGTTTTGAAGAGTAATCCACATCACATCAAGAAAGAAAAACTGCAACTTTTTACACACCTGATGGCATCGTTGGAACCGATGATTCCTGCTGAGTTCCAGCGGAAAACTTACGATGTAGCTGAAATCTCTCGCTGGAAGGCTACGCAATATCGCTTTGTGTTACTGTATGCTGGTCCGGTCGTACTATCCCATGTTCTCTCGAATGTCCATTACAATCACTTCCTGTTGTTCGCCGTAGCATGTAGAATCATATGCCATGAAAGCATAGCGGTGATACTTGCGGATTATGCGAATGAGCTCCTGCGAAAGTTTGTTACGCTTACACCTTTTTTGTATGGACCTGATTCACAAGTATTGAACATTCACAATCTCATACATATTACCGATGACGTCAAGAATTTTGACTCTTCGGTGACAGAGATTTCAGCATTCTGGGCCGAAAGCTATATTGGGAGGCTGAAAAAACTCGTCCGTACTCCCAAAAATCCATTGGCACAAGTTGTTAACAGATTGTCAGAGCTCGATGGTCTTCCATCAACAAAAATACAGGAACGAAAGATTTTTGAAGATCTGAAAATGAAAGAAGGAAGACTGATCGAAGTTCGAACGAGAGGAATGATAATTTCCTCAAAACCACCCAATAACATTTTTAAATTGAAGAATAATAAAATTATGAATGTACGTAATTTATCGAATGTCTGTACGGGTTCAAAGGACGATGATAAACGAGAAATTGTAATGATGACTGGGTTTATACTTACCGAATCACGTCCTTTTTTTTCCGAGCCTGACATATCGACGAAATTTGGAATGTTTGAGGTTGTCGAATTTTCAAAAACAATGATTTCTGTACCCGTGGATTACGTAGAATGTAAGTGCCTCTGTATGAAAATTGATAACATATCGTACATCGTAACCCTATTACATTGTGATGACTAAAAAGAAAATAAACGTTTGTTTATACTATACCAGAAAAAAGGGAAAAACTTTTTTATACACCTGTTGATTGTTTGAATTTACCACCGTCGGCGATTCACTGGCAGAATGGTGACACCAACATGCGTCCATTAGTCCCAACACGTGCTTTTTGTGCGCAAGCGTCTATGCAACGCTAGCGATTTTGGGGCCGTGAACGTTCTTCTCTCGCGTGCTATCGTGCTGACGATATCGTAGTACTACGTGTGCCTCGTGAATTTTTATTTTTTTCATTCAACACGTAAGTATTATCCTACTGTAAAATCGTAACTTCTTTTTCAACAAAATATAAGATTTATATTATTTAATTTGATTTTTCTCGTGTGTGCGGAAGTTTCTTGCATTTTTATCTTCTCACATAACCTTTCTTCGTTATTCCCACATAACATAACTTCTCTGTTTTCTCTTATCACGCCATAGGTATAAAACAAAATGAGTGGCCTAAAAGATTCAACGACTTTCGTGGTAGTCGAATTCGACGAGACGCATTCCTCCGGTAAAGCTACGATAGAGCTATTGCCGCGATCATGGATGTGCATAGAAAAAAAACGAGAATATTCGGCTTACTATCCTGTAAGCATGCAGGAGAAAAAAATCGCGCGATTAATCGCACAGAGTTCACCGCCGGATGAAGATTGGCCGAAATTCAGCGTGATACAAATTATCGCGGAATGCAGTGAGTATAAAAGTAGTGCTCAAGTAAATGTTCTTTTTATGTTTCTCTTAAAATAAAAAAATGAAAATAAAAATGAAATACATGTATCTGTTTGTTTTTTTTTACACAGAAAATTATGCACAAGGCTTGCGGCGCGTTAAGAAAGCCATGGTTACGCTCGAGCCGGAGATGAGCACTGATGTGGACAGCGAAACGGCAAAGTCGAGTGCTTCGCAGATGACAGGCAGGGAACTTGAAGACATCTTAATGTCGCAAACGCTGCTCCCTGACATCGGAGAGATGACTTTCGCAATGAACATAAATGGTGAGTTATTTTTGCATATTACATTTTAAACTCTCGCTGAAGTCAGGTGAACATTTTTTTGAAAAATGCATTGCACCGAGGTTCACTGTCTATTCCATATTGTTCTTAGCTTATCGATTTGATGTTTCTGCCGCTGGCTCATTAGCTTAGAATTAAATTGTCTGCGACAATTTTTTAAAAGTAAATTACATCGGCAGATGGTTTAGATTTTTGAATGTGAACAACTATCTGCCGATGTAATTTACTGTTCAAAAGTTGCCGTAGACAATTTAATTACAAGCAAATGAGCTAGCGCGAACACCGAATCGACAAGCTAAGAACAATGTGAAATTGATACCTAACCTAGATGCAATTCATTTTTCAAAGTTTTTGAGGAATCAATTTCATATTGTTCTCAGTTTGTCGATTCGGTGCTCTCGCTAGCTCATTTGCTTGTAATTAAATTATCTATAGCAACTTTTGCAAAATAAATTATATCGGCAGATGGTTTAGATTTTTTAATATGAACTATCTGCCGATGTTATTTACTTTTCAAAAGTTGTCGAAGACAATTTACTAACAAGCAAATGAGCTAGCGCGAACACCGAATCGACAAGCTAAGAACAATACGAAATTGATACCTAACCTAGACGCAATCCATTTTCTAAAGTTTTTGAGAAATCAATTTCATATTGTTCTCAACTTGTCGATTCGGTGTTCCCGCTAGCTCATTTGCTTGTAATTAAATTATCTATGGCAACTTTTGAATAGTAAATTATACCGGCAGATGGTTTACATTTTTGAATGTGAACTATCTGCCGATGTTATTTACTTTTCAAAAGTTGTCGAAGACAATTTACTAACAAGCAAATGGACTAGCGCGAACACCGAATCGACAAGCTAAGAATAATACGAAATTGATACCTAACCTAGACGCAATCCATTTTCTACAGTTTTTGAGAAATCAATTTCATATTGTTCTCAACTTGTCGATTCGGTGTTCCCGCTAGCTCATTTGCTTGTAATTAAATTATCTATGGCAACTTTTGAATAGTAAATTATACCGGCAGATGGTTTACATTTTTGAATGTGAACTATCTGCCGATGTAATTTACTTTTCAAAAGTTGTCGTAGACAATTTAATAACAAGCAAATGAGCTAGCGTGAACACCGAATCGACAAGCTAAGAACAATATGAAATTGATACCTAACCTAGACGCAATCCATTTTTTAAAGTTTTTGAGGAATTAATTTCATATTTTTCTCAGCTTGTCGATTCGATGCTCCTGCTAGCTCATTTGCTTGTAATTAAATTGTCTATGGCAACTTTTGAAAAGTAGATTATATCGGCAGATGTGTTAGATTTTCGAATGTGAACAACTATCTGCTGATGTAATTTACTTTTCAAAAGTTGCCGTAGACAATTTAATTATAAGCAAATGAGCCAGCGGAAACACGAAAACGGCAAGTCATTTCACTTATTGTGAATAATTACGATACCGTACTATCGCAATAAGTAAAATGACTTTCCACTACCATGCACAGAAGATATCAACAGCAACGGGACAACGATCATCGAAGACACTGAAATTCCGATCATGACAGTTGTCGACAATCTTCCTGATCTAAATGATAATTCAGGTACATTTTGTTTCATTTCCGAAAGAGTTTCACTTATTTTTCGATGTTCTTTTGCCGTTTTAATATTTTTATACTCTATGATCGAAAAGAAATTGCCGTTTAATGTGTTGAATAATACGTTTACAGATTGGATGACGTACATCGATTCCAAATTCGATGTATTAAGTCGTCAAATCGAATCAGTGAAACGCTCGATGCTCTACGATTTCAGCAACAAAATTGCGGATTTGAAAATTTCTTTAACGTCGCGTGGAACAACTGTTGCCCACGGGCAAACACTATCCGAGCTTCGGGCGAAATTGCCAGTGAAAACGCTGGAAGATTTCTTGGCAATCGATCTATCTCTAAAAGAAGATGCGGAGAAATACACCGATATGGTACGTATGTTACTTTTAATTTAGTTTCTCGCTTTTATCGTACTCGTTCTCGAGACAAGGCAACATTCAAATTGCGCTTGGGTATTCACGTTTAATGTTGTAAAAACAAAAAAATTTCCTGCAATAATCATTATTTTCAAACAAATAATGAAATAAGTGAGTCATTTGTTAATTTAAGAAACAGCATAAATTATGCTATTTAATTGGAAAGCAGCCATGGTCTTATATTTTTATCTTATTTTTTTGTAGAAAATATTTGTCAACGCATCCATCGGGGGGAGCACCTCGATTAAACAGGCGCTCAATCGGACGATGCCAATGGTAATGAGTCGCGTCGTTCAATTGGACTTCAGCGCTTCTGGCCGGAAGACAAAGACGAATCCGGGAAAACTTCCGTTCATTTCGACTACTTCGTTTTTAGTTTTCCGTGGTGAGACTATTTTTACTTTCTGAAAGATACTTATTTTTATACTTACCTATTATAGTTATACTTATACTTTGCCTATCATACTTAATAAATTTGAAGTTCGCATCTTTGGAAAGTGCAACGCTTTTGCTCTTTTCTTTTTAATTCCAAATTTGGGTTATAATTCATTTTCTGATCGTACTTTTGCATAGAAATATGAATGCAATGGTACGATTAAAAAATGAATTGAGAATCAAAAACCACTGCGTTTTCCAACGATGCAAACTTAAAAATTATCATACTTACCTGTTATACACTAACCTGCCATACTTACCTGTTATACACTAACCTGCCATACTTACCTGTTATACTTACCTGATATATACTTGCCGATTATACTTACCGACAATCTGAAGTATGGAATACATAATTATTATGTTCCTTGTTTTTTTTCAGACGTTTTCCAAGAGCGTTTTGGAATGGATTTCAATATCCAAGAATTTAAGAGCGTTCTAAGTCGATGGTTCGCAGGAGCATGCGACCGAGAGGGGGGTCGCGCTGGTCGAGGATAAAAGAACGTCGGCGCGAAAGGCCTTGTCATATAATATATTTCGCTTAAATAAAATTTCATATAATATAAAATAAAGACTGTACACGTGTGATATAAAATAAAGACTGATGTAAAATGTAAAATAATGGCTATTAATATTCTCAAAATCACTGAGTTGGCTAAGCATTGGGTGGTTTTCATAGCCCTACACAGGGCCAACACTATCCCGAATATTGCGCCAGCAATATAAATGTAACCTTAGCCCTTCTATGGGCCGGTGGTAATGCCAACCGTCAGCCGATGATCGTGTTCTCTTTGGGCCAACGTTGGACCAACGCTCAGCCAACTGTTTGCCAACAATTGGCCAAACGTTGGGATTTCCGGTGAGCCTACTATTGGCCAACCGTACATCCCAGCGTTGGGCCCAAGAGATCACTCCTACCGTGGCTCAGCACTAAGCCGGTAGTGCCGCCATTCACCGGCCGATGGTCAAACGTGATTGGTGTTACACCGGCTCGAGGTTGGCTCGGTTGTGTCGTTTTTCACGGGTCCTTTCGCATCAGACACACTTGTGTTTTCGGTAACTTCGAACTTATCCTTCGCTACGCAGTCGTCCAACGTTGAAATGAACAAAAAACACAGTTATGACCCTTTTATTATGAAATCGTAGCCTATGAGAGAAACGAAAGAGCGCGGAGCGTGAGAGGAAGAGATCATTAATATCAGAAGGTACGAAGTTGAAAGGGTACATATTAAAACGTGTTTCCAATCTCGAGTCGAAAAAACCCAGCATATGAGCTGAAAAAAAGAGCACGAGAGAAAGCGATAACTTTAAAAGCACAGCATAGCTTGCATTGGAGAACGAGTTGCGGAAGATGACGAAAGAAAGGATATGGAAACGGTAGTCGAGTAGCTGGCGAGTATATGAGAGCTACAAGCGACGCAAATGTCGAGACGGAACGAAGAGGGAATATATCAGGATCGGGAATAGGACACAAATGAAGAGAAAGAAGGAGACAGGGGTGGAGGCGCCGAGAAACAGCCGTAAAAAGGAATCCCAAATTACAGACTAGAGAAAATTGCAGGGCTCCTCTCTTTCTATCCAGCTCCAACGTCGAGCTCGCCTCTGTATTACATGTAACACGTATCCCTTTCTTTCCACGACTTCTCTCCCTTACTTCATCTCGATCTTTTTGCCTATGATTCCCTCTTCTAGTCTCTTGGTTGCGTCTTACTTTTCTTTTTTCCCTCTCAGACCGTCTTCTTCGCGTGGGCTTTTCCGATACAGCATCTATATATATACAAAGGTAACACAGACGTGTTTGGGCCGATGTTCTCTGTGATAACGCTGATTGCTCACCTCCTCGTTTTGTCCTATACGTACCTTCATTTCCAATCGCTTCATAAGTCTAAGTAAGTACCGGGTCAAAGGGTCTTTTGGGATCGTGGAGGTAGCAGAGGTGGGATGGAGGAAAAAATGAGCGAGAGTTATCGAAATCAGTAATGTGGAGTCATGTGAGACACGAGTTTTATTGAAACAAACGGTGCGAATAATGGTTTTGCTCGAGTTATTGTGCAATTTATGATTGGCGATATCGGAATTTGGTGAACTCGATGAAGATAAAAAGATATCCAAGGGCAACGAACTTGCGCGCGGTTCGAATAAAATTCCTTTAAGGAGGCTCACGCGAAGCTAACGGTAACCGAAAATTCCAACTTTGTTGCTTGGAATTTTGCACTTTTACAGAAAAATAATACATTATGCAACTACCCTTGAAATGATTTATGGTTTTGTAGTTATTGAGAAAAGTATTGCAAAAACTTTCGTTTCTAAAACTGTTATATACACCCGATCCGTGTTTTTTTGATTATCATAGATTTTTACAACTTTGAGTAACCAAAAACGAATGTAAGAAAGTAGAATAGCATAGATTTATGAAGCTTTGTTGCCGTCAAACGTAACTCACAAATAAAGGTAATTTTTTTCTTTTCACTTAATGACTAATGGCGACGTACACGATGGAAGATTGTTTTATTTTGCGCTTCTCGTACGCTATGTTTGAAATATATTTATTGATTTGAATTCTCGATAATGATAAAATAATGTAAGCAAATATAATAAACATAATTTTAATAATAAAAGTAATCAATTTTCATTTCTTGTTTCTCAAGATCGAAGGAGCAACAAATTCAGTTGTTTTATTGAGTTTTATTGGGAGTGTAAGGTAAGTGTGAATCTTCTTCACGTTGGTTGGGTTTGGTCTTGAAATATTATAGGGGATAGCGTGGGGGCTTTTTTCCGAACGACATTTTCGTTGTAATAAGTGGAAATCGTACATAAACGAGCCAAGTTCGAAGAATACGCCATGACAATTTTATTCGGAAATAATGTTGATTGTGAAAAGTATGTGTATACGAAGAATTCGCAGACGCTGTAAGTATAGATAAAACTAATTTACCGGACAAAGAAAATTCCGCTGCCCAGTGGGGAAATCTTCCCATTTTTAGAGTCCGCCATTTTGCTAGTGATGCTTTTGTTTTCTAAACAGTTTTGATTTAGGAACGCATAAACGGACGATGTAATTACGATACGTTTTTTCTTTTCGTTCCAGACAATGCGCTACCGGGCGCCGAACATTTCCAGCAAAAATATTCTTGAAACGACCCTCTGAATTTGCATCCTCATACGATCTAAAAGAATTGCGATTGGAAATTTCTTTATCGTCAGTTTATAGGGCCAGAGAATACGAATAAAACAATAAAATGGATTGAAAAAAAAAACAAATTTTTTCGTTGTATCGCTATGATTGAAATTTCAGTAGAGTTATAGCTTGCAAAGAATAGTTATTTCAAAGGAATTTTGTACACAAACGTGGTATATCGAAGCTGCTCGCTTGTTTTATGATAGCTCGGCGAAGCTCGATCAAAATGACGCGATTCCATCAATGGCTCGCTCGACAGGGACACGACAAGAAGATGCGTTAGTTGGAGACGGCAATGTGGGGATGAGAGAATTAACCATTAATATATGATACCCCTGGCATATATCTAGTGGAGTATGTTGTGTATAATGGAGGCTAGAGACTCCAACAACCAGAGTGCGAGAGACATGCCGTGTATTCGGAGTGGCCTCTGTATAACTACCACCATACCATGGCTGGTGTATTTCACGAGCTAGACCGTACATGTATGTATATAACCTTAGGAAATTTGACACCGAGATCCTGTCGTATGTGCCAAGGCCATTGATGCCGGGGCGTGTACTCATCACCCACACACATAAACATGAACACGAACTTTTGTCACTCCTTCACAGGCGCACACATGCACACATACACGCACGCACTCGTAGAGTAGAAATAAACGCGGTATAGTCCAATGGCAATCGAAAAAAAAATTGGATGAAAATAAATCGCGTGAGAAAACAATGCCAAAATAGAAAAAGTTGAAAGCCTGAAATAAATAAAGCGTATACGTGACAAATTTGCTTTTCCATCCAGGGGCAAGAATAAGTCAGGCAAGCACCTGGCTTTGATATTGGACTAATTTATTCTTTGAGGGTTAGCGTTTTTTCAGTAAAGCAATGAAAACGCTCCAAACGTATCTTTTGATACGTTTTTTTCCTTTCTTCTGTCACATTTCTCATTACAACATTGATTTGAAAGAAAATGCTGCAAAAATTGTTTCCACCGCTAAATCTGCCAATTTTTAATTTTCTGAAGCATTCGATGGGGATAGGGACTGCTGGATGATAATATTATGGTTGAGTGTGACGTTTTTTTGCACGGAAAACATTTTTCCAAGATGGTTTTGCACTCCGCCTTTAATAAAGTTAACTTTATTGTGGATGTTTTTTCGAATATGTGAATAATTTCTTTGAGTATATTCTTTGACCCAAACAAGTGCGCAAAAATCTTAGAGACCTTTTTCAGGGTAGGAGCCCCACTTTTCAATATTCACCGTTTTGATTGTTTCGTTTAAAAAGTGTCTCCTTACAAAAACAGCCAAATCGCAGGCGACCTGCTTGCTAAGAAAACTCTTCATTGGGATGAACCAAGTTTTGTTCTAATGGACACAGAATGATGTTGAAGTGTGGAAAGATGGAGTTTGCAACGAAAATTCCGCTTTTACATCTTACACAAATCCCTTTATTCTCGGTATTGCGCAATTTTATCGCGCACGTTCGCGCAACCGTATGAAAAACACATGTTTGATAAACAACGGTTTTATAATCTGAATTTTTTTAAATCTGGGTTAAGGATTCTTCAATGTTGTGAAAAAAATATCAGACAACCATGAATTCGTACGATATAACCTAGATTAGCCTCGAAACTTGAAATTCTTGCTCGCTTTTCATTGAAAAACTATTTTTGCAAGTGAATAACAAATGGCTGAATAATTTTTCTCGGATGAATTTGTTTCGAAATGCGCAATATCTCGGTTCGAAACTTGACTCATCCTGTATATGTAACTAACGAACAGAAGTTGAACAATAAAAATGATCAAAATATTACACGTTATTTATTTTTAGTTTTTTTTGCTCAACCTTCATGTTTAACGCGTTTATCTTCGTCTTCTTACCGCATCTTGTAGCACCGCGTATTTAAATCGACTTGCGATCAATAATTATTGTGTGCATAAAACATACTGGTGATATTTATACAAAAATGCCCGGGTTGAACGAGCTTGATAGGAGGGGAACGTTCCGTTTCACCGTCAGGTATAACACCAACAATAAAGCTTTCATGCTATTATGGACTCATGGGATAGCGATGTTTTGGCTGGTGACGTCATCGCCCTGACCAAGCAACGACAACATCACGTACTCGTGAAAAAAAGATTACGCCTAATTGTAAGTCGTGCTGTCGCGCTGAGAAAAAAAACATTATGGTTATTTTTTCTCTTATTTTTGCTTTTACGTGTAGTAAAAAAAAGATTGCGCATGCCGTACAATCGTAGCCAAAATAAAATAAGTGGAGAATTTCAAGTTACAAATGCTACTGAAACTGGAAAAAGTCAATATTGAAGAAGATGTCGAGGACATTCAATTGTAATGTTAATATTATAGAAAGTTTAATAAAAATTGGTCAACGTTTGAGATAAAATTTGGACTATTTTTTGTTTTTCGTAAATAAAACGATTCAAGATTCGAACAATTTTCTTTTGGATTACTTGTATTGTTAAAAAAAACGACTCCTTGAAAAATTCATCCATTTTGGTAACCTTTGAACGTTACCGGTAATAAAATGTTTATAATACGGTTTAATATATTTTTTATTCGTATAGCGAAAAATACTAAAATTCAATAGTAGTTGAATTCAGTGCAAGCCTATATAGTTTTTAATTGCACGTACGAAAATTGACCCGAAGTTCACGAATAATATGCGATAAACGTCAATACAATACAATATTTCATCCATTTCATACAATCCAATTATTGATAGATGCACAATATCGAGCAGCAACAGTCAGCCTTGCAGGAATAACAGCCAATTTTCAGGTACAAAAATCCCAGAACTAAACTTGTATCAAGTATTTATTTTGTGTGTACAACGGAATGCGCATTAATTATTTCCGTACAAAACACTGTTGGGTAAATGCAGGTGGAATTGTCAGAGAGATTGTCGAGATTTTCTCAAGTCATATATATGTATATTGCGTCGGTCTATCTCACTTTAGCAGCGTTAATTAAATGAAGTGTCTGGCCAGCATTATATCACACATATATATAATCGAGATGAGTTATTCTTTCAACAAGCTTACATACTGGTATACCTCTCTCGATAAGGCATAATATCATTACTCGTTACGATTACGTATAAATGAAGATTTACCTAATGCAAACGATGAATTTCAGAGGAACACAAATATGTAACTCAAATTCTAAAGAGCTGTTGTGTGGAGACGTTTCTATTGAGGACAGACGTTCTGTACGTTACGTATAGAGATGTTGTATGCATAGATAGAACACGCAAATCTGTAATTACGAAGCCGAATTAATACAGGTAAATGGATGCGTTGGTTCGTGGCATTCGGCTCGACTCTGTCACACCATGACAATTTATGTCGACCTCTGGTGTATGGTTGTATCTGTACTAGGTTTAATAGTGTGTGGATGTGCGTCGGTGTGCCTCCTTGTATGTGTATCTATGTCCAAACAGGATACAGAGAATATGCGACTGAAAGCCTATTAGCAACAGGCCGAGAGCTCCTTTTCGCCCCCGTATAAGCTCACCACTTAGCCAACTCCACAGACATTTGGGGGAGAGATAGAAAATTTGTTCATTGTCCGTGCTCCAAGAGCATGTGAAAAATGTTGCTAGAAAATCTCATACAATGATCCAGGAATTTTATTAAAATTGTTCAGATTCTTGTGCAATAGAAACATGTATATTTACGCTCAGTATTAATGAATCGCATCGATGGGATTTAAAAAACTTACCGATACCCGGAGTGTATAAATTTCGGTTGTGCCACAATATTTTGAGTATATTGTTGTTGGAAAGTATGGGCAAATGTGTGTTATTGTGAAAAATTGTCCAAGAATGATCACTCTTGAACAAACACTTTTCTTAGCATCCCCAAGTCATTATTTAGGTCATTATCCATTAAAAATCAGAAGTTCTCTATTAAAGTAATTACCCTTATTTTTGTTACGATCGTAGATAAAACAGCCCCCAGATAAAACCCTCAAAAACTCACGGCTCAGAGTCGGGTGTTGCTTGAAAATACTGATTATCGAGATATGATGAAAACATCTTGAAAAAGAATTGGAATGAGGAAATCGTCTTTCGTTTCGATAACATCGATATGAGGAATAACATTGAATTTGGTCTGTATACCGATAACAATTAGCGTGTAGAACAAGAGTATGCCATGAAGCTGGTAAATCATACCTGAAAAATAACCGAACGAATGACAAAGAGAAAGAAGGAAAAAAAAGAAATGCGTTAACGAAAGGATGAATCTCAGCTTGGTTACATCAGTAGCGAGAGCTTAGGAACTTATTCCTTAAGGCTAAGCGAAGCTAAGCGAAGCTAAGCGAATTAATGACCACACGCATAGCCAGACCGAACGGGACAATTCGCAAACTCGTCGCTCCGTGCGTACTAAACTTTTCCATTTATATTAAGCCTATCATGACGTATATACATAGTAACTATGTGTGAACTATGTGTGAACTATGTGTGAACTATGTGTGAACTATGTATATATCAATATATACATGTTTTTCGTACACGACTTGATTTCGTATCCGTGTGAGCCGGTAGCGAGACATGTTTGTTTCCGGTCGTCTCTAGCGGATAAAAGCTTCTCTACTACCGCCACTGTAGACTGCCAAGTTTGGGGATGAAAACCACAGAAAAATTAGTCCTCCCTTCTCCGCTTTTACTCTCCCGCATTTCGTATTTTTATTTTTTTTTCCTGTTTCTTTTTTTCTGAATCGTAAGAGGTACAGGATGAGTTTTTCCACGCTCCGGCGCGCGGGCAGGCTGACAGGGGGTGGTTGTAACGCACGCGTTGGCGTTGGTCGCACAATGATGAGAGATAGCAGCGAGACTCGAGAGTCACAGAGATGAGAAACCATGACGAATAGATAGACCGTTTGTCTGGCTCTTTCGCATGTCGCGAGTTCTTTCCTTCTCATTTACTCTCCCACGCTTCTACATGGCGTCGAGACTAACGAGAACCAAGTTTTCAAGCGTAACGAATCACGAATTGGAACCTCTCTACTTGCTCATTTCTTTCGCCTCTCGATCTTCCCCCCCTTCGCTATTCGAGCCTGGGGATTCGCTGGGGATACACGTTTACATGTACATATCCTCGACGTATCGCAAAAATTCGCCAATTCAAAATCACCGTTCTATAAACTCCAGAATTCATCGGTTAATCGACGGAAGCACTTTTTTCTTCGCACAAATGTGCTATTTCGTCATCTTCAAAATTTACATTCTATTTGCTCTTGAGAGAAAAAATTGTTGGCCTTCTTATGAACGTTATTTAAACAAAAGCCATCTTCGCAGGGTCATGTTTTATAGCGTATAATGATTTGAGCATTTTTTCCAAGCGAAGCATCTTTCTCAGCAAATATTAACGTTGGTTCACGGCGAAATCCGTAATTTTACGCGCACTCCCTCTATCGATTATCTTTGCTGCCTGATTTTGTACTAATTTAGATCAATTGAATGTCGATTAATTGGATCAAATAGTAGCCAGGCCAGCAAACAAACATTTTTTCCCATACACAGTTGGAGAGGTACTTTGGCATTGAGTAAACTTTTTATCCGAACGGATTTTACGATCCCGGATGTGAGATTTAGATGCAAATTGTTGTGTAAGCATACGTACTACGTACAGACGCGATCATGATATACATCGCATGCATAATTATTTAACGTGTGGATATAAAATATTCTTGCGTGGGCGGAGCTGATCGCTCAGCTATTTATTCGCTATTTCGACATTAGCAGCTGTGGAATAATATTTCGCTGAATAGAAATACAAAATATACTCGTTAATTAAAACTGCCGGCTATCAAATAATTACTCATATATCCGAGTGTAATAAAGGGCGTTTAAAACCATTTTTTTGCACGCAAATGATTATATTAGTTTACAGTTAGCATATACGCATGAAACTATCAGTTTAATAAATTAAAAGGGTAATAACAAATTGAGATCTCTGTTCGCTAGCTGTTGGTCTGAGGATGACTGTATTAATATACATATGGCTTTCGCGATATGCCAAATATCGCCGACTGAATATTTTCGTTTCAAACGTATGTGCACTGAAATCACGAATGTACGTGCCTGTTCAGCCAGCGGAAACCAGCGAACTTCAGACTGCGGCGAATTTTTGTGCGTTAGGGAAGAAAACACCCAGTTTCTGCAACGGAATCAAGTCCGAATCCAAACATTTCCTGTGCCCGGCTGCAAATTGCATTATCTATCCTAGGGCAAAAAACATTTGGAACTAAATGTTGAAATAATTTTCATCTCTGCCAGAATCGCGTTAAGCGCTGCAGAAGCGCTGCAGAATATTTTGTATGCTCTTCTTACCATCAACTAATTTCATTTTTTGGTGTGATGTCGGTTGAAAATTGTTCCGTTTCGACTGTCTTCAGACAATGAAATTCGCAGCAGTTTTAATACAGGTGACAATGAAATAGTATATTGCGTGACGAGGGACGAAACAAGAGGATTTCAGGGGAGTGCGAGTGCTGCCATCACACGAGTCTGAAATCGTGTTTTGTCCCGAGCCACATACGATATTTTTCATATAATCTGTAATTATTCGCGTTTTTCAACCCTAGGGCGGAAAACGCGGGTGGAAACTGGATGCTTTCTGCCCTACTTTGCTTCTGTCTGAATTTCGCTGGTTTCGGCTGGCTAAATAGGCATTGAAAGTTGCAGTTTCGATGCAGGTGATATGAAAAATATCATGGTGGCAAGGGATGAAACAGCACGTTTTCAGACATCGTGCAATGCCAGTCCCCGCCTCCGGCTCGGCCGATGTACCTCACGCGCGTCTCAAATCATGTATATAACTATTGCCATGCATAATGCAACGTACGATTAAAATTAAATAGAGAAGGAAGTCTGTTAAAATAAATAACAAGAATCGTTTTCATCGTCATTAATTCGTAAAATTTTCTCACTTTTTACGACAACTTTCATTGGCATCTTTATGATTGAAAAAAAGAATGTGGACACTGTAAAAAAATTCCTATGATAAAGAATAGACGATGATGAGAGAAACAATATTGTCAACTGTCAGTGAAATTTGTTCCGCAGTTTTTGAAATATCATTGGCCCAACTTGTAGCACCTCGTTTTGGAAGAAAACGCCTTCAATTAAGTTAACAACGATTAAAAATTGTTTTTATATTCGCAATAAAAAACGTATATACTCAATCTCTCCATTATGTTTTTACCAAAATTGTTTACTCAATTATAAAGTAAAGAAAAAGTCGTGACTCTCGATTCGCAATAACTCGATTATATCAAAGCTATATCGTAATTAACTCGCGAAAACTTTCAAACCACAAAAATATCCGGGAAAATATCTGTGAAAATTCGAAAATTAATGAGACCGCGAAGGAATATAGCGACATTGATCATATATTGCATTGATCTCGCTTTACGAAGAAAAATCATTACGATACATCGCGCCATTCACGGCTGTATGTCCGATTGAAAATTCAAACAATTTTCTTTTGAATAACTTGGCGGCGAGACGCTGCCGCGTCCCTAGATATATGCGTGACCAATTACATATGTATATAGTATGAAACAAGTAGGCAGTGGATATAAAAGGCATTAGGGTGTGACGCGGCTTCGAGGTTTCTTGTTTGCTGCCCCACCTGAAAACTCTCGACTTGTTCTGCATCGCGGTCGCCATTTTGAAAGGGTTTTACGACGAGAATACATGTAAGCATCTGACGGTTTATGTTCGCTGCTGTATGCGACAGCGTGAAAATGGATTATGCGAGAATCGGTATATACCCCGGAACCAACAGTTTATACGAGTTTATATGCATATCCCGTAGATATGTACATATCCATTAACTAGTATACGTATACATAACTCTATGTAGTAAACACACTAATTTATTTATGAGCAAATATTTATAAACGTGGCATATTTAACAGAAGAGATTTAATATCACCTTGTTTTTAATTGAAAACATGCCTATTTTAAAAATATGTACACTAAATCGTGTAACTGCATTTATTTTTACAAATATATTTACATTCAAATACCGATACGGACATATTTGAAATCTCTGTGAAATCATATTGAAGTTCGCATCTTTGGTACGCAATGAGAAACAGAATATGGTACTTAAAATACGAATAAAAATAAAGCAGGAAAAAGTTAGAGATGAACAATTGGAATAATCCAGTTTTTTGAAGAGACACGAAAGCAAATATGGCTGCTTCTCTAAAACGGTTGATCATATCGATCGAAAGGTGGAAATATACGATTCTTCAATTACCTTTTTTTTGACAGAATTTGACAGTTGTGTTTGGAAAGATCGATTATCCGTCATAATATTTCATAATTTCATCGTAACTTCATCCACATATGCCAATATGGACGCGATTATAGCGATTTTAGACTTTGGATCACATTAAATTTGTTACTTATTCGATTATCTTTCTCTCCTGCTCAGTATAGTATACGGGTCGTAGAATTGGTAGAAGGAACGTAATTTATTCGTAAAATAAACAATTTCAAAGATTCTTTCTTGAGCCCTGATCATTTGAAACGTTAGAGTATACATCGTTAACATTGAGCTATTCACAAATGATTACATCTAAATAAAATGATGTCGTTTTTTCGTCGCTCTGGTGGGATGAATAATATGACTTGGATTTTGGAGTATATGTCATTGTAGCCAGTTAACTACATACGAGGGTGTAAGTTTTATAGTTTAAGGTTTGCGATAATATAAGGACACTCCGTCATTTAGTTCTATACTTATACAAAAGCGTAATCGTTCTTCGCAGATTCGCTCGCTCAATAGGGGTAAAATAATTACGTTTTTATCGAAACTGTACGAAATATTATCAACGGCTGATTTGATTTAGTAACATCATCTTATCTTGACGAAGGACTTTTAAAAATTCTCCTTAAAATGCATTACCGCCCAAATCTAATGTTTCCATAGTTTCAATAGCTTGCGTTGGGCATTGATGAGTCTGTTGGTCCAGAGACTTTTTTATATATATTTTGTGTATTAAAAAAACTGGTTTCAATTAACATTTGCTCGCTGGGACCATTACTATTACGTGTATATGGATAATTTACATATATTCCTAAATGTATGAGTACGCACATCACTGTACGTTATAAATACTTGATTTACCGAAAACATACCTTCGGTTTATCCATGGCATACACTTTCTTGCCTCGGGGATTATTACATATAGAGTACACCGTGTATATAGTCGTTCCATCATTGTCGAGTGTTCTGGCTGCAATTGTATCACCGAGACAATGGCGTCTGCTCGAAAGATTCTGTATCTATACACTCTGGTTTATTGCCACACGCCTTCTCATGACGAGTCACCAGTGCAAAACCAAGAAATATGCATGTGTAAATATATAGGAACTTTTCTCAGTTGTATCGGACATTTTATGAACGTGCGGGTGTTTCAAACTTGTCGCCATATATTTGTCGAAAGTGCGATCATACTTCTCATTCTCCAGTGATTTTATCAGTTTTACACAAATCGCAATTGAAACTGATAATAAGTTTTTGCGCAATCAGCATCGCAGGTGTTTGTTTTAAGGTCGTGGTACAAAGGTTATTGTGCAAAGGATGTTTCGCAGCTGGATTTAAAGTCACAGTAGTGGTAATTCGAACCGATCGACGAAACTCATTTCTCCAGCATATTTGCGTGTTACTAGTTGGACTTCGATCCAAGTTCAAAGAATAAGGTCACTGGTTAACGGGAGTTATCATTTGTACTTCCGTCTCGCAAACAAGGGTTGTTAATTCGATCCTGATAAGATATTCTTCGAGTCTTGTAGATCAAAATATTTCCCGAAATGGTTAAAAGCACGTGACGAAGATTGGTTCCTCACGAAAGTCCTTTCGAGGGTCGCTGATTAAGAATCAGAGTATATTTGACTTTGGCAGTCGCCGTTTTCCGAACCGCTGGTCAAGGACGAAGTTGATATCACAAAAGTCCAGTTTCGTCATAAAAGTTTCGTAACGAACCACAACTTCACACAAATTACTTATTCACTTGCAATGGTTTCGTTTTGTCAAAGCGATTCCGAAAAGATCCGAAACCTTTTCGTACTTTTCTTCGAAGCCGTATATGCATACAGTCGCATCGATTTAACGAATCTAATCGAATCTAATTAGGGAGTTACGGCGATGAAAAAGCATCGTTCGCAGATTTATTTTGCGGTAGATAAATTTCCATCGACATCGCCTCTACTAGACCACATCTTTGTTGAAAAATTCTTGTCGAGACCAAGCAGACCTTGATGGAGAACGGAGATAAAAATGGCTTTCCGCTTCGGTTATCAGATTATACGTTTTTTTTTACGTTCTCGACGGGATCATGGTTCGTCACGATTGTCACGAGTGTACTCCCGTATAACGAAGAGAAATTGAGTATCACTATTTCGGTACTTTCTTCGATGCTATATTGTACAAGTTCTCTTAGTTATGGAATAGAGAGATGGTCTATATGCACTCGCGGAACGAGAATACTCGCGAAGTGCGCACACGATGGGGGCGCCAGTTGCCTAGCGACGCCGCAACCCTCGTCCGCGTTTCAACCACCATCCAACCCCTTGCTCCACCATTACCACCCCCTTTGCCTCTGCTACTCCGAGAACGCGTGGGCTTTCTGGGCTTTCCGCGACTATATACCCCTTGCACTCCATCTATCCTTCTCATTCTCTCTCTTTCTCTCGCTCTGTCTTTATCCCTTGTAAGTCCCCACTCTGTATAGACTCACTCCGATCGTTCGATGCTCGCCCACATTCACTTGCACGCAGATGTGGACGATGAGGCTCGATAGAAAAAGCTAGAAATACATGGGGGTCAGGTCTGTATTCTATAGGCTATTTTTCGGGAACACACATGTATATATAAAGTTCGTGCAACAGCAGTCCTTGTTGTGCATCTACATTAGGTGGTCTCGAGGTTTGGCAGAAGTTTTGTGAAAAATCAGATGTTCACCAGTATACGTTGGAGAAGAAAAGAAGAAGCTGTGTGGATTTTTTTACGTCAAGAAATCTTGGCAAGTGTTGCATTGACTAACTTGAAACTTCCGACCCGTTTGTAACCTTAGTTGGAATGATCGTGAAGGTGTTTTTTCACGAGTCTGATGCTTTGCCTAAGGAACTCTACGCGAAATTTTATCTGATGTCTCTTGAGGAAGAATACGAAAAGCCGTTGGACGATATGACGGGACGTTAGATGACTGCGAGCATCGATATCATTTTGGCTGCGCCGGATTCACAACAATCTAATCGAACAACGATGAAACTATATCGGATATAGCGACGCAACGCATTGGGTGTATATCAAATCGTACATACATACAAGCGACTTCCGTTCTCACAGGCAATCCGTTTCCGGTTCTTCCATAGAGACATGTGACAGTAAAAGTGGTGTAGTAAATCCAATGCCTTTTCTCTCCCTGCCTCTCTTTCTCTCGTGAACACTTTTAATAGGTACAAAGCTACTGTAGCAGTTTCAGCGATGGCGTTTTAATTGCGATCTTGCAGTGGACGCAAACGCGAGAATAGCAGAACGGGAGCATTGAGCTCGGTTACCGAGTGACCCGGATATAGAGAGACGAAATCGGAAAGAGGCAGAGAGAGAAAGATATTCAAACGAACGATTTTTTTTAGTTCACATGTGGTGGATTCATCGACACGTTCGAATAAACGAAGAAAGTCAATAAATTATATACACAGCATCTTGGGAAGGCAAAAAAATTTTGCGAGTTCTTTGCTCGCTTGTTTATCATTTTCTTGACACAGAGAGCAACTTTTATACGAATATTAAAAATCGGAAAAAAATATGTTTAGAAAATCTTTGCGTCCATTATCATTTTATCGAGAAGTCATTAACGGCCGTAAAATTCCATTTGTTAATTACTTGTTCCCAGTAATAAGATGACGAAGTCCGCATCGCTGGAGCACAACGAAACTACGAATCACAAGTTTATATAGTTACTTTTTATTTCGTTTCTGTTATTAGTTTTCACCTACTTTTTAATCATTTACATTTTTCGATATTTCAATGCTGCAATTGAAAAAATATCTTGTCATACTGAAAATAATAAAAAAATATCTAATTGAACTTGCCTTGCATTCTGATAATGCAGAATTCAATACCATGGAATAATTAACTGGAGAGAGGTAGAATATATTATACGGCTCGACATCCGTTTGCATAGGTTTAGAGAATTTGGATAATTTGATCCTGACACCGAATGTACATAGAGATGTGGTAGTGAGTGAGAGTGATGTAAAATCATTAAAAAAGCATCGTCCAAGAAATCTTCTGTACGATAAATTGGACGTTAGTGGCTCATCCAACCACGAGAGAGTCTCGCAGGCACGATCTAAGATTACCTTGATTCTGAGACCTCATACACTTCTCATTTAGTCAATTTAAGGCGAAGTATGTCACCCCGGAATTCGCCGTGAGTGCGAGAGACATAATTGTCAAACGCGAAGTGCATTTTCTTCAAAACTGTGAAGATTTCTGGCTACTCGGAAGCCGAGCTGCTTTTTGCCACAGAGGTGCGTAAGCTAAATAAATTTGAACGTCATTACTTGTGCTTTTTTGGAAAAAATAGATGTGGGAATTCCGGAGCGGTCGAAGCGTCTGATTATTATACGACCGAAATGTTACCGATACGACACCAGAGCCTTTTCGTTATACCGCCAACAGTTTCAGAGGTTATGCTCGGGCAACATTTCTAGAGCTCACCATGTAATTTACGAAAAATGTTCAATCTTGGTTTATCATTTTAATTAAGAGACAGTCTGAATTGCGAATGGCAAACAAGTGTCCTGCGTAAAACACGGCCCTTCGCGAAAGGATAAACTTAACTGTCACTTCCTTGATGAGTGCAGTTATGGATGCTTTTGAGAATAATAAACTTTCATGGAATATAGTTGCAGAAGTGTTTCCTCCACGTTGCTCCAATATTAATGCTAGTGTATATCAAACTTTATCTATTTGAGCTAAATTTTGAGAAGTTTGCTGATGATTTATTCGCTTGACTAGGTGCGGATTTTCAAACGGTTGCTGTGAAAATTATTACATAGAAAATGAAGTAACAACAACCCTTCAAAAACAAAACGGAAAGCGGAAGATTCTGAGAAAAGTTGCGTTTCTTAAAAACTGTTATACATTTTCTGTTTTTGACTTCTTCCAAGTAAAATTTGCAGATGACATTCTCCCTATCAAAGAACTATTACATAAAATACAATCCGCTAATTTGCGGCGCACGATCACACGAAATAATCCGGGCTCGCCCGAGATTTTGGTCCAAAGGGCTGTTAGGTAACACTGACATTATGTATTCGAATGCCTGATGAATAATCTTCGGATAAAATATTTTAAACGCCCGCCAGATGATGCTGCGATTCCTTTCTAAAAGTCCGACGATTAGATATTCAACATCAAAGTTGATTGACGGCTCGGTTTAATCCAGTGTCACTATACAAAAAGAATAATGGCGTCTCGAACCCAAGATGGATTATGCATTCGTACAAACGATTTTCATCTCTCAAATTCGTCGATTCTTCATCCCATCACTCCAAGCGTGTGAGTTCTGTGTAACGGATCGCCTTGAAAACACGTTTATCCGACAGTTTTTGTGTCTTTTTCATCAAATAAAGCGTTCGTCTCTTCGGTGGAGTTATCCAACGCCCGATGACGATAATTTTGACACGATTAAGTATTGGGAAACCTCCAATTTCCGGAAATATCGCTTTATCAGATTAGGCTGATTGGTTCTCTCGGTCAGTTTGTTTAATTATAATGTATGTTACCGTGTAGTACACGTTCAGACAGAATGACCAAACCTACGCGACCGCGTGTGTACCATAAATTGCTGTTTGTGGCAGATCTCTGCCGCGAGCTTCTCTGCGAGATACGCTCCAATGAAACTTGCCATAACTCGTATACTATACACGCATACATATAATACATGTGTGCGCATAGATATGAAATACCTACACTATATTAAACATTACGCAGTTTACATGTAAACGGAAGCTCTCGCCTGACTGGCGACTGGGAGCAACGAGAATATCTGTGAAACACATGCAAAAGGCTCATCATCGTAACAGACGAGGCCGCGGCCAAGACCATGTATATGAGAGGTAAAGGGGATGTGCGGAAAGAAGTGGCGAAAAACGAAAAACTTGTCTATGATACAATTGTTTCGTACAATGCATCTCTCTGATTAATGAAATATTTAACGCGTAATTTAACGCAAAATTCGTCGGAAACTAACACGAAATCAAGACGGTTTATTTTGTGTAACGTTCCGTAAAAACTGTGGGTCAATATATGGATCAGCGCCCAATTTGGACCAACCATAAAGGCAAGTCTGCCCATTTATCGTAGGCCTATTCTGTAACTCGTAAGAACCAGCGTTGTCAACAGTGCTGTTGCTAATGCTGCCATTTAAAAGTGCCAACGTCGACACTAACTGTCGTTGTATGAGTGACGGCATAGGCCTACGGAAAATGTAGTGGCATTGCGATACTATTCGATAAAGCCGCGCGGCGGCGCGTCGATCGAGCACAGCCGAAAGGACTGATTTCGCGACGGTGTAAACGGAGAGAATAAGACTCTTCCGCCTGAGCTGCAGCTTCCACGTTTTACTCTTCGTACCTGGAGTAGTGTTAAATAATGAAGAGTGCAATCAATAAATATTGTACCATCCTGAATCTCTGCTGTGGTTTCCTTAGGATCGCCTAATAATATTCAGTGAAAATACGATACTGCTGTGTCATCTACCGGAAGTTGGAAGTTGGATTCTCTTACAAACGAGAACAACAAAGACATCCTTTCAATTTTCCAAACTCAATCCTATACCGTACTACGTCGCTTCTATATAGAGTAACATTTTTTTCTCCTCAAATAAATGGTATTTTCAGTGGTTTCAGCATACGAATTTTTCAAAAATAATTTATCCTTCGATTTTATTTTTCAGCACGCGTTTCTTCGTTTTCCGACGATACAGCACGCATATATGTATACTAAAGATTTTTTTTAGACAATTTGAATGAATAATGTCGGTAGAGCAAACGAGAGGACACCGCGCGGGTCGTTTGGGTGTAGCGAGAGCATGGGGTGCTTTTTCACGGGAGGGTGATCACGAAGGGGTAAAAAGTCCAGGTATAGTCATAATTGATGATGATAGCGATGAAACTCATGCATTTGCTCCCGATTTGATTTTACAAGCGCATTTTTCATCGTGCTATAGCGTATTTTCTTCCATTTAATTCACAATTTTTTCTCGAAAACTACAAACAGCAAAATGATGAGTATGAATAACTGATGTAATGCATCTTGAGTTGGGTAAAACTCAAGAGTGAGCAGTTTGTAAAACCCAAGACGTGTTTCACGATTTCTTGCTTAAGTTTTTTCTGGGCGCCCCCTCCTTCTTTCTGTTTCTCTTTCTCCGAGGCTCCTTTTACTCCACACATAACTGCACTGAGATACTACGACACCATCAGCTAGAGAAGATCAAGGATCAAGGATTCTCGGATCAGTTTTCCACGGACTTTCACTGTAGTCTGTCGTTCCTCTCAGCTGTAAAATGGCCTATTCAAGCTAGATAACTCAAGTATTAATATTTGCGCAAATATTCATGCTTGAATTGGTAAATTAGTAAATTAATTTTGCGCGATCATTGAGGCAAGTTGAAACTCTCGAACTTTCGGTATTTCAACTTTTTTGTAAAGTACAGTCGTACGTGCTTGACGCTGTTACAATTATGTGAATCGTTGGAGCATAAACAATTATTATTAAAGTTTCGTTATCTTTGCGCTCATTTTCGCACCGTAGAAACTGTAGTTGGTGTGCATAACATCAGAAATAAATAAATTTCAGAAATTATACATATTCATCAATATTATACTATGCAAATTCTTCAAACGTAATTGATTCGATGAAAAAGTTTTTCCTAGCATGCCAAGATAAAGATAAAGGTCAACACACCTAATACTCAAGTTTTGGGACGTTTTTAGGACTGATGAATATCTCTGTCACGGGCAAAGCCGTGACCTTTTTTTATCAGTTTATTTTCAAGAGTTTCATGCTCTGCTGTTCATACTAAATATTGACCATATTTTTGTAAAAATAATCAATTGGAAAATCCATCCGTCATCCGTCAAATTCATCTTGACACGAGTCGTGCACGATACGTTTTACAATCATCAAAATATTGGATAAATTTGATTATCAGCTCTATATCTTTATTGATCTGTGTCCGATATATTTTAAAGCTGGTTCGGGGGATAATTTACCTCAATAATTTGGCAAATAAATTGTTTCAACATTTTGAAATTTGTCATGCGGCTCTGAACCTCAATTACTTATAATAATAGATGTCGACGATATCGACGAGATGGAGAGGGCCGATGAAAATATAATATTAGAAACATACACACTGCATTTTACTATACCCGGTATCGATTCACGCTGGGCGATGAACGTGGTACGGATGATCTGGATGTTCTCGGCAGTGAACGTTTGGCTGGTTTCTGCCGCTAAAAGTAGATCGTGAATGCCTTAAATTTGTGCAATGTTTTTGCTGTTTTCGTCTGGCGAAAAGCGACAGCCAGCGGTTGCCCAATCAAAAATAGTTACAAACGATAATTACTGTCATAATTCTGTAGGCGCGAAACTTGGCACAATTTTAATCATTGGCTGTGGAAAAAGAGGCATTTATCAATAACGTTTTATCATTCAGTTTGTCCCACGTTAGGTGAATTTCGAGCTCCTAATTCGTTAACGATGAATCAGGATTAAAATGATATCGCGATATTTGCTACAAAGTAGGCTTTATCGCATAAAATACCATTGCAAGCGAAAATACGTTTTCTGAAGATTTAACGAACAATCACACGCAATTATCCTCTTAACCATTTTAGAGCACTCCTATTTAATTTTCGTTTCATTCTAGCGCTATCTATCGACTACACACAGGGTGTGCACACTTCTGTTCAGATCATACACAGAGATCCGAAAAAATTCACAACAGTTATTAACGAATTCGAGAAAATCTCGTAACGTGAGGACTGTGGGGAGATGAAGAGTGACGCAGCATCCTTTCATATGCGATTGTGTTTACCACCTCTGGTCTGGTCTTTCCAAAACAGAAAGAGACAGGCACAGGGATCATCACCATAGTGTGTGCTGCTTCTGCCTCCTCTCGTGGTGTTGAAGTGCACGTTTGCACGAGCGATGCCCCTCCGCCACGTTCGCGCGTATATACCAAAAAGGAATGAAATGAAACGAAGAAAAAGGAGGAATTTCGACCCGCATATACTTCCCATCGAAGCATACATATATACACAGCACACACATGTATGTATGCATACATACGCATACATACACATATTGTATATGTACATACTGCATAAGGGAGAAGAAGCATACGAGAAGCTTGATTATTCTACATATTCTTTTCTCTCTCGATCTTTTTTCCTTTCGTTTTCTATATCACATCCGCGACATCATCTCCAATCGGCACGTGTGCGTATATATGTATGTGTATACACATGTGATGTATATACACATGTGTACGGCAGTTCTCTGTCGGTTCTCTAACTCTGCTTCTCTCTTCAATCGCTCAAGGGATGATGAAGCACGAGTAGGTCGGTTCTATGGAATGCTGAGTCTGGCGTAAAGCGTGGCTGTGGTAGTTGTACGCCACGGTGTGCCTCTCATCCCGTGTCGTTCGCCGTCTCTTTCTATCGCTCTCAGTCGCGAAAAGAACCGGCGTGGGTGTGAGCGTAGCATTTCTTTATACCCCTTGATCGCATCGTTTTTTCTCTTTTTCTCTTTTTCTCTCTTATCCTTTATTTCCATCTCTTTTTCGTTCTCTCAATTTCTCTACATCTAATTTCGTTTGTCTCTGTTCCTCACGTACACTCTTGTATATATTCTCGAGCATATTCCACGCTTGAGGCTCTCCCCAGCTATCTTTCTTTATCTAATTTCATGTCTCGCGCTTTTTCTCTCGCCCTTCAATCATTTCGTCTCTCTTGCACTGCCTGCTCTGCTCGCCCCGTTGCCGTCCCTCGCCACTTCAACGCCCGATTCTATCTTCGTTTTTCTCATGCTCTTTCTCTCCCCTATACCCGTTACACACATACAAATTTACTTACACACACGCACACTGCCAAACATATATACAAACCTACAGCAGAGCATCGTGTCCCCGTACCGTATCTCTCTACTCTCATGCGCTCCTCCACGTTCAGACTCCATGACCATCATTCCTCCCTCCCCCGCTCTACAATCTGCCCATACATCTCTTCTCTAGCCTACGGCTTTCTCGCCGCCACCGCGAAAGGTTCTCATTTTGTTTACACTCGGCACTGGCAATCCTCTACGACTCTTCAAATAAATGATATATATATATATATATATATATATATATATATATAACACGTTATATCAGCTGCCAAGAAACAGACGGGCGTAACTTTGCGGTCTCGATTATGTAGAGTTACATCCTCTTCGAGTTGGGTCCGCATGTATATATGCAAGAGCACTCGACGACTATATAGCACCTTGAACACCCTCTCGAGGGGTTTCCCGATAATTCATATCGATCATAAATATTTATTTTGTCGATTCGATTGGCCGGATTTTTTGATGGCCAGTCATAATGGGTTTATTCTCACCCTTCCTGCTCGTATTCCTCCGTGAATGCATTTCGTTAATATTTTTTTTTCTGTTTGATAGAGATTTTGTCGCTTAATTGGTGGCCAAGATTCTTTTCCACCCCTCAATTCTTTCCCCTATTCCGTCGTTTTGTTCCTTCTGTTATCAATGGAGGTGATTTCGTGCCGCAATGCTTTGAGTACCACTGCGACTGGACACACGATCCGCCACGATAGTGAAGACGGGGAAGAGAACACGTCGAGTTTGCGGGATGAGAAGATGAGGAGGTCGAGGAGGAAAAAAAAGAATCCGAAGCAGCTGGGAGAGAGACAGAGGAGTAAGAATACAAACTCCGATGTCGTAAGTTCGATAGGGACGGACGACTTTTGTCAAGAAAGGACCGCATGAGCGAAGGGTGTATGGGCGGAGAGGAAAAAGGCGATAAGACGGAAGATACCGGCATTACTATTCTTTCTTTTATACCCTTAATTTTGTGTATGATTGTACATAAATTTAAGGCCATTCGATCTGCATTTGTACCGGCCTGATCACAGTACTAGACATACTGTAACTTCCGGAGATGAAACGCATCGCCCACCCCCCTCCTCATTTAGTCCCATTCAATGAAAACACGACTGTCGATTAACTTTTTACGATTTTGAAGTTTCCCGTGTGGGTAAAGATACCAAGCCTTCCAAGCGGGGCTTTAATCAACAGTCGTTCAGAAAGAAAATCACGGAAGCCCGACCCCGAGCTAAAGATTTACAATTTCTAGCGAAAATGACATTTTTTCGAGCTTCTCTCTGGACCACTTCCATCTAATCGAAACCCTTGGGCAGCGAAAATCGTAAAGGATTGCAGTTTTCATGCTCCAGTTCGAATGTCGAGAATGTCTCCAGTTTGTCGCTTTTCCACGATTCGATCTAAAACTTAAGAATGTTATTTAGTTTCTGCAATTCTCCCATTCACAGTAACACGCGAATATGTTAACCGTTTGTATAATTTGACTTTATTTTCAATTTGTTACTTTATGGTCAATTTGATTTTTGAGTGGGCGATCGAAAGTGACGTGTGTGAAAAGCGATGTTTCCTATATTTTCCTGAAAATTCGGAAGACTTTGAGAACCCTGATGCACTTAGCTACGATATACTACACTTTTGCGTTGGGCAAACCCCGGAATCATGGCGCTCAATTGCAGTTCATCCAAAGTACGGCTCGTGTTTTCTAAGCAGCCGAAACACGTGAGGTGCATCGTTTTAGAGAAGAATAATCATCGAGGAAAGGTGTTTGCAACCAACAGTACAAGAAAGAGAACGAATTATTTCTTTTGTTTGAGCAATTATTTTTCTTGACATCTTTTGTATTATTTCTTTAAAAATATCAATGACATCCAGCAAAAGTTGAAATCTAACGGCCTAATTGGTTTCTTGCTCGTCGCGCAAGTGATCGCTCCATATGGCGACTTTCGGGTGTTGTTTATCACACCCTGAAAAAATTGACACAAATTAATTTTTTCGTGTTGAAAAAATTGTTCATGTTCTTTGTTGCAAGATTGACATTTGACGGAATGTTATGCAGAAACTAGACAGGAATTTTGGCTATTTTCAATTCAATCCAACTATTATATTCCGAGTCGGAGGATTGAGAACCCCGGGAAGTCAGTCTGCGACGGGAACCCAAAGATGGAGTGAGAGAAGGAGAGGGTGGAGGAGAGATGAATAAACAATGAGAATATCCCGATTAGGCGAAAAAGCGTCGAGGGCGTTA
Source organism: Heteropelma amictum (assembly GCA_959613375.1). Classification (NCBI taxonomy): domain Eukaryota; kingdom Metazoa; phylum Arthropoda; class Insecta; order Hymenoptera; family Ichneumonidae; genus Heteropelma; species Heteropelma amictum. Next base: position 5,050,268 of record OY390723.1, read on the forward strand.
GGGGTTCCTTTTTTCACGAGTTTTACAGTAAATAGTCGACAAAAACGTGTGTGCAGCTTTTACGGCTTTTGGTCTTGGATATATTATGAACAATTCCCACCTTCTTGTTTTTTTCCTCTCTCTCTCTCTCATTCATACTCCCTTACTTTGTCCAACGGGAACTTCCGCAAGAGTTGAGCATCTCTGTCGAGAGGGGTTTGAATAAGTAACGAGGGCATGCGATCATTTCGTCCTCTCCAGCGGATTGAGTGTCTAGTTGAGATTTTTTCCAATTCGTTGACGCTTGCAAGGGAGAATCCTCGGGAACTCGTGACAGGTCAAGAACAGTTTTGCATATTTTCTATTTATTAATTGTTCGAATATTCCAAGTCTTACTATTATCGTGAATATTCGTTAAAAGATCTGTAATCTAGACGAAGAAAATGTTGAGCTTTGTTTCCTGAAGCATCCATTTAAAAGCTATAGTTTCGGCACTTACCGTCTTGTATCTTATTAAAAGGGCCGTTATTTCTCAAGTTGACTTGTTTCAGGCTGTAATCCGATGATACGGAGAGTATGGAAAAGTAAAAGAGATCAATGTGGGAAGTAACGGAAATAACACCCTTCTCTTCTTCTAATAAAAAGTGTATGCGGGGTTCGGAAGTTCATCCTTAATCGAAAAAATATCGCGCGATTGTTGTCGTTTTATTCGTCCCCTGATTAGTCGGTGAAATGAGAATAAATTTCGTGACAAAATTTCGTTTGCCTTTTGATGTGCGCCTATGTTATGTCTTTGCTTGAACTTGTTTTTTTTTCGCTTGCTTAACAGTTACTGGATTATGTCAGATCAAATTACATAAAAAATTAAGGCGCTGCAGCGCTATCGTGCAATCGCGCGTCGGTGCGCGAGGACCCACCCCTACATGTATATGTACAAATACATGTATATGTATAAATGTCACATACAGATGATGTACAGCATATATAGATGGTTGCAGATAGTTGAATCAGTTGTGATACCGGGGACCTAAAAATGTACGTTGTAAATAAGGTGGATGACCATTGCAAAAGGCAACATTAATTGCCAGTGAAAGAGAAAAAACTGAAAAATTTCTCCATTATATGTATATTACAATACCTATATTTATCTCTTCATCATTATCGCATTTATCGCCAAACACTAACATTCTTCAAAAATGACATTATTGTTGCTTCATCCTGAATTCATCCCAATGAGTGCGTTCGGCAATTCAGCCTTTTTCTCGCACTATCTTTCCCATCTAGGCTACATCCTACATGCAACTCGGATGTTTTTGATTATTCCATATGATTCGTCGGACATTATCCAATCGATGAATCGCAATTAAATGAAGAACCGAAATTGAATTTTTTTGGTAGAATGTTACATCGAATATTTCACTTAAAACAGTTTGACGTAAAAGCAGCGTAACTAACGTGAGCAACTATGAATGACGGTCGTGAGTAAAAATGAATAAAAAACGCATTAAAACAGTCGCACAATAAAACCGATATGTAGGCAGCGACGGAAAGGCTGAATTAACGAACACATAGGCTGAATTCTCGAACGCACCCTATGACATCCATCGGGTAAAAAAAGACGACCCAAGAAAAAACGTCGATCTATGAGTTGCGAAAATCAAGAAACTAAGAAGTTTGTTGCATAAGCGTTCTGAATTATTTCAAATGTATTTATTGTTTTTACTTATATTATTATTTTGTCAATAAGCCACAATAATTCGTGATCCACTATTGCTTTTCCATAAGAGATCGTACTTTTAAACATTGGTATGGGATCGAAGAAATGTAGATTTTCAAATGATTAAAAATCATTTGCCAAAATGAGCTATTTCAAAAATATTTCGTTGACTGTATATTCAAACTTTCATACCGTCGCGGTCGATGTCAGATTTTGTACTTGTTCCTTTTTTTATTTTGTGCATTTGCGATGTATTGGAATCATAGTTGAAACAATTTTTTTGCTGTGATTATACCAAGGGTTCGTTGAATTCAAGAATGATATTTTCGTTACGTAATATATTTTAATTCCCTCCTCACGAATATCCCTAACACAACATTATTATTCGTCGTAACAAAAAACGCCTGATAAACGTAATCGAGATAATCGAAAAACTGAATAGAATTATAACGTCAATAAAATATCCACACGTACACATACACACAATGTCCTCCTTCTAAATTGAGAGGAGAAGAACGCTGATGTATTATGGTGATTTTGATGACAGTTCAGCCGATTTAAAGAAACGCAGAACCCATTTTCGAGTTAATTTAATAACCAATTGAATGAGACTATTTTCGAATTGATCGGTTAGGAATAAGTCGATGTTGCCACGGTTGGAAAATTGCGAGCAAATTGTGGCATGACAATTTTGCTGGACCCAGAAAAATTATAAGCGCTTATAATGAGCGACAGCTCGCGAACGCGTCGACCAATCGAGCACATATTTTTTGTGACATAATTATTGACGCCTTTGACGTGAGCAGGGCTGTCGAGATAACTATCCTCGCAGAGGAGATCCAGGCATTTCCTATGTACACCGTTTTGGCCTTCGATATTTTTCGCATGAAAATACTGAGTATCATAAATTTAAATTGAAAAATGTCAACCGAGGACAACAATTAGAAAATCAACAATTGAAATGAGAATTCAGTTATTACCTAGAATAACCCCTATGAAGAGCCAGCCACCCCTTAAGGATGAGAAAGGCATCGCATGTTTGGTAACAAATTTCGATTCACAAATCGAGGCCGATTTTTATGTATCGCACTTATGCGATTCCTTCCTAGTATCTCAAGAGAGGAGCCCCCTCTTTTTGGCACAGGCATTACTCTCAATAACGGCCGAAAACTTATTTCAATCGTTGAATCTCCTCTGATATTCTCCAACTGAAATTTTCAGTACACGAGACATTTGACGTGAAAAACATGGAAAAACAAACGGTGCACATGGCAAATATCTGGCATTTGTACTGTCTTCGTGACAGTACAAATGCTTGTATCAAGAGGACCAATAACCATGATGATGTCACAAAAAACGATATGTGCAGGATAGGTCGATATGTTCCTCAATAATACCGCCCTTAAACGTTTTTAACTTCCTGGGCCAGTAAATCCGGTTGGCATTATCCCATTCGTACTTGTGGGATTGTATACCTAATAATTTGCACGAATTACCACATGTGACGCCATCGACTAATTCTCAATCGATTAATTCAAAAATGGTCTTAATTGATTTATTTTTTATTTACCCGGAAGTACTTCTTTGTATCGGTCGACCTTTTACCAAAATGATTGTGAACCTTCTACTTCAAAAGGAGTAGCCCCTCCGCGGAATCTGACAAGTTTCTTAGTTTAGATCTTTGAAAGGGTGTCCGGTGATACGTATATATCATTTACCCTACCCTATTTATAAGCGCTACTGTCTCTCGCAGATACGTTCGTGTTGATTTGTGTACAGAAAGAGCCCAATCTCCTCTATACGTTTATCATTCATTTCAATTTCTGTTCGGTATCTCCCGAGCGCGATGATAATGGTTCCAGATAAAGATGGTTGAAGAGGAAAGAGGTGAGTATTGAAAGAAAAAATATGTTGCCGCTTGTATGTGTGTATGTGTGTAAGATAAAGAAGAGGGTTTTCTGTGTGTTTACTTTAACGATCGAGAACCGTCTGTTGACTCAAGTGGACCGTTAGCGAGGCATCGCTAACTTGCAGCGTCAACTCTGTGCGAAAGCTGCGTACCTACCGTAACTACAAAAAGGAGAACGGACTATCATCGTGCAGCCTGGAATTTTGTTCTATCTCTGCTGATTCTGCTCCAACCCTTTTTTCCATTCTCTTCTTTGCTCAACCTTCCTTTCTCCTGTTTTTTCTGTTCATCGAGGTCCACCGACATCGACACTTCCGCTTTTCTGGTTCACTGTTCGCAGAAATCGTTAGAGTATACGAAAGTATACCCGAGAGTGACTTCGTTCATCTCGCACTTCCTCTTTCTCCTCGTCCAATTAGACCTCCCAACCAAAAAATTCGGTTGCTTTTTAACCGTAGACAGATGTAGAAGCTTCACGGTGTGTGTATACTTTTCTCTCAAGCGCGAAAAGCCGTAATTTTCGGCATAAAACATGTACATTCATATGTATGTGGGGACTACGATCTAACGAGCAGATGGAGAAAGGTAATGACCGACCTTTTTTCACACAAAGAAAACTTTGTGCGATGAAGAATGATTATATGCATTTGTTTCGAGCAATCTATGATGTTGAAGCTTGCGTCATATTCCAACACGACGAATACATGAATTTTTGTAATTACTTTATTTTAAATTTTCCTCAATCTCTATTCGATTTTCCGTTTTATTTCGATTTGCAAAAGTATCATAGGGTATACTGACAAAAAAGAGACTTAATTATCCTTTCGTTGTACTTCAAGAATTTCTTGAACTATTATCTTTACTACATCGTAGGCAACTGAAAGACAATTCGACTGCGTGCTTTGGTGTGATTTTCATAAAGTTCGATATGTAAATTTTATGAGATTCGGAGAAAAATCGTCATACACTTATGAACTTTATCTGACCTTTCAGTAGTGCTCAGATTTGCGGACATGTTGGACCAAATTTCGGACCACCCAGGTTGTGATTTAGATTCTCGATTTCTCATTATATGGAAGTATAACATATAATACAGTTACTATACAGACATCGACAATAACGGAATGGCAGTTACATGATATTAAATGATAACATTTTTCAAATAAAAAAAGTTGCAATTTCTATTCTGTTTTAAAACATTCTAATGATACAAATAATTACTCTTACATCGTTAGTGAAGCGATATTTCGTGCTTTATTTTTCAAGCAAATTTTTGCCCGCCGGTACTGTGGAGCCACTTTTTCTAGTCAGTCTACGTCCGGTTTTCTCTATATTCACTGTCCCAATAGCAGAATTATGTTATTATTACCGGTAGAGTCGAGTGGGCTTTGATGGGGCACTAAAACAAATGGAATCCTCGTCGCGCGATATACAACGAGGTTCATCGGGCCTAAAGGCTCAAAGTATATTGCAGACTCCTTTATTCCAATACGCTGTATCTCTCTCTCTCCGTCTGTCTCCCTCCAAGGTATATACGACCCATTATACGTACGCAATTCAGTCGGAACAAAAGTGGAAATATAAGGGGAATAAAAGCGTTAAAAATTTTATTTTAATGTTTGAGGATGAATCGGCAGTACAATCGTAGCAAAAAATAACTTCACTGACATTTTAAGTACTTATAACGAAATTCTGAAATAGTTATGAATAATGATATGTTCGTATGTTCTCCAACGTCTGTATGACAATTTATCAGACAAAAATATTATTTGTCATATGGAATGTAATCATCGTTTTTTCAAATGCACTTGACAAAATTCTTCAATCGTTCAACGCACACCTTCGTTTAATACAATCATAATATATTTGAAAAACTGGAATATCGAAACTACAACGTGGTAATTCAAAAGAGCCTATTTTATAATGAATTCGTATTACACGCAAAGATTTTTTTAAAACATTTATCGAAAAACTGATTTTCCCCAGTTTTCTTAATAATTGTTCAATAACTCCGTAGTTTAAAATTAGTTTGGGTGTTTTTCCCAGGTTTTCATAGCAACATCAAGTACTGAAAATTGTCGGTGTAACTTATTATTTCTGTTACTATTTACAATGAAATAATAATCCTTAAGGTATTCCTATTGCGACGGAGCGTAGTTTATAGGGGCATAAATGTTTTTAATGCGTATTTCATAACCGCACACCATTAGATACAGTAAAGTATTGGAATATAAACATATGATTGTAATAAATGGAGAGAAAGACGATGCTTTTTCAAGTACAATGTTTTAATTTAGACATTTTTCCTTTTTTTGACTGATGGTGCGCATAAGTTCCACGTATCAATACGAAATAGTTTCAACGTCATATCATATTTGATGATAAATTCAGACAGTTGGCCTTTAACATGTGCCATCGTATCCATATTGCCATCACGAACGTTCGAGTTCGTGCCACCACATTATGTAAAGTTCTTTTTTGAATGTTTTGATGTTCAAACACTCGGTGGCCCTATTTTCTTAATAATCTAGTGAAATTAATATAATAGATTAGTTAAAACCACGATGGTTCGTACATGGAATATTTACAGATATTTATCACGCAAGTAGTGAAATAAATATAGCTACAGATATTGTCCGCTATTTAGTTTTCACATCAATAATCGAAAATGTTACAAATTTTCTTCAAAAGTTCTATATTGGTGCATAATAGAGCCGAACTAGGTTTACTGAGTCGATTAGATCCAGCGCCTGTCCAGGTACGCTAGATAGGAAAAACTTGCGAAGGGCTAGACGCACGATAGTTTCTTTCCAGTGAATTTCGACACCGGAAAATGTGGTTTAGATTTTTTCCGAAATATAATGGTGTGAGATCATCATTTGTAAAAAAAATCGTGACTTTTGAGGATTTTCATTTCTTTTATGCATACATATATATGTATGCGTAACGTGTGTCGCGATCGATAAACGCACCACGACCTACGACATAACAACTATAACTTGTCTACCGTGAGTTAAAAAAAACTCCATCGTAGAGTCATCAGAAAAATAGTTTTTCCAAGCGAATAATAAAAAGGAAAAGAGCAACAATATATTACTCTGCAGTAGTAATAAAGGTAACCTAATGAATGAATCTCCGGATGGTATGGAAAGACGAAACGATCCAAGAAAGTCGCGTGTGCGGGTATATAAAGCAGGGAAAGAGAGAAGCGTCAGCATCAGCCGAGGGTGAAATGTGGAAGTAACCCGAGTCGGAGGTGTGTGGATACGTGGCACTGTAACAAAATTGCGAAATCCCTGGACGCTCAATTAACGAGTAACAGTATATCCGATAGTTGGAGCACGGAAAGAGGGGGAGCGGAGTGTATGTGTTGGACGACCTACACATAAGGGGCTTCTACGATTACGCACTGTGGCCTGCACACGAAATGAAAAGAAAAAGATGGAGGAAAATGAAGAAGAGGGTGCGGGATGGAATGAATATGGGATTTGATGGATAATGCAATTTCGGAAATACGCACATAAGCACGTATATTATATACCGTCGTTCGAAATTATAAGTATATACAATTTTGCTATTTAATTTACCTCGGTAAATTTAGTCTTCAATAATGATCGTTACTAATGATGATATGAAAAATCGACCATTTCTGTGGGATACGTGAAGCGTAATTCTGTAATTGCTTCATTATGCTAAAAGGACTGAACGTGATTTTAAGAAATTTTGTAGGATTTTGTATTTTGTATTTTGTCCTCGGACTTGGAATAAAGAACACGGGGGATACTTCGAAGGCTCCAGTAAGATAGTTATACATATAATATTATCAATGCAAAAGTCACTCTGCCCGGTTGTTCTCTTTTAATGGCTCAATCTTTCTATGAAATTCGGCAGCTGGATAGCTCGGAACTTCGAGAACAAGATATACGCTATCTCGCACTTTTACAACAAACCGTACTTTCGTTTTTTGTCTCTGGGTAAGATATTTTTTTATAGCCCCAACAACCCATTCTTTTGTTTTGAATGATCCAAAGTCAGATACTCACTTTTGAGCACGTTTTTCGCGATAGCTTGTTTTCGTATTAATGATTTTTCTGCTTTCTTTAAATATCCCCGTATACGTAAGTCTGGTAGATATGAAAAACTAGATTCCGCGTGAATGACATCACATATCAGCTAGTTGAATATATGTATAAACAAATTGTCTTATAGGATATTACATGTAAGAACAAGAACAAAAAATACAGAATGAGAGAAAGCGAGGGATCGAGTGAGATGAAAGCGAATCCACGGAAGGAACAAAGTCGAAAGAGCCAGATACTCACGCGCGTATAGTCGGGAACCAACGGGGCGCCCTTAAGCTGATCGAGGTACGGCGTTGCCAGGACACCGCACTGTGACCCCTCAAGGGACAGTTTGGATCGTTGGCGGTGACGTAGGGTGCCGTACAGCTCGTGCAGCACAGAACCTGGAAAAATTGAAAGGCAGGACACAGAGAAGCCACTCGAAGGGGCTATTCGGAAAATTTATGGACCCCCATACATGGTGTATACATAACTCTGTATTGTGTATACATATATTCGTGAAACGTTTAAAATTCGTACAAGTATTTCTTTTTCGACGGTCAAAAATATATTGTTTTTCTATACAGACATTTTGTGGAATTGATGCATGGAAGATGATTGAAAATTCTGGTTTGAAAATGATAAAAGTTAGGTTTATTCTAGTTTGACTGTCGTGGCTCTTGAACTTTCAGTTCGCCCGAACGATTCGCATGTTCTTTGTAAAAAACGATAAGATCCGCCTTTTATCTCATTTTTTCATCGTTCTTTGAAGGTGGAAGGAATTGCTTGTAATTTGTACTTATACGTACCCATTAACAAGTATCCGCCACGAAATGTTTTCAATAAAATGTATCGATTTAGAAATACTGACTATTGCATGTAATGCAGCGTTTTTTTCTAATCTTGAAGTATCTGTGCGCACGCTGAGCCAAATGTGTCACTTTTTTGGCACGTTTTGTCGTAAAAAAATGCATACATGACAATTTTATCACGACGCCAGTTTTCTCAAATTATGATCACCGTCATACATACAAATGCCATGAATGGATTTTGTTTGATGGAGTAAATCGTGGAATTGCTATTGACTAAATACTCTGTCCACACCACCTTAAATAAATACCTCATCAATGTAGAATTTGTACACAATTTTCGCATTGATTTAAAACCTAATTATTGTTCAATCTATAAGGTCCTTTTTAACTCAATTAAAAACTATGTGTGGATGCTTTCGTGGATAACAATTTTCAATAAAAATATATAATGGTAAATGTTCATTGTACAAACATTTGTACAAAATACCGCAAGAATTTTTTTTATCTATTCCAAAAGAAAGTATAAATTTACGAAATGCAACTGACTTTTTAATAAAGTGTAGCCTTTTTCTCGTTTTTTCTAGAAAAATCGGAAAAATCGCACGCATGTCCGGAAAAATACGTGAATTCATTTGATACAGAAAGATAGAATTTTACAAGTATTTAAATTGAAATGTTTGTAGAAAAGTTTTCGATACCATTAATATTTTTAAATCCATATTATATACCCGGAATTTTTCATATAATTTATTTTTTATGAAATTTTTATTACATCGCCGAGTATTTGAAATTCTGATTACCCTTTGTGTAATTTAGTGGCAAAATAAAAATCATACTTACATTTTGACATGTTGTTGGTTGTTACAAGTTGCTACGTGACTTCACTAACCAACGTACAAAAAAAATAATATCAATTTTACCTAAACGATTAATGAATAATAAAATGAATAAAATGAACTCCATCATCTTTCAAAAGTTGCTAGACACTTTTTTTTAGAAAAAAATCGAGCCTACTGACTCACCTCCATCGAGTTTAACTCAATATGGACATAAACTGAAAGAAATTGAAACATATTGCTCTCCGAAAATGGCCCTCCCAGAGTGCGAGTAACGCCGTAGACTCACATATGTGTGCACGTTACGTTCCTGGTTATATTCCTCGATATAGGCTGGTGAACGGGAAATATGAAAGACGGGAAGTATGAAGTGGAAGTCACACGCGAGAAGACGATGACGATGTTCGCTCAGGAGTTGCACATGGGCTTTTTTATGAAAGAGAATTAAAGAGTGTGCCAGGACCCCTCCGGTTGTGGCCATGACAAGAAAGTTGGAGGGAGGAAAAAACGCAAGGCACGCAATAGGAAACCCCGATTGCTACGAAAAAAACGAAAGAGTTGGAAAAGTCACGAGAAAAGTGTATGTGTCGTTCAGGCGAGTGGGGAGCAGTATTTCCTTCTTGCTTCTCGTTGTCATTAAACCAACTCTCCGTCATTACAAATGTCCTCTTTGAACACGATATCACTGATACGCCCGACATCTGTAATAGTCTACCCTTATTTTCTCTCTTTACCCAATCTGCGAACACGCCATGCAAATTTTTCAAAGCACATGCGATTGTAAATGGTTGTGAGATGGCTCTTGTGCGGGGCGGACAAGACAGCCGACTGATCGATTATATTGGCTACGAAATGGCGTGGCCGAACTACAAGACATAGTAAAATTTGAATTGTAGGTTGATTTTTAAGAAATGGCGACGTGAGACAAGTTTATTTTACAACGAAAAATATGAATTTTTTCAACCACTTTATTTGTTTTTCCCTTCCCATTTACGGGTCTTGTACATTTGGCAATGACAAAAGTGTGTCCGATACATCACGAGATACCGGCAAAGGACAAATGGGAATATTGGTTTTTTTACAAATTTTAAAAATGAAAAATAAAAAATAAAAAATAAATACCAGAAAAACATTATTTTCATCGACATTTAGTCTTGTTGAAAACATTGAAATTTTACAATTTCTATAATACGACCAGTATTGCCTTTTTTGTTTGTTTTTTTGTATGTTTGCTCATTATACTGTAACAATTTTTTATGGAAATTATATAACGATTGCAAGTAATTCGATTTTTTCGTCGCGATTTGTAACTTGCGTATACTTCTTCAAAATCTTCAATACAATATTATCGTCCACGGAAATAGTGTAGGACTTTTGCTGCTCTAAAATTTTCACGACAATAAGTATAATCCAAGTAGATTAAGCAGATCTCAATGTCAACTTGAGATTCGCAGTTCGAAATGGCATCGTTTCGATGAGATACATCTCAATTTTGAGAAAGTATTTCGATGTGTCCAAAGATACATGTATGTGTGTAACGCTTTAAAATGAGATTTCTACAATTAAACCTTTTCGAAAATTGCTTGGAGAAAGAAACTAAATAGTGAAACAGTTCAAATTGAATAGTCATCGGTTTTGTCGATGATCATAATTTTTGAAACGATAACGTTTTCGTATGTTGAAACAACTGCTATTTCAACAATTTGTGTGAACAAAAAGCATAAATATTTGTTGTAAAATACATTTTATTGCGAAAAAGTAAGTGAATAAGAATGACCATTGAAAAGAAGAAAACCACAATTCAGATGCTTTTCTCGAGTGAAGAAAATGTGGACCAAACTCGAAAAGCGTGAGGAAGAAATAATAAAAATTCACGTGATAGCGATGCGTGTGGGTAGATGGGGAACCAGTCGACGATTCCTTCATTTATCAGAAAAAAAGAGGGAGGGGTCCGAGGAGGAGGAGAATGCACAACTTCGTATAACGATAAGTGGTTCGTGATAAGGGCCAAAAGCGCGTAGGCGCGCAAACCGAACGTGTTCTCCATTCCGCGTCGCCGACTATTTCACCATTGACATTCCCGTTTGCCGTCTTGGAACACCTTTTTTTCTACTCCGAAAGATGTGCGTACTTGTCTTATGAGGTCGTCTCATTTTATTTGCTTACCTCTTTTTTTTTTAACGTTTCAACTTTTTTAACTTTTACACCCTTCCCATTTGTAACGCGATTCGTGTTAACCATTGACAAGCGACCGTGTAATAAATTATCTCAATGTAGAATAATTCGTACCACACCATGCCTTGTTCGATTTATCGAATTTGCCTCGTGTTATAAAGCGAGTGATATTTCATCAACAGCCGACTTGTCGTAATTGTTGCGTAATGGAAAATACTGTTTACGAGAATCTGGCTTAAAATCGTCTTCTTCCCAAAATTCCTAAAATTTCCTTCTTCCCAATGGTCATTCTTCTTCACCTTCTCTTTCCCAATAAAAAGTGTTTTATAACAAATATTTATACTTTTTGTTTACACAAATTCTTGAAATAAAAATAAAATAAAAATTCAGTTTGAAGTGTTTCGCTATTTGGTTTCTTTCTCCAAGCAATTTTCAAAAAGGTTCAATTGTGGAAATCTCATTTTAAAGAACCACACACATGTATGTATCTTTGGACACATTGAAACACTTTCTCAAAATTGAGATGTGTCTTAACCAAACGATGCCATTTCGAACTGCAAATCTCAAGTTGACATTGAGATCTGCTTAATCTACTTGGATCATACTTATTGTCATGGAAATTTGATAGCAGCAAAAGTCCTACACTACTTGACGGAGAAATAAACGTCATTGGTAATGCCGTATAAAAGTATAAAAATAATTAATCGTATAAAGCACTGTATAATTTCAAGGAATCTAATATCAGAGATTTATTGGGTAATGATTTAAGGAAAAATGTTAGGTAAATATTTGGAAAATATTTTTGTTTTTTGTACAAAATAAATTTGTTTATTCTTTAAAATAGATCTGAATATTTACAGAGCTATCTCATTCATGAGAGGGCCTGTTCTTTTTCCCAATATTTTCAGAATAATATACGTTCGAACGAAGCCGTTCGGTCGATATAGCTCGAGGTTTTCTTATGGAAGATATGAAATTACATATGATGAGTGCACATTTTTTTAATATGTAGAATAATATGAGGATTTTATAATAATCATGATCAAAAAATTAAAAAATATGTATATTTTTTCAGGCTTAAATGTCACTGTAAAGAAATATTTTCTGAATGGTTGGTAGCGCAGGGGTTAAGGTCCGCGATTTAGGTAGTTATAAAGGCAGGTGTATTAGGTTCAATTCCCAGTTGAAGCAAAAAATGTTGTATCACACAATTCACTGCAATATCGTTTCTGGTGATATAATGTCAATATTAAACATCTCCAGAGTTGAATTTATTTTTGTTCGATTACTTATTTAAACATACGTTATGGGGTGTAACATTGAAATTCGGATGAAGTGCGCTGAAAGTCGTCGATCTAAAATAGACTGCGTGAGGATCGCACAATTGGCTAAAAGAGTCCAAAATCTAGGACGAAGCGTCCAGAGAAAAGGGAGAGTACATAAGAGGAGAACAGGTCGAACGGTCGATGACCAACGAAACGGACTGTGATAGCCGTAGGGCAGCGTGGCGTGGCAAGGGGTGCCGATTGTCCTGTTAATCGAATTGTTTCATTTGTTTATTAATTTACTCATTGTCAATAAATCTTCATTTGTTCGTGAGCGGGGCAGGGCATTCTTTCGCATTTTGTTTCTCTTGAACCACACGGTGTGCTTAATTTAATGCCCTTCCCGAATTTTCCCTTTTTCACTCGTTGGAGAGCATTTGTCGGTAAGAAACAAGACGACTCTTTAACACGTAGTTTTACGAATTTATTGCGTCTTTCTAACGGTTACAAGGAGAACAAGATATTGACTAGCTCGCCGACGTAGATCCACTGATTGGTCAACGGTTGGCTGAAGGTTGGCTGACATGTAGTGCCAACGGTGACGTCTATTGTCAACCAACGTCCAGCGAATGTCCAGCCAAAGTTGGGCTAATTGTTTGCCAGCGGTCGACAAAGCGTTGACTTCTTTGTTTCCTATAGCGCCACGCTGTACTAGATCATTCGTGCCGCCGTCCATCGGCCAACGATCGAGGGTGATTGGCCCAACGCCGACCCCAGTCCGCACCGTTGGCAATAGTTTTCCCCGGACTGCCTGCCCGTAGTAATATTGTAAATGCGAATGAAACGCTGTCTGTTTGCCACCTTTTCACGGCTAAGTTGCTAAAAGTTTGTTGATGAAATTTGGCGGGAGACAGTTTGCATCTCAAGGAAGAACATGGCTTATATCATGAAATTCTTTTAATCTTCATCGTTCATAACAAGCCATTATTTTGATTCTGTCATTAGGTCAGATGTTTCTTGACAACTCCTTTTGTTTTGAATGATTAAGTTTGATTTTTTTTTTATTTTATACGCCGCGGAAACGCAAAACTCATCAGACCAAAATATATTAATGCCACGTGAACAAAGTCGTAACAGCGAACGCTTAAATTCAACCTATTCACATATTTTAAGCTATCGCAAATAGCAACTTAACGACACTAAGAAGCTTTGCATAAAAATCGTATTTGATACGTCTGTTACGTCACGTATTCAGAAATTCAGCTTCCAGTTTTAGTTTAGTTTCCTTCAGGCTATGCACGCACTAATAATCTGCGTGATGTATTTATACCTTCACGAAGCTTCAATCCTGCAAATACACCATTCATAACGTTACCAGCAGAACCTCGACGCAGGACAAAGTGCCTGAGAATATTGAATTATCGATTAGGAATAAAAAAAGAGAAAAACAAGAAAAAGCTTTCAGGCAAACTGTGTTTCGTGTAGGTTACATGATTCGATTAGGTTACATGCTGCAAATGCACTATATCCGTACCGTTATTCGATTAAAACTGTTTGCTGGAAGCTTGAAATTCTCTTCAAGTGTGTATCTAAGGTAATCGCGTTAAATACTGGAAAAAAGCAGAGCAAAAAATAATAGTTCTTCGATATCGGGTTTTTTGGAAATACGTGTAAAAATGGACAATGGATGATTTTTTTTCTATGCTGGCTGTTTTTCGGATATTCAATTTTTGTGATTCAGTCATGATCATGTAAATGTGTGTATGAACATTGCTTCTTTTAACTAATTTTATCGTTCTATTGCATTCAGTCATTTGCACGTACCCAAGAGAAATGTATTATTTTTCAATTCGTACTGAAAGCAGTGACTATAAATCTAACATTTACAATTTGACTTACAGTATCTCGATTCCATAAATTTGTTTTTTTTCTCAAAAGAGGATGTAGCAAAGTTGAAGAGCCTGTAGTTTCAGACATTTGTTAATGATTCGTGTTTCATGGTATATGTGCGTGTATTTTCATACTACTATGATAATAAATATTTGTTTAAATCCTGTAAAAAAAGTGGATAAAAAAGAATTGATCACAAAAATCATTCTCTTGGCGAGGCAATATTTCAACAACATATAATATCGTTTGAATGCAGCAGCCACTAGAATTCCTGGGCGTGTAGATACAGAGAGGGAAACAGAGGATGGGAAAGAGGATGGTTACAGGGGTTGAATATGGTAGAAGGTGCTGCCGGGCTTCGGGTGGAAATGACAGCCAGTTTGGCGATCTCCTCCTCCCCCCTCTCTCGTTCGTCCCCTTCATCCTCATCCCACTCATCATCCTCCTCCTCTTACTCCTCTCCTTCTATAGCGAGGGACCTCGAGTTCGCGGACGTAACCCAACTAACCCACTATCCCTACCCCTTGTAAGCCCCTGGCAACTCAACCCTGCTCGTTTGGAAACCCCATGGTTCGCATTTACCCCGCTCCAGCAGGTCTCTCTCGTATATCGACCCAGCGTATACGACAAGAGTACACGAAACACAGAAAACCAGGGAGAGTAAGAGAGAAACAGCACACACGATCCCTGACACTGCCCTGCACACATAACTTGATACATCCTCACATTCGAGTATTTAATTGGAAATTTGTATAAAAAATGCTTGCCAATTGGCCGAAAAAATGCTCATGAGCAATTTTTCAATTAATAATACCATTTGAAGGTACAAAATCTTACAGAATACGCGCGTGACGTTCGCGAACACACCATATGAATGTACAAACGATACTACATACTGTTTCGGGCTAACAAATTTTTACAGACCTATTCTTTTCGGCAGAATTCTACCTTTGGAGATAAGATACTTGCCACACCGGATTCCATAATACATGTGATGTTTGGAACACCCGCGAAATCTGTACGAATATATATCATGTTACGGAGACTCTCGTATGGAGGCTCTTCTTTAGAAAGTTTGATTGTTCAAATACTGGAAGTTGCATATTCTACGGAATTTAAAAAAAATGTGTGCATTTTGGAACACATTATTCCCTTCAAAGTGCCTACGTACGTTGAATAAATGGTGTTTCTGAAATTTGATTATTAAACATTGAAACTTCATCATTACACGAAAACAATGCAGTTCCAAATTCTTCTTCAAATAACTAATAATTTGAAAGCTATGTCGGAGATAGTTACGATGGATTATACTCTATATGCAATTATTGATTTGCTGCGGCGATATGCAGACGAAAGTTAACGTGCATAAGCGAGATATGCTCGCGAAAATTCCAGTTCACATGTATTCACGTATAGCAGGGAAATAGCTAGAAAAATTTTCAAAATTTTCCTTAATTACGAGGCTACGTCTTTAGACATGATGTATCGCAGGAGATTCAAGGTGTTCTGTTTATTTACGCATTTTGAATTTGCAGTCACATTGGATCAAAAAGATCTGTTTATCGTTTCAGAATGAATATCCATAAGTGCCTGAAAATCCAGCTCGCTGCGTACGACCTACAAAGTTTTAATTCATAAGACCAATAGGCATCGTTGGAGTTGCTTCTTAGTGGTTGTTTGAAATACTTATAAGAGTACGAGAGTATAAGAGAATAAGGCTCCATCCTATGTAGAAATTTTAGTGAGGAAAACCTAATGCCCTGATCAGGATTTCTCTAAACTGATCAGGGTACTTGACATGGATCGGATGTGGGATGAAATGCTTTTTTGAACAGGCTCCGATATGCTGTTCGCTAACGGGGAAATGATAGGGACCGGATCAGGAATTGATCGCGTGAATAACGAGAATAGTCCACAATTTATTATCGCCATTACCCACACAGAGAAAAAGAACGATAAATTCACAAAAATAAGATTCAAGCTACAAGTGCATATGTAAGTACATAAATGCATATAAATTTATATCTAAATATGTATCTATGGCAGATATTTAGAATTGCGGCTTCTCCGAAAAATGCCCATTAATTTTTTTTAACGATTCAATAACCTACCAGGCATTTCCAATAACGGTAATCAAACGGGGGAGCGTGACATTCTTTATTGGAAAAATTTTTTATCAACAAAAACTGTCGGAAACGGCTAGTTTTAGATTTTTTCGTCGACGCATTTCACTGGGGGAGGCTCGACAACATTCCTTAAATCTATCATGGAATACATCTCAAATAATGATAATTAGTTGGTGAGTGGGGGGAAAGGGGAAGGGAGTGAGGTATGTTGAAATAAACAAAGTTACACAATAAACAGCACAAAACACATTTATTACATGTGTGGAATGTAACGTGTATTAGCATCCGGCTAATTTTAGGAAACGCCGCGATTCTAAATATTTGCCAAGCTGATTTTTGGATACTGTGTGGGGAGGGCTTAGATAAGCTTAACTTAAAATTGTCAACTGGGATTTCCCATGAGCTTTCTCCGCCATCTTGAAAAAGGGGGTAAACTTTGTTTTTTTTTGCGATAACTCGGCTCTCCGTCATGATACGAACATTCTGATAATATACTTTTTTGTTGCGTTTTTTAAGCTCTACAATTAAGGGTATATGAATTTTTTTACCTACCGTTGATCGTTGTTGAGATATCGAACAAGAAGTAAAAAATTCAACGGTTCAAACTTGTTTAACGCTGCTTCCTCTTATCTCGTGATACATATCGAAAAAATGTCTATTATCAATCTCGTAAAGCATGCAAATATCAGCAGTTTTAGTTTTTAGTTTTATTAAGGCAAAAATTACGACTTTTAGCATGCCGTAAAGGTGGTATATTAGCGCGTTATATAAATATATAAATATGTTGCAACGGATTTACAGCTCTAGAGAAAATTATTCAAGTAAAATATAAATAATCAAATATAGCAAAATTAAATCCCATTCAACGGGATTAAAATCTCCATAAACGTTTTACGATTCCATCGCCTCACTAAATCAGTCACGAAAAATACATTGAATCACCTGTCACTACTCCCACTAACGAAAAGCGCAGCATGCCAGCATTTATTTCGTACGTATCAATAAATGCCAGCATTTATTTCGTATGCATCGTCAGGTGCAAATGTAGCTCGGGTTTTACAAAGATCCGCAAGAATGGGGTTGGCTATGAACAAACCATGGCCTTGAACCGATTATGGCGCAGGTTCACGCCACGCTACGTGAGCTTCTAAACCTTGTATCGTGCAAGTGCAAAGAATAATATGAAACTGCTTGTGGGTGCAGAAAAGCTGAAATTGTATGTTCCATTATTTGCCTAAATTGCAGTGGGCAAACATGTAACAACGTCACTCAAGTTGAATAAGGATGATGAAGATGAGGATCAAAATGATTCGGCTATCGAAAAAACATCTAATGTCGGTGAAAAATCTCTACAACTCGATGAGTTTTCTAAACAGGGTACCAAGGTACCAAGTGAGCCAGATTTGGCATACCGTCCGCCCGATTCTTTAATTGATCAGTTGATCAATTAAAAAGTTGGCGCTTCATTGGCTGGGACGGTCATCCGGAACGGATCACCGATCCAGAACGGATCGCTACTGGTATATAAGGATAATCTGAACCGAGAAGGCGTCAGAATTGGACCTCTCCAGCCCTGAAGATGCAGACTGCAACGTTTTCAAGACGTCGGCAAAAAGTTGATAAACGCGGCATCCATCCGGAAGTCTATACTATTTAAATACTATCGACAGTGGCCGCGAGAGCCTAAAAACTAAAAGAATTCTATTGTTTTTTTGTATTATTACGCTGTGTCATGAAAATCACAAGGTTTATCTGGTATGTTTCGCGGTACGAGGGTCGGAGGGAAATCGATATGATTTTGGTTATTAATATCGCAGTTAAGTGGTTTATGGCGGACCTTTGGCGCTCTCGAACGCATATTTCTGCTGAACCGTACGAGACGCTGTTTACAAGGAACGTCGAACGGCTAGGAGAAATTCTACTCAACGGACTGCAAAATACGTCTGTCTAAAAAGTAAAAAGACCTTGTAGTGATTGCAAGAAGCAAATTCTGCGTATTAGTTAGTGTGAGGTTGTGCTGAGAGCGCTCAAGTTCTTCTCTCTCTGGTGTGTTTTATTTTTTTATTCTACGCGTATCCTTCGGTTTATATGTGCAAATATAATAAACGGCGAGCGAACAAAAGAGAGTTAACCACACGTTTCTAGCATGAACTGGCTGTAAAATCATTGCAAAAAGCTTTATTCTTATTCGTTTTCTCTTCTTATTGCCGATTCGTTATTAAAAACAATAAAGTACATTTTTTCATGAATATCTCAAAATATGCTGAATAACAGCGGATATTCGCATACGATGAGTTTTACGACCCTATTGGGGGACAATTGATGAAAATTCTTTTTTCATAATGCTCTTTCGCATCGTAAATGTTATTCAATCATTGCGACATCTTGTGCTCTCTACCCTTACTTCAGATACGTAAAAGGGTCAACAACCGAACAAAAAAATTTTACGTTGGAAAATTTTACGTTGGGCAATTTTTGACCCCCTAAATATATTTAAAAAAATGCGTGCCTTCCCCCCTTCGAAAGTTTTTGTTTCCAACGTTGAAAGAGTGAAAATCTAAAAAACTGATGTTTTTATTTAATATTACATTGCCTTAAAAACGACTTGGGTTTTTTCGTGCCACCCACGACACGTCACGTGTCGCGGGTGGCACGAAAAAGTAAGAGAGCAAGAGAGCGAGAGAAAGAGTCAGAAGTATGGAAAGCGCATAAACACGATGGTGCACAACGCTTTTCTGCTGGCTTCTCTGGCTGTTCTGTGTTGCTCACTGGGTTGAAAAGATCGTGCGTGATGGTCAGAGCAAAAGTAAAAAAAGAAGGAAGAAGAAGAGAAAACGTGAAAGAGGTAACGAAAGGCTTACAGTAAAGGAGCAACATTGTCTGAGTGTGGAAAACGCGACCGGCGCGTGTCGAACCGTCCGTATATACTTCTATACTCTTTTGCCTTTCGTCCCCTTTTATATCTACATAGGTATAGGCTACATGCTATAGATCTCTACAGATCTCTCGTACAGCTTCCGTTTACGTTATCACGTAGACCTTCCGGCGACACTTGTAAGGTACTCCGTTCCGGATGAAGTTCTCGTAGAAACGGGGAAAAAATGAAACAAAAGTAACATGGAGTTTACCATACGTTCGTTATCTTATATTTTACACGTTATACGTGTCAGAAAACCGAAGGTTTAAAGGCTTTCTCCTTCTAAGGAGAAAAATTAAGTTCTAACGGATAACTAGGAGTCAAAGAAGATCACTGATGTACTTAAAGAAAGCGATTAAAAGAATGATGAGAAAGGCTAATGTTATCATGGATTGATTATTGGGAAAATATTAAAAAGTAAGAAAGATGAGGTAAAGGAAATAAGAAATGGAGAACGAAGAAGAAACAAAAGTAGCAAAGCATGTAAAGAAAATTTTGAGGAGACACTGCATAGTTAGAGATGGAAGAGCGGGAAGGAGAGAGGTGACGATGTAGATGAAGAAAATGAAGAAGATAAAAATAAAAGAAAGGTAGGAAAGAAGCTACTGTCCAAGAGAGTCCATTGTTGTGTCGTGTATTTCTCTTCTGCGGTTTCTCCGGGGTATGCGCAAGTACACTTTGTGCTCACTTTTGTGTAGACAGACGAGCGAAGCAAACGGGTGTTGTATACATAATGTATACATACACACAACGTTATAAATGCCGTGGATACATACGCTCAACATTATAGTTTTCATTCTTTCCCTTACGATAACCGCGAAACTTCATTTCTGTACGAAAAATGCTTTTTGCAAAATACATTGCTCCAGGCCCGAATTCATCGAAAGATATGGGGATTCGAAATATAGAAGAGGCGAGGGTTTAAAAAGGAAGCGGTGGCATCGAGAGTTCTCTATGTGCCTAATGAAATTTGTTACTAACTTTTCTAACAAATTTTAAAACCGTCTAGCTAGAGTGCATATCAGTCTCGTGTAAGCGTAAACATTTTTAGCCCGACAACTTTCTGGAAGAAAGACGGCCGGAGAGATGAATATTTTTCAACGACTGCTTATTGTACATTTTTTATGATCTTGAAGTTTGCATCGTTGGATCTGAACGAAAAATAAAATTTCCTCGGTTTTTCACACTCAATTCTCCGAATGTTCATTATATTTTCCATCTCTTTTTACGAGTGGTCATAATATTGAAAAATTGCTGAAACAAATTTGGCAGATCGTAAAATATTAAGGATGAAAAGAAAGTTTATTGTACATTTCGTTGGATTGCAACGATGCAAACTTTAAACACATCATTTGTTTAAATTGATCCATGTTCTTCCATCCCTATACGTTAGAGTAGTAACAGAATAACAGAATCTCGATTTCAAACGAGAATAATGACTACACCGTTTATATTTACTGTGACGATGTCTGAAGTCCTATTTTTACCCGCGCAGTACCCAATATTCTTCATATGATCTGTATTAAAAATGGAAGTTTTAATGTCTGCAGCCTGTTAAAACTAGGCAATTTTTGACCGATAACGCAGTAAAACTCGGGACGGCTAACGGTTATATCATAAATATTCAGTAGTACAATAAACGAATGCAACCCCGGCAGGGATGGAATGGTGTTAGAAAGGAATGTCTGCTTTCAGGCAGAAAACGTCAAATTGGTCTGAAGTCAGGTCATTTCGGCTGGCTGGTGACAACACGATGATAAATTTGAACTCGATATCCGTTATCCATTCTAAAGAGAAAATCGACTGTGACAACCGGACGAACAAAAAACCGGAAAGAAGTCCTATAAAGATTCCGTTCTTCCTTCTTGAAATACGAAACTCCAAGAAGAAGCCACTAGTTACTAAATCATCTAGGTTAGTAGTAGTAGCCTAGGGTAGTTACTGAATCATCTAAATTTTAGCTTTCAGTATCTTCCGGTTGCTGTTCAACTTTCATTAGGAATTTAGTTTGATAAAAAACAATTCGATGGCGTACAAGTTGCAAAATATATTTAAGTTTATCCATGATAGGCGATCAAGAAAAATAGGTAGATTCATCTTATGTTACGGAGTTTATGGAGCACACAGTAATTATCCGAAAATGCTTATTGCAACAAAAAACATCAAATTTTCATAATCCCTAAAAACTAGAATAATAATACAGTGGGCATAAAATGATAGTATGCGGAAAAGAAAATGAGCATAACTCAAATTAGATACTGTCTCCTTATCATTATAAATAATAATAACAATAATAATAATAGTAATATCAATATAAATAGAAGAACCTCGCTGCAATTTAAAACTACTTATTCATCCACGAGAGAGAGAGAGAGAGAGAGAGAGAGAGATTGAGGGTTTAGATGAAAAGGATGGGATAGAATATACTACAGAAGGGAATGGCACAGAAGAGGAACAGGTTTTTCAGGCTGTTCAGACTCACGAGAATGTAGGAGAGGGAAAGGAGAACTAAGAGGGGTTTATATAGTGCACGCGAGAAGCGCGCGGCTCTACGAAGCATGACTACCTGACGACGTGGCCCCCGGGCGAACCGGTGGAAAATTGTGAAACAGGTGCTCGTAAAAAATTCGACGCCTCTTTGGACCCAACGCGCATGTAGCATGCGTTTGTATGCGTTTGTGTGTGTGTATGTATAAATAATATACACTATGTATATATTGCTTCTCTTTTCATTCTTCTTTCCTCTCCATATGGTCTATTTCAGTTACTCGTTGTTTTACTCCAACTCTTACACTCTTGATTTTTCTCACAAACCCATACGTAGATTTCTTTTTGAAACGGTTATCGAAGGCATTTCTACGTGAGACTCCAAATTTCATTCTTCGGCAAATTAAATTGACGGTTTCCACAAGTTTCATAGGCAATTGTCCATGAAATCCTGGTGGTATGTGCATAGTAGCAGGGCATAGTAGCAGACAGAATGAGAAATATCAGCAATAAAATTTGTGGCATGCTGCCTATTCATCGATCGTCGTACCAGTATTTTCAGAAGGGTCCAACCCTTAGGTATATATCTTCTTGCGCGTTCAGCGGTCTATAAATAATTTGTTCATAATTCTTTCGTCATATGACGAAAATTTTTGGCGAGTTATTCGATTCCATGCGCCGACAATATTGCGCCTCGTTGAACCTCGGACATCTCCTGGTGGAATATTCGAATTTTTTTTATTTTCCATGATTTGTAACGATCGCGGCTTCGTTTACCTTATTGAGTGAGACATATCCACACATTTTTCATTGAAAACATTTCATATATTTCATATCAATAAATGTATAGTTACACTGAGTCGGAATAGATTGTTTATTAACTTTGGATTGTAACGCCTATACTCCTTAGCCGGTTGTATTTTTAAAATTGCTTTTTACATAAGAAGCAATAGGATTCCAACATTCTAGGCTACTCAGAAGCTGTATTTACCCATATTGTAAGTCGCTCTAGACCCGTAAAACGAACGGTTGAAATTAAGAAATCAGGAAACATGGAGCAGCTTAATTTCTTACATAATCCATTTTTGCCACATCTTGAACAGTAACGTTCAAAGTGTATTCCATAATTGTTGGACCAGACTCCGACGGACGATTTCTAGACGACAATGTGGATTCAAAAATCAACGGACAACTCAGCCTAATATGTTGTCCCCGGAATTCTACGTACAGAGTTGAAAAAAATTGTATTAGATGAGAAATCTTTAATCTGAAAATATTTTTATCCAGGGTCGAATTTTCTAATATTAATTATTATTATGGAGGCTACTTGTACTATGATTTATAGCAGTTAAACAATCCATCACTTTATAAATGGTTTAAAATTTTCAATGAAATATGTTGAACACGTGATGATATCTTTCAAACTTTGATGAACTTTATAGGAAAATAACTAATACATAAAAGGGTTAACTGCTGAATTTGATCAGGATAGATCTGTGATCATCAGGAATTTTATACTTTGCAGCCCTTTGAATATTAATATACTAAAAATGTACTTATATAAGGTCGTAAATGATTGTAAATGCATGGCATCGATATTTTTATGTAGCAGTGTTTGTATGTATTTTTCATTTGTCAATCTTTACTAGACCGAAATAACTCCACAACCCAAAACTGTCTGTTTCTGTCAAATGTTTGCGGGATATTTTCGTTTTTTTAAAAATACATTCGCCTCAGCCGCTTCGAATTTGTTCGCCTTTTATTTTATTTGATTTCCGCGTTGCAAAACGCAACGGAATCAAAGCGAATTTATGTACTCGACCGTTGAGGCAAAGAACGATACGGCGCATAGCGAGAGATGCGAAAGCCCACGAGATGAGGCAAGAAAAATGACTGGCACGTAGAGTAGCAAACACAACTCTTCGAGATTCGGATTCCCGTATATATAACTTCACGTCACTATATATACATAAAGCGTAGGATGAACAGGAAAAAGCGAAAAAAGAAAAAATCTCGTTGAAGCACCGCGACTGTACAAAAGCAAAAAGACCATAACGACATCGTCATCCTCAGAGATTACGTTCTGGCTTACGATTTCAGTAAAGTCCGACGGAACTTTTTTTCTTTCTGCCACTCTTTACTTTTTTTTATATAATCATAGTTTTTATTGATGTAGCCACCCATAGTCATAGTAACCCTTTTATTTTATGATTTCGTGCCTGAAAACGGCATCAGGGTAGCATTTCCGAATTTTACTGAGCTTATAATGCCAATTATTAAGCTATGTACGTTGACAGCCTTTTTTTTTAATTTAATTTTAAATCCAATGATACGTATAAAATGAATTTCGTTCAACTATACTGACAGTTATTTATCAATGTTCGATTAAAAAGGAATAAAACATCAACGTTTATTTGGTTACTCATATTTTTATATTTTTATCTTAGGGCTGAAAAGCAGCGAGGTACAGAGAGGTATATTTTCGCGTCATTGGTTCATAAAAAATTTCTGAAGATTACCTTGGAAATTTTGAGTGAATATGCTCGATATTTCATTACATTTCAAATTCAATAAAAGTTTGTAACAGCGTATTGAACGGTATTCTTGACCATCCTATTTAAAAAAAACCATAAAACATCTGACAAATTTTCAAATAGTTCAAATGAAAATTTCCGCATGGATGTCTCCCTTAATGGCGCGAAGCTCGAGGAATTTCTGGTTTCTCATCTACAGATCCAATCGTATACATGTAGTAGCAAAAAAATGTACTACGCATATTCGCATATTATTATGCGGAAAGACTAAAATTTTCATCACCTTAAAACTTTATTATAAACGTTTATATATTCACAGGCTGATTATTGTATTTGTACGAGGCTTCAACCGGGAAAAATATTGAGGTCCCTAACATTTTTCCCGGCAATAATGCAAAAATTAACCAAATTAAAACTGTTCATACAAACACACAGTGCAGTCATCCACACATATGTACTTGGCTTAATAAAATAATAAATACATATTTACATATGTTGATGAATGCTTATAACCATAAAGATATATAAAATAAATAAACAAATATAAACAGTAAAGTATTGTGGATGCATATATATAATATACACAGATATGTAAATATATATATTTCCGATACCTAATGGGCAGGTTTGGTACATTGCAGCAGTAAAATGTCAATTTATTTTTTATTTTCTAAGTGCTCTGTACCGAAATTCCCATTAACTGATAAATAAACTAACACTGATAAAATCTGACTGGGCCTTCAGAAAATGTCAATATTCACACTTTTTTCATCATGCTGATTAACCCTGGTATCCCCGGAAAGGGTCCTAGTCTGGCGGTAACATGGAAATTCCTCTTAGGGAACCCAGGTTTCAGGGTTTACAGGGCCCACATTTTTTCCGGGCATCCCTTTAGTAATTTTCTACACGGGCAATGTACATTTTGTATAATGTATATACATTACACGTGAATTTTGTGGACACGCGCCTTTCTAGCTCCAGAGTATGTCCTTAATGCATTACTATTTACGTAGGGGGTTGTCGGCCCCTTTCAAGACTTGGTTCCTACGTGTTCGTGTATATATATGCAGAAATGTACATATTTGCCCATGTGTGCATGAGTCTGTACGTATATAAGAGAAAGATAGACGAAGAAAGTATATATATCGTTGTATATAGAGGTAGAAGGAAGTTGGTTCTAGCTGGCTGTCCATGGTCGTATGTGTTTCTAAGAGAATACATTATACGCCTGCCGACCTGTTGCTACCCCCTCTCTAATCCTGCAACCCTCCATGAGATTGACAAAGCCGAGTCTAGAGCGGAGGCAAAGCAACGAAATCGACTCACCCCCGCAAATAGTACCAACTATATATTGTTATATATGTGTACAAGTATATTAGGGTGGTCAAAAAACATTGAAATTCAACATTTAACATTTCATTTCATTCAACAAACATTTAAAAAAATTGAACCAGAGCCGAATTCGCTTCACTTTCATCATGGGGCTAGTGCATCGGGAGTCAATTTTCGACACTTGATTAACACGGGAAAAATATCTTGCGAGATACTTTCATATTTTTCTAGGTACATCTATACAAATTTTCATGTTATAACTCTAATGAATATATCGTGTAGGACATAGAAATTTATATGAAAAATTCTTTTTGGAGCCAATTATGTAGGTTCAATGGTTCCAAAGTTCAAGTTCCAAAGTCAATGTTCTATTTCAAATATGGGTATTCTAATACTTTAATTTAAAAAAAACATATTTTTAGATGACACAAATTCCCGAAAAATTATTAACTGTTTTTATATCGGAACCTTTTCGTGAATGTTTGAACGTTGAACAAAATTGCTATAAACGATTTATAGACGCCAAAACATTTATTCCAGCCAGTAAACGTGATTTCCATTGCATTCTGAGTTTTGCTTGAATTATCTTCTGAATGGTTGATTCCACAGACTTGACTGTAGAAAGAGTTTCGATACGGAAAAACACGCAAATATTCTGCAAAGAATTTTTCCCATATTAATCAATTAGAATGGTGACTTCCAATGCCCAGGCTCTACGTTAGACATATATCAAAATCCTATTGCGAGGATTTTATCCAACATAACACAACAATTGCCAGTTTTTGGGGTATAAGAGCTTCAAAAATGAAAAATCGACGTTATTGAATCGCCATAATATATGTCGTATTAAAGTGTATTAAAGCTTTAAAAACGGAAAGAATGTGCTCTAAATAATTAAAGAAAGGAAATCACGGAAATTAGCCACTACTGTTATCATCTATCATCAATAAACAAACTTCACAAGACGAGTGTATCGCATTATAAAAAATGAAAAAGCCTGCCATGTATTGTACTGTAAATACAACAATTTGTTTACTAGTAGGCATTGCGGAAACTTCCTGGCAGATGAAAATTCATAAACTGTGCTGATATGGTGCCGCTCACTACTTAAACGTTTTTTCTCATAAAAACCGCTTTTGCCACTACCGCTTACTGCAAGCAATTTCCGGGCAACTCTGGACATTCTTTCCATAAGTTTTTCCATCACAGATGATGATATTTAATTCCAAACTATCCGGAGAGTGTCTTGAACATATACTATGCTGATAAAAGCGATTTAGATAAATCTAAAGGTAATAATCTCCAGTACATACGTGACAGATATATCTAAAATCTAGTAACAATAATTCTTCGGTTATCAGAAATGCCGTTGGTACAGAGGCGTCTAGAAATGATAAATAATATATAAAAACGCCATGAGTGTATTTTCCGGATATATACATCTCCGCAAACATTTCGATGACAGAGTCATTTCATATACGATTATGTGATACGGCCGTGACTTTGCGACATTGAAGCGATACATTTATTGTTTTGAAAAAAATTTAGATAATTAGTAGTTCGCATGTATCGGTTGAACTAAAAAAAGTAAAATCACATTGGTACAGTAAAAGCGATTTGCAGTTATTGTTTGATAGCTGAGAACCATTTTCCTGTATAGAAACTCGCGGCCCGTCTCTGACGTCACATCATTAAACATTTTATTTCATTCTTTTAATTACTTGGCATCAAGACGTTACCGCGGATCTTGATATGTATATACGTGTTAAGTACATACCCATGTGTATGTATTTTAGGCTCGGAAAGTTCTGTGCGTGCTTACGAATCCCCGTCCTTCTCGTCTTCTGCTACTTCTTTTTTACTTCTCTTCTTCTTACATAAGTCTTGCGGTCTCCGATCTACCGCCTTCTCTCCATCTCCCGTGCTTCTTTTTATTATCTTTTTTCTTCTTTCCGCTTCTTTCTTCCCTCTCCCGATCCCTCGTTGGGTACAAGGGCGACGAGGAAGCTCTTCGGCTCGCCTCCGATGCTCTCGGACGCCTACCTTTATCCTTTCCTGAATCTTCATCGCGTCTTTGCGTCTTCCCCTCCTCCCTCACTCTCTCTCTCTCTCTCGCTCCCTTTACATCTTTTTATCTCCGTCTTGCTTTATCTTATTCTCTCGCCCTCTTATGGCATCAAACCCCTCTGGGATCTTGAGCCACGTGCAGAACTCGATGGATTACTACATAGCCCTGCTCTTGGAGAACCTCAACAGCCTCAAGGGCGACCCTCAGGGGGAATTTAGACTCGGATAAGGAACACGATTGTTCCTATAGGTCATGGAAGTCTCGGGTTTATATATATATTCGCACACACATACATTTGTTATATACTCATATATACTATGTATTTTTGAACAGATATGCTATCGGAGTGAATGAAGTTCGATATGGATGCGTTGGAATGTTTTTTTTATTTCAAGCTTATCATCCTCAGGATTTCAAAATCATCAAAGATGATCTAACGATATAATCGCAGGAAAATAAGTTGAATTGAGAATTTCAAATAGTTGGGTATGGGTATGAAAAATCTAAATAAAACTAATTATGAAGAAAATGTACACAACATGTCGATTGTAAATAATATCGTAAAGTGATCAAAGGATTGTTCAATAAACATATATGTTTGATGAACATGTAACATTTTTTTTTTTTAGGAAATGAATTCGTTCTTTCGTTTTAATACGTATGAATTGGAAGTATTGTTAAGACTGTACGTACGTTCAATGCTCAGAAATGATTTCTCATAGGTAACGTGAAAATCTGTGTATTATGAGAAGACATTAGAAATAGTCATTTTGTCATAAATTTGTAGTTTTTTCAAAAAGCATTGCCGAATAAGCGTGCCGAACCTGCCCCGCGGCGTTTCTTGTCGATACTTTGGGGATCATTATGGTACGAAAGAAAAATCATTCACCCTAAATATTAACACTCAATCGTGAACAGTTCCCGAGTTGTTTAAAGAAACCTCTTTTTTTGTTTTTATTTTTATTTTAATGGTAAAAACACAACCCAAACAAATAGCAATTATTTCTCAAATAATTGCTAGTAAGAGACAAAAGAAATAGATCCGTTCCGATTCCCAAATACGAAGCCAATTAAAAAAATAATTAAACTAAAATTATTTTTTCAATCGTGTTTTTTCATAGACGCGATCACGAAATTTGATCAGAAAACATTTTTCATACGTAGAATTTTTTTCAGTGTTTATGATTTGGTGGAAAATTGTAAAAAAAATTAAAAACTGATTTTTCGGAAAACTTCGTGGTTAAACGAACTTATACTATTTTATTAATAATAACAAGTTATACATATAATTATTTTTATAACAATTTTTATTAACGTTTGTGGGGTAAATTCATAACGTTTATCCGGCTAGGACCTTTATGAATGTTCGAAAAATATGAGAAATTTCTTCAAATCATATAGCATTCTCAAGGAGACAGTTCTTGAGAATGCAAGAGTCTAGAGGCGTGTAAATTGTGGATTAGATCATGAAGTACACATTATTAAATCGTCATTTATTTCGCCGTTAACCCCCTCACTTGCCACACACCCGTAAAATCACGTAAGCATGGGGTACTTTATTACTCCAGTGTGGCAAGTACGAGCTAAAAAATGTATTAGGATAAAGATCGTTATTCATGGAATATAAGTGAAATCATACATTTTCCCTTTTTTCTTTTCTATCATGCAGCCTCGGGAGGGGGTGGTCCGATGTTGGTCCCTCCCGTGGTCCAAGGGGGTACGGGGAGTCGTCAGGTCGGGGACACAGGCGGAATCCGGGGTCAGCAATCCACGGTTTCCGGTGCTCCTGCGACTCTATGGCCACTCGCACCGACACAGCATAATCAATCAGCGAGCCAACAGTCGCATGCGACGCCACCACTTGCCGCTACCCCTTCACCGGCTCACAATCAAGGTAAGGTTTGAATCAGCCTGTATAATCGTAAGAAAAGTAAATTACAGTGACTATTTCGAATAACTGATTTATCGTCATGAAGGTCTAAAAACGTTTATTCATATGGAAGATGTAGAGATTATAAAAAAATTGTTTAAAAAAAATTGTTCGTTAAATATTCAGAGGTTTTTTTCGTGTTCGTCATGATTTCATTTATTCTTTCAATACACACCATTTTTGAAAGGTTTTCTCACATTGAAATGCTATTTTTTAAGACTCTCATATGCAAAATCGCTATTTCAACGAAACCTCGGAAATTTGTTACGCGTAATGTGAAATCTTTGAATATAAGAAAGTATCAAAACTTTATAGTTCTCTAAATAGGTTTATCAATATTTGCATTGAAATTTAAGAAAATGATAATATTCTCGGAAAATTTGTATGCACCCTGTAAAATTAACAATTCATTGATAGTGATGAAAAGAGGATAACAATCTTTGCCGAAAGAAAGAAAATATCGGGGTCATTTTTTGGAAAAGCCGCCCCTCGGCATATTTACCAAACTGGGTAAATATATAATTTTTTTCAAAGTAATGTAACAGTCGGAAGACTTTGTTGCATAAATATCTCATCAGCATATTAATATTACTCTTTGAAAATGTTTATACTACTGAAGATCTGCATTCAAAATCTTTCTGATACGCCCAGTTTTCTCTAAATTCTTGTGCTAATTGTGTACTAATAATTATGCACGAAATGAAACCATGAAGTGTTAATAAAGACTTGGAAAAAATCACAATATTTGAGTGTAATTTGTGTGTCTTTCGATTAATCGTTACAGGTGTCAGTCGTTACGGACTTTATTCGTTATTTCCGGGGGGTGGCGGGGCGAGCTACGTCTCTGCGAGCCCTGCCACCCCCGGCAGCACTTCGGCTCGGGCTTATCATGCAACAACACACAAGGGTAAGTCGGCCGAGTGCTGAAATTAAACGTAATCGATATAGACTCGTTATCCTCGAGAAAATAAATCTTATATTTTCCAATGACATTTTTACGCGATTTAAATGATTGCACAACAACTTTGAAATTAGCATCATTAAAATGCAACGCAATACCAATTCTGATATTTTCATCATTCAAATAAAATAACTGAAATTCATTTTATTTTTCCTATTTTATATCTATATCATCGACTCTATAATTGTAATAAACGCGTGATAATATCGCTTAAACTGCCGTTACAAAAATTAAATCGTAATTTCGTTCCGTTTCAATCATCGAAATTTTAACAATTTTTCTCATAGCTTTAAAATAGAGTAGAATTATCAGTAATTTACGTGGAAGTATATAACCCGGTGGGTGACACTTGTTTGTTTTTTGCAAATATTTTTTGAGAATAGAACTGTATATGATTTACGTTTATAATTGTCATTATGAAAAATAATTTTTCCAGTACAATAATTTTTATCAATAATTTCGATAAGCAAATTGAAAGTATCTATGTGGTCGCAACGGTTTATTCTTCTTTGCGTCAGGTTATTGATTGGTTAATACTTAACAAAAGCTCGTTCGAGACATGTTTGTTGATGGAAAACTAGAGTTTGCGCAGTGTACAGTGAGTGCCGTAATTTTTTAGAGAATTCAAAATATTTGGTGACACTTTGATCTCTTTATCAATTCTTGCCAAAGTTAATGCCCCCCGTCTCATATTTATTTCAATTCTGCAACGATTTTTTTCTTGATAATGATCAAGAAAATCTGAACACGTTACGGCTAATTTGTGCTATATGTTAAATTCGAAATATATAAATGTGACACAATTATGCCTTACAATGAAAAATATCAATGAAAACACGTTGCACCCAATCGTTTTGCCATTATCAGAAATAGACGATTACATCTTCATCATATTATTTTTATTATTCGTAAGAAGAACAACAGTCGCGTTAAAAATAATGTAAGCACAAAATTCTGTCCTTCATTTAATTTATCGGTCGGTTCTGACATGTTGATGTTGATAATGACTTTGTGTTGGGAAGTCGAATTTTTAAATTCCTTCCAATTTCAAACGTGTATTTTTCCTGACTTTCAATTAAGCAAACCTTATTAGTAATTTCTTGTTTATTCCAAATTGCCACTATACCACCACAATACCAGAACAATGTTTGAATAATGCGTTGTACCAAAATGAGTATAATATTGATTCCGAAATCGATTGAAAATTTTGTTATCAACACTAAGCCGACATCTGCGACATCGAACAATGACTTTGGTACAACATTTGGCGAGGATAGATGGAAGCGTTTGAATTGTACAAAATTTGGGGAATTTCCGAAAAAGTACCGCCGCGTGTTACACTTTACGAGTTCCATTCGGAATTCATGAAAGTGTAGACACAATCTGAACGAGGATAAAAATTTATTTTATGAGCGATGCATTCTACCAATCAGCTTTTCATTTTATTTGCAAAGTTGTTAAAAATGTATTATTATATAGCCGTGAATTATTAAAATGCTACATGAGGATGATCTGGCAATAGAATGGTATCAAAAATAAGTTGGCGTGAGAATTTTATGTTCTTGGGGCTGCTATAAAATTTGGAAAAAAATCAATTATATCGAAGATTTTTTCAGGCACGTATACATTTTTTCACAATTGTTTCACCGTTTGGAAATTCTTTCTTTTAAGGACGTTCTGTATGTAATCTCATGAACTAAAAGTTTCAACCGTCGTCGTATATATATTAGGGCGACCGTTATTTCGGATCCGGTACAATTTTTTTTACGTCTAGCAGAAAAAGTGATCAAGATGTGATAAAAAATTTCTGTATAAAATTTGGACGCGCTGGGATAAGGAGAACACGTGCCACCGAGCAGTTTTATTTTCGAAAATATATGAATTTTTTTAATCGCCGCACTAAAATATTCATTAGTCTCATAATAATAATTAAACAATCTGGAATTGGGTACATTGATTATACATATTAGGAGGTACAAAATATTTTATTTACTGATTTTTTGCCATCAATTATGTAGAGTCATGAGTAGATTGAAAAATTAATACAAAACTTAAAGTCGGACGTGGCGGTTTGGCCACATTGCGGCAGGAAATCGAAGCAGTGAATTAATTTTCGACGCACCTACGTAACGTTTGCACCGGTGCTCCAGCTTTTTCGCAAAAAATCCATACCTCTTTCACAACCAACGTAGTACTATGGCGTAAAGAATACTTCGAAGAAATTAATGTATTTTTGAAAATAAAACTGCTCGGTGGCACGTGTTCTCCTTATCCCAGATCGCCCAAATTTTACACAGATTTTTTTTTATCATACCTTGATTACTTTTTTTGCTAGACGTAAAAAAAATTTCACCGAAGCCAAAATAACGGTCACCCTAATATATGATGCTCCTGGTTACAATTCTTTGTTAGAGCTTGTACAAAAATTAGATCACAAATAAACATTTTTTGGCACCCGGAACACGGTATTTGACAAGTTTTGTTGCACGAAAAAAAAATCAGGGATTTTTTGTTTTTACAATACCACAACAAAACTGAAGGAGTAAGGTGCATTTCGGCCGATTCAGCGAAAATAAAGCAATTTTGAAGTTTTTTAAAATGTAGTTGGAAGGGTGCCCTCACTGATACTTTTTTAGCAAATTTTGTCCACTACAAGATTGGTCCTGTTACATTTTTGTCCTTACTATAAACTTTCTGGCAGCGTTTGCATTAAAAAAGACAAACACGACGAAAAGTGCTATTTTTTATGCTTTTACTCATTTTTAATGAAAATTTGAACCTCGGGATTTTCCCGAAAGCTTTTCAGTCGGTACGATATTAGTGTCATTTCTACGCAGTTTTTCGCAACACCATGCCTTTTCACGTGCCATTTCGTCACTGCTGGTTGTGTGTGAGTTCCGCGTCGAATAAAATCCCCCGTTTTGATGAGGGGATATCTCGGCATCTCGGTGATTAGATGGTCAAAGATTTAAATTTTTTCCAATTACTTCGATGATATTGTACTGCATACGAAGGTCGTTTCATTTCAAATTCTTACCATCCGCTTAGGGCATAGAACCATCAACGTAAGCAAGGCCCATCGGTTTTTCCGTTAGGTATAGAGATCGCGTACAGAAATAACTCCCATTTCTAATTGCAATTATCTAATAAACTGAATAGTAAATCGATAGACATTTGGTAATCAATCCATAAAGATCTACATGCCTACATTACGTCCAAATTCGAGGCAATTCTTAAGATCTGAACGTAATTACACAGTGTCCTTAATTTTCTTTTAAATTGCGTGTACGGAGCCGTTATTTGAAAGGCTCGAAAAGGTCTCATGCCTAATATCAAGCGTTTTTTCTCGAGGTACTATACAAAATTGACAATTTTTTATAAACTATGCAAAATGTATAGCGAAATATACATGCGAACAAGAAAATTCTGACCATTTTTCGAGCACATGTTTTATTAAAGTACATCTTTGTTGATAATTCCTAACATTATTATTATTGGAAATCACTATTAATGAATGATGTTGAAATTTGCACCGAAATCACGAGTACAACTGGTTTATGATTTGCGATATTTCAACGGATATTTTTTACAATCATAGAACTTATAACGTTCGAATACGATGAAAATACAATTCACTGAGAAAAGAAATTGAAAACAATTACATTTTGTATGTGCTTCACAACGCAAACTACAACACCGTGGATTCCCGTAAAGTCTTCGATATACCCGATTTTGTATAATGTTTGTCGTCCCGCGGAGTATTAGAATTATAATCAATCGAAATTTTCTGCCATGATTGCCATTTCATCTTTAAAGAACTTCAAGCCTTCTAAGATTTGCTGTTTTCATTGACATTATTTAATCTTCGATACCTTTTTTCCCGATTACTTTTTTGCTGTTCTAATATAATGTTGTTTCTTATTGTTCGTGGAGTTTTTTGCTTTACCGACACACCTTAGACGTGTCTTTGAAGATTTATCCGAAAAAGGTCATTAGTTATATCCTAATGTTTTAGAGATAAAAAATTTCACAGTAATGTAAGGATAGTTACAGACTCTTTCGAGCCGTCGTCCTTTTCATCGTGCAACATACGCCATCGCCTGCAGACTCACTGAAGCCAGCATCTTTTTCACTGTGGCACACGGTCCTTATGTCACGTGTGCTGTGGCAAAAAAAATCATTCCGTCACAAGTTCATAATCTCCGAGTTACATTATCCCATTCGTTTCCGAGCGTGAGGAGACGGGAGAATTCTGAGGTGCTCTCGTAAACGGCGAGGTGGCCGATAAAATTATACTTCTGACCTTATATGCTTATAGCGATACTGAAACATGATAACTGGATGTTTATTTATCGATTATAATTATAAATGAATTCTTGGTAGTCACACTGGGTGAAAACAGTGTCCGATGACACTGTGCTTTGAAGGTGAACATATCCATGAGGCACTGATTCGAAATGCCGCTTAGCAGATCATCTACAGTGCAAAATATTTTTCAAAAATCGTTCGCTCTGGGCACATTCTTACCGCGACCCACGGTAGGGGACCAAGTTTCACCTTCAATGCCACATCCAAACAATATTACCTTCGATTGTTACCTGAAAGAATTGAAGATAAAATAACATACGAGAGTATTCACAGTAACAAAAAAACTTCTTTTTGCAAAACCTGCCGAAAAGTTCGATTATCATTGCCTGTTTAGCGCCATGGATATGGATAATTTCTCAACTAGTGCAGAAAAGTTCACTATACTGCATTCGTGCGGCTAAGATCGCTGTACCACGTTCACGCTTCATGCGTGACGCGATACACTGTTCTTCGCACTTGTTGTATAACAACACCGTTTACCGGTATACTCCTCTTCACGATTTCTTTTCGGCATAGTCTTATTTGATTTTGTACACGCACATTTTTTCTTACACACTCTAAAATGGGATCGAAGTGTATTCTATGTAATTCTTGGGTCTCATAAGGTGGACTCATACCCATCCTATAAAAGTGTGACTACGAAGGGAGAATATAAGTCGTATTGCGAAAATTTTTCGTAATTATTTCTCTTTGTGACGATTCTTCAAATGTTTGAAGTTTAGGCGGAATTTGTCAATTTTTATTGTTATTATGAAGTTAATTTCCAATACCATCACTAAAAACGATGACTAGTTCATTTCATTACTAATCTGTTGCAATTTTTATAAAATACAATATTGGGTACGTGACAATATCCTCTTAATAAAAAAAGCACGGTAATGAAATTCTGATCATACGTGACGTTATGTTAACGTACTTCATAAAAATTTTGCTCCAAAATAGCAAGCGATTTAGCGTATCGTCATAGTCTTTTTTCAGGATTCGTACATACAAATGATTTCCCTAGTTCAAATAAGCGAAAGTTCTCAGGTAAATATTTAAAATTAATCAACGCCTCTGATCTTTTTCTCAACTTCTCACTTCCGTGTTCGATTACATCATTTCTTCCACCCCTTCATCGATTCTCATGAAATCAATGTCCATCTTCGTTCGCTCTCTGTAAAACCATTGTAAACATAGAAAACTTATGAAGCTCACTGGATATATAAAACCAAAAATATCAAATTTCGTATGGTTCAAACGCTTCGATCGATTAAAAAAAAATGGCATAAATATGATATGACCGTCGTTTTTCTAAAGTTCATCGATGTGATTGATTTACTGAGATATTACGTTGTGGCTCGAGATAAGAACTGTGAGAAGGAATGCTGTTTTCAAAAACATGAAAAACGTGCATGGCTCTTCACAAATAATCTTTATCTTATAGATAATTTGGAATCTGTCAAAAACAGTTGATTGAAATGATAATCTTTAAAACGAAAATAACCTTGAAATAAAATTACAAGCACTTCAATCAACCGCGACGTCAAGAATCAATCCATCGACAAAAGTGTATGCGCAAGTGCAATTATATTATAGTGCATTATATTGCAACAAATTAACACAAGATAAGGAGAAAAATTTTATTCCGCAAGATATCATTTTCCTAAATTAAATATTATATTATTTTGTTTTTCAATCATAAAACACGTTTGATATGCTGAAGAAAGAAATCCTTTGACGAATTTTTTACTAAATAAAATGTTTGTTTTTTACAAGAAATTTGGCTTTATATCAAACATGATATAAGATTTGTTTCTTATTGATTGGTTTTTATGTAAATAAAAAGGTTAGATTTTTTGAGCCCTTATTTTTGACGCGTGAAATAATTCCACATTTTTTTGACGATAGTATTTTTCTTAAGACGTTACACCTAGTTGGCGGCTGAAAAAAAGCGTGCTTTTGTGAATTTTTTTTGGGAAAATGATTGCAGGTTTTGAACTGTTTTTTTCATAGTAAAGGGTACATTTTCGACTATGGTTCATAATTTTTTTATCGTAAAAAATTCACAAATGCAGCAGATATAATGTATTCCCCGGATCGCTGTTCCAATAAGGCCTTCCGCGGTGACCACTGTGACTTCTACACCCATCATTTGAAATAAAAAAACCAAATGAATTAAGTTTTTTTGTCGTATTATCTAGTCTTTACTCGAAGGATTTCATATAATACTAGCTGACCCGGCAAACGTTGTTTTATCGTATACATTATTTCTAGGAAATATGTTTTTAGTTCAATGAAAAATAGCTAACACCAAAGTGTGTGGAGATGTAATTATAATTGAAAGAGGAATGAAGTGTTGTAGACAATTAAAGTATACTTTATTTAAGTCGATGGATTGTGGAGAAACAGAATAATATAAAAATCACGATTAAAAAACAGGGGTTGATCGTAGAAAGGGTGAAAATTTGAAGTTGTATGTATTTTTCAATGCTAAATCATAATAAAATAAAAATAAAATATTTAGGGGTGGGTCACCCTTATCAGTCAGGGGAATGAAAAATAAATGTTAGCCGATTCTCAGACCTACCCGATATGCACACAAAATTTCATACAAATCGGTCCAGCCGTTTCGGAGGAGTTTGGTAACAAACATCGCGACACGAGAATTTTATATATTAGATAAATTTTTGAAAAAATGATCGGTGATCGAAAGTGAAAGTCTAAATTTCGGTGAAGAATCACTTAATTTTCCTTCATATAAAAAAAACGTATGGATTGACGAAAAAATCCTTCGATTAAGAACTGCATTCTGATATGAAAAAAGTATGCGAAATTTCAAGTAAATCGGTCCACTCTTTTTTTAGATATCCTGGTCACCGATATAAAGCTGTTTCGAGAACAACGCGTTTAAAGTTTGAAGTCGGGTACATCCATAGATAAAGTGTAACTTATTACCTCTACATCGAATCATCGATGTCCGGCCTATACAACAATCGTCCTGTAGACGCAGCTGCCTTTAAAATTTCTAGACTTCTAAAATGCGTAGATGTAACCCCTTAATGCAAACACAAGTAAAGGTGAAGATTGAATCTGTCAGTACCACAATGAGAACAGCCACAACAAAATCACTATTTTAAAAATAAATCATAACCAAAAACCAATAACAAATTAGGATAAACGCGCAAAACGTCTCCGGACCTATAATGGATAAATAAATGATAAGAACGCGATGAACCCCAGTTTTGATGACAAGTTCGTACAAGCGAAGTTTGAGACGCAGCTTGATTTGATGGCTTGGTTAAAATTAATGCGCACACTATTTAAGGGAACTCTTCTGCAACAGTTACAAAAAAGTTTACAATTATTTTTCACAAGTACATAATCCTTACTGTTATCTTCATGAATCTTCATGGTTGTGGAATTATTCACAGACCGTTTACTCTAAATATTGTCTTGTCGGATGAAAGTTTCAAAAATAATTTTTTCTCGATGATGCACAATCGCTTAATTAGCTGAAATTTTTAAGTAGGAGTTCGATTCAATGAAATAAATTAATTTCAAGACTTTTATGACTAGTGTGTCCCACTCAGAGAAATTCGTAGTTTATTTCGGTCACTCAATGTATCATTGCGTACAAAGTTGATTAATCTCTGTCGATTTATACGAAAATCTAAAGTGCAGATTTCCTATCCCTTGTTAGTGTCCTTTTTGCAGATTTCATATTCCTTGTTAGTATCCTTTGTTTCCATGTATTCGTAATTGTTTGATGACCATATACTATTTCTTAAGCTTTTCTAAAATATATGCAGGATAATGCGTGTTGTATAGAGCGCAATCCGCAAGACACGAAAAAGGCAGAAGACAGGTGTTCGTCATTGAGACGACGTCTTAAACGTTTTTTTCGCATTTTTTGTCACTACATAGGAGTGGGTAAGAGAACTTAAACCGCCGGTGAGATTGCCCTCCCTATGCTCGACCACGAAATTCTTCCGATCTCCTTCTTCCTCGGTATAACCTAGCCAGCTCTGGAACACACATAATTTCTCTTCGTTCTCGCTAACTGTTGAGCCCTTTTTAGCACCTTCTTCATCCTTCGTATAACTCGGGAGTCTCTTCAGAGAGCGAGAGAAAAGAATACCTCTCGTGAGCACACGAGGGCTGCGTCCTGAACTCGCACAATACCACAATTATGCAATTAAAGGTTTGAATGAGAGGCCTAAAAAGTTCCCTAGAATCTATATATAATTTTTTACACGTGCTGTATTGCTTAGCTTGTGTGTATGGGTATAGGTACGTTTAAATACCGGCATAAGAAGAAGACGCATGCTTCTGCTCAAATAGAATTGCGAGGGACAGAGATATCCGCGAGCTCAAAAAAATGTAGAGTGGCCCTTTAACGACTTCATTGTCCGAGGTGTAATCCAAAACGCCCGGGCATAAAATTCGCGGTAGAATGAACATGGTATATGGATCTCTTTTCGCGTGGTATAAAAATTAATACTTCTTTCATTTCCCCCCTCTCTCATCGATGCAATCTCATAGTCTCGTAAAAATTGCAATAACGTCGACTTTTGCCGAGTGAAAATAATAGCGGAAAATGTGTTATAAAATTCTTTTGAGCTCAGTTTAATAGAGTTTGGGTTAACACTCAAACAATTTTACTCTAAGTGTGCTGCAATATAGGTCAAAATAAGGACTATCTTTTTTCTGGTTATAATGAAAAATTGATTGCTTGGCACCTCAAGAAACACCAATTTACAACATGAGCCCTTATTATTAATATCAAGAGGTCCCTCATCGATACTTTTTATTCCTCTTTCAAATAACATGCAGAAATGTTTGTTTCAACTTTGGAATTTTATTAGGTTCTAACTGATAAACTTCGGAAACATTTTATAATACGTTTTTGTAGGAAATTTGATGCTCAACAAAAAAGGTCTCTTGTATTTAATCGACCAGATGAATTTAACTTCCATAATAGTGTATTTGGGCCACGATCGGCAAAAAGCGTGGTAGATTTGTGTCGGCAAAAAGAAAAACGAAAAGTAACGCAGTAGTTATAAAAAATAAATGCCGTAAATACGTGGTGATAAAAGACTGTAGCTCCAAAAGTGGTGTGCGACTTATCGTGGATCTCGAGACACTAGCAGCTACAGTCAGATCTTGCCTTGCAGTCACGTCTCTTTATCGAAGCGAGTGGCAATAAATCCTGTAGAGGAGGTTCAAATTGAACTTGATATTACATAAAAATTAGGTCGATGTGCGTCATTTTCTTTGAGAGCATTGGATTACTAGAAGTGTGGAGTAAGTAAAGCTTATTTTTTTAAAGAATCTGACGGATTCCCACTATTATATACAATTACGTAACAACCGGAAATAGGGTTTTTGTACGTCGTCTCGGAATCTTTTTACAAAAATACGCAATTTTTATCCTTTTTTCTCTCCGTAATCCGGTCCATAACCGACCCTGAAATTTTACAGAGACGATTATTAACATATTTAGTCAAGCTTAAAAAAGATATGAAATTCCTATGGATCGACGCCCGGCGATAGGATTAAGCTTCATCGTCGATTATTGTTGGAACCCTCATTGATTAAACGGAAGATACCTTTTTTGTAAAGCATTGAACTTTCTATAAAAATATGTTATAGAATTTTTCCAAAGTTTCTCAGTGAGGAAGTTATGAAATTTCAAAGTTAGCATAATAATTTGTTCATATTATTTAAGTGGGAATTGAAAATTTGCGATGAGTAACCTCTTAATATTAGTATTAAGGGATTTCATTTGGATTGGTGTTTCTTGAGGTATCAAGGAATCAATTTTTCATTATAACCAGAATAAAAAGAATAGTCTTTTTAACCCACCCTTATGTGCAACATTAATAGTCGAAAAGCGATGTTGAATTAATTGGATTCGGTTTCAATTTCCTTATCAACATTTCGTGCCGCAGTACATTGTGGGAAACATACGTGGAAAAAACGAATGAAAATAAAAAATGAATTCCAAAAATTGAAGTCTTCATTGTATTTCAAAGACACTAGTTTTACAATATTTTTCAGACCGCACAAGGTAATGAAGACACGCCCTGAAGATAAGCCGTGAACATTTATTTCAAAATATTAATTCTGATGGCTTGTGCCCATTTATTATTGCACACAACCCCCTAATCTTAATGAGTAGTCAGCCCCATAAAGTAGTTGCTGGACCACTATGCCATGACAAACTAACTCCTAATAGTTACGTAACCTTCAACCCTTTAAAGTATATAAACTCCCGATTTTTACCTAATAATCGCGATGCGTTTTCAACTCTGTGTCCGGCACTACGTTACGTCAATCCGTTCCGCCCCTCGATCGCGATTGTACTGATTGCTATAGAAGAAGTCATTGTAACGGTAAAGAATAATTGCGACACCTTCCTGGTAAAGTATCTATCACATTATATTGTAAACCAATAATAATACCGTTCGTACGAAACTATCATTTATTGATTTCATTAAAGGGTACATAAAGAATTCTAGATCTCTTTATTCATCAGATCCTTTCCTGAGCGGTTACCGAACAAGACAAGATTTCGAGAAATCTTTGGGTGTAGGTCCACTACCCTCTTAGGAGTGTCTTGATACGTGATGTCCACGCGTGCGTATATATAAGATCTGCAGGGGAAAGTCTATAATGCGTAGCGTTTACCGCTCGATGCTATTGTGCTAACTCTCCCTTCACGCTTCAGGACGTGACATCCTCATCAAGTCTATAGAGGAAAATCGTTGGAAAAAAATATCCATGGCAAGTTTGCCAAAACAAAATTTGTAACGAGCTAAATAGCACCAGTTTATATTTGATTCAACGAAGCTCGAGCTGACTAAGTGAAAAATGGATTTTAAAAAAATAGTAGAATGAAAATTCATCGAAGTGCAAGGTAGACACAGACAATATGGAAGAGATTAAAGGTTTCATACATACATATGTATGATTGCGGTGTAGGTTGATTATTCGCGCCAACAAGAGAGACACGATATACATTTATTCTTTTTTTCTTTATTTCTCCCTCTCTCTCTCTCTCTCTCTCTCGCACATACGTTTTTTGCGGCAGCCGGAGACGTCGGCCGCGCGTGGTTTTTTGCCTCTGGGGCCCCTTGTCTAAAATCGAATCTAAACTCATCGGCGATTTCAATTACCCGTATCGTCCCGGGACGAATGCAAACGACTCGTGGCACGTGCTCGTTCCTCACCCTCAGGGGTGATATCCAACCCTTCTCCACTTGGCTCGCCACCACACGAGGACGAAAAACGATCACCGAAGAAGGGTAGCAGCATTTTTTCCACCTCTGATCCAACGGAATGAGACTGATTTATTTCGCACTCCTGTAAAATCACTCGAATTACGTGTAAAATAATTGCAACCAATTATAGCGCACTATCCTATTGTGTTTTCAAGCGTTTTTTAAATCTTCTCCAATATTACGTTGTCCACAGTTGTGAAAAAGTAATGTATCGGCAATTTGAAATGGCGAAGATGAAGGCTCGCATTAAGATTAAGAAAAAAAATATTGTATTGAGAAATGAAGGAGACCGATGGGTGTTTTACTTTTTTTGTTAAATACTTATAGTGACTTGCGGATTTTGCAGAACGTACTTAGCAGTACAAGACACTTTACGAGACGAGACAACACTTACGACACTTTAGGTACCAGATTAAGAGATTTTCTTTCGATAAAATTTTTAAAAAATCTAAAATCATATTAGATATCAGACTTTAGATTTTAGGTTTAATACTGAAAATGAAAATGTTGATGGGAAAAAATTGCCTTCAACGTGACCTTTGCGGTTAACCTTAAGGTTAATTTTAAGAGGATAATCAGGTCTGTCTGACGGAACATCACAATTTTTATTTGACACATCTTTCATGTAACTGCATATTCTCCAAATTATTCTTATTAAAGTAGTCTAACATTGTTTTTATCCTTATATTTGACCCCCATGCGTCATTCGACTCAAACTCTCGAGACATGGTCTGAATGTAAAATTTCTCGCGCTTTCCGATTCTGAGGTCGAAAACAGCATTAAGTTCCATTTGAAAAACAAAAGTTGTCCTTCAAATGATCCTGAAATTAAAGGTTAAGGTCAAATCCAAGTTCGTCACTAAATGCCTCATTGAATATTGATCAAGGTTCCATTTTTGTTTTTTTTAACAGCCTCTCTCAAAAAAATTATCAGGGGTTTCCGTACTTTTTTCTCATCCTGTATGTATTCACTTATTATATAGACGTAAATTCCATTGAATATAATAATTAATCGATCGAAGTTTGAGTGCGAATATGAATGTTCAAATGATATCGGTGCTTCGATAAGGGGTACGCGAGCATTAATGATCCAA
Source organism: Heteropelma amictum (assembly GCA_959613375.1). Classification (NCBI taxonomy): domain Eukaryota; kingdom Metazoa; phylum Arthropoda; class Insecta; order Hymenoptera; family Ichneumonidae; genus Heteropelma; species Heteropelma amictum. Next base: position 5,093,994 of record OY390723.1, read on the forward strand.
CGAACACGCATATATAATTCACAAATAAAATGTTATGTATGTGTCTTTCACGCTGCTGTCGATTGCGAACGCTTATCGCGAGGACAGAAAGAACAGGTGAGTTCGCGACGTTTTTCCTTATCATAGGTACAACATACACGTATATATACGTATGCATACGCGAAAACAGATTGTTTTTTAAATACACCCATAAAATATCGATTATCGCATATCTGCTATTCATACTTGCATCGGAGAAATACATACCGAGAATTCGAAACGTACAAACCTTATATGTGTATATGGATCGGTGATACTCGTCTGGGAAAAAACAAACATGAAAAGCATCCTTTTTTTCATTGCCATGTATTTCACAACGTTGCACCCACGAAAACGTCGAAAAAATGTTCTCCACATATACAAGTAAATCTCTGCAGGGTTGTCCCCGAGTTCTGCTTGTCGAGGATTTTATCGCGAGTACGTTGTACCCGAGTATCGAATACAACGCGAATTAACCATCCATCGTTTCTATATGAGTGTACGAATGGAATAAAGCAAACGATCGAACGTCGACTAAAATGAAATTAGACTCTTCGTTCTATAGAACCCTCAGTCCTTCGCAATTTATCAAATTTTGTCGTATAACGTATACGAGGAAAATTCTTATAGCCGAAATTTCTCCTCTCAACCATAAATGCATTCATTTTTCACTGACAAGACTGCGGATCAAATAATTCTTAACGTCGGCGTAATTTGAACGATATCTTCGTATGTTAAATATATATGTTACATTCGAATCGTCAACTAAGTAATAAAAATCATACGATTGTGCATGGGTCGATTTAAGCACTCTATAAATTTTCCATTTTTAATACCATATGACAAATAATTTCGTTCATGAACATTACGTGAATATATTATGCGTCTCAGTATGATATAAATTAGAATTTGCTCTTGATAAACTTTACATTCTGTACATTTTTATACTTGCGTCATGTTTGCGTTTTGTTTTAAACGAAATTCTCATTTTACTCATTACTTGAGAAACAGGTTCTTTAAATAACATACACCGCACGCTTTTGTAATTTATATACATGTATGGAAATAAAGTAGGAACGAGATATTTGGCAATAAATAAATGACAATCATACTAAATTAACCGTCGATTTGAAACTCTAAATGTAATAAAATAGTCGAAACGAGGTTTCCTAAGAAAAATACACCAAGCATGCTTCATTAAATCTTCGAATTCTCATAAGTTACATTGGTACAATTTCGCGCAAACGTCTTCGGTACGTAACATTAATGTGAAAAGCTCAGTTTTTAAATCATCGATTATTATACGAAATGTCATTTGAGGTTTATGAATCGCAAGTCACACTCTGATAAATCTTGCTAAAAGTTACGCGATGAAAGCTATGGAGTAATTCGATTTACGAGGTTTCTCCATTTTTCGAACCGTGCCTATACGCGCGCGCGTGTGTGTGTGTGTGTGTGTGTGTGGAGATAGAAAAAGGACGCAGCAGAGAACCGAACCGATACCGCGTTTTAAATGGATTTGCATACACCTTCAATTTATTCGTCTCACCGGTTGTTTATTGCATATTTATCGAAAGTCGTTCGACTTCGAACGATCCTTTTTCTCCTTTCGCGGATGAACGCTCGCCATATAACGCGATAAATTAAATCTGCCTCTCGCGCCCACCAGATCCCGAGATGAGTTCTCCGTCCGCATTTTGCTGTTTCGTGCGTTCATCCCACAATGACGCTGGGAAACAACGACGGCATACTTAATTAAATATTCATACGAAACGTCCGGCTTTCACGTCGTTCTCGACACTTCCTCTCTTCGCTGTCTTTCTCTCTTTCTGTCGCTCTATTTTTTTACCTTTCTTCATTTTTTTCAAATTCTATATATTCTTTTCCCTCGTATAATATGATGTGTTGAACCGTATCTCGACATCTCTCCATCGGCGTCGACGATAATCACTGGTATTACAGTCCAAACTTTGATTATGCGCATTTATATTCGTACACACATTATAACGTACATATCTTCGTATATTAGGGTTTCCATTATTTCCCCAGTTGACATTTATGACTCGGGCATGCTCAAAATCCTAAAAACAACATCGGAAATACCATTAACCTGGGGTTACCTTGGGTATTCGCACTTTTCGGATTTCAACTATTTTCTCGCTTATCATATCAATTGCAATTTTCGAAACTGTTGATTCCACTTAGAATGAAACTCTTTTAGATGGACAAATTATGACACTAGTGATACAAATCTTTTTGAATTTTTTTTTTACCAACAGAAAAATTTCCATACAAAAAAATCGTAGTCGAAGCAGAATTAACAGTTTTCAAAAAATGTTATATTGGTGACGACGATTTTTTTTAAATTTTTCTTTCAATATTTTGTAAAAAACGTTTGTCGCCAATACAGAAATCGTCATTTAGACAAGCGTCAAAGCTATTAGATTTTTTTTTTCAACATTGTTTTTGAGTTTTTGACCGAAGTAAAAAAATTCACGATGCGAAATAACGGAGACCCTAACACATAGGTCGCTATGATAGTGCATATGTTGGAAATGTTGAAGACTTGCAACGGTATTCCCCAAAATTTATTTCAATATATACAGTCGCCCATAATATGCGTGTATAATATAAATCAGAATTGATCACGGGTCGAATAAATATTCATGGACGAAGTATCTGCTTTCATACAACGATAAAGAAGACCACGAAAAAGCAACAGAGTTTAAACTAAATTTTTTCGTAAATTCGTAACACATTCGGCTGTATGTATGAAACTACGGAATTTCATGATCCAAGATCGGATCATGCAAAATATTGGTTAATAACATAAACATTTTTTTATGATCACGTCAATTAAAAGTAAATTGATTGATTGAAAAAAATTTTTTTAGAAGTTTTTCGGTCCTGCATCCTGTAGTTTTGAACTTAATGAATTAATATAGCAATAAATTCGAAAAAAACATAAGAACAAGGGACAAAGCACATCTTGCTGGATGAAAAAATTAATTTTCTCTCATTTTTTCAATCAATAAGACTTTCTTTTAAACATATACGCTTTCTAAATTTCGATCGAGAATTATCGAAATTGAGCGCAGCAATATTAGTCTTCGCGACGTTTCTGTCTGGTGATCTTTTAGACCTCATCTGGCTTATTTTAGATTAAACTCCGCGGTACGATTTTTGGGATTCTTTTTAGTATAATATTGTTTGTATTTAAGTCTCTGGTCATGGGAGAGTATATCCCAGAAAAAATCGTCTACGACGAAAAAAAAATTGGACAAGTACTTTGTCGTGTGCTTGCTCGATTCTCTTATCACCCGCAAAACTGGACGGGACAACAAAAAATCTTTGATATCATTATATTGGCCAAGTTATGAATGTTTATCATGTAGTCACAAAAACCACACCACATGAGTAAAGCTGTTCGTAAAACGTGCAAAACCACTCCATGAAAAAAAGTACTTGGCGCATTTTTAATATACTTCATACTTTGTAGAAGATGTAACTCTTTTTTAGAATGCCGTATGATGTATATTAAAAATGCGCCAAGTACTTTTTTTCATGGAGTGGTTTTGCACGTTTTACGAACAGCTTTACTCATATGGTGTGGTTTTTGTGATGCACGTTTTACGAACAGCTTTACTCATGTGGTGTGGTTTTTGTGACTACATGATAAACATTCATAACTTGGCCAATATAATGATATCAAAGGTTTTTTGTTGTCGCGTCCAGTTTTGCGCGTGATAAAAGAATAGAGCAAGCACACGACAAAGTACTTGTCCAATTTTTTTTTTGTCGTAGACTATTTTTTCTGGCATATCATTCGTTTTGGTAAAGATTTAGTTTTACCAACAAAGTATATCGAATTTCTTAAATAAACTGATTTTAAATCAATATTGATAGAGAGAATTCGTTTGACTAATAACTTTACGATTTAGTCAAGTTGTTGTTAAGTTAATTGTTCTTCTTACCTTTGTCGATCTTGTTACTGTGAATTTTTTTTTTATGTATTCGTTTTTATTAATTTTTTTTCTACGTTAAATTAACAGATGAGGTTATGTATGATACCGGTAAACTGAAACCACACTGTTTTTTAATGCACCATTAGCGATCTATGTGAAGTTGGCCATCTTTGTATGCATTTATTTTTGTTTCATCCAAATCTCACGTCGATGGTTATTTCATCAGATTTTATTTACGAAAATATTTTCATCTTACTGGAAAGGACTTTTCACTGTTTGAAATTCATAAGAGCTGACGTTTTTTTCTAATCCACATTTTATAAGTTAGTTCGAAGAGGTTAGAAAACGCGTATCGTAAACTCAGTTTTCCGGGAAAAAGATACGTCGAGATACTCGAGATATGATATGAAGATACTCTCGTTCATTCGATTATACAGTATGTAAACGCGGTGGAAATTCGCCCTGCGTGACCGAAAACTAGTCGCGCTCATGAAAATCTGGCATGCGTGACATCTCAAGCAGACGCTACAGCGTCAAAACTAAGGCACGCATTGGAATCATGAAATTAATGAAACACGAAAATGCGACGTCTGGGCGCAATTTTATCGACACCAATCGACAGATCGTTATCACATTACCTAATGAACTTCAGACCGGTTCAGAGTTTTATATCCTAGGGCAGAAATCATCTGGTTTCTGCAATGAAATGAAGTTTCGAACTAAACCCTTCTGTCTTAGGGCGATAGAATCGTAATTGTTTACTGTAAGCCTCGCAATGTTCATGAAATTCTTATCATCAACTAATCTACTTTTTTGCTACGCTATCGGTCTAAAATTGTCTCGTTTTGATTGGCTCCGGATGCTGAAATTCTCCGTTTTAATACAGATCTCACGGGTTTCGGTACAAAATCTAGAGCGTGACACTGGAGAAGATACGATTGCAGACATCATGTGTGATACCAGTCAACTTTGCACTCGTCTAAAATCGTTTTGTTTGGTCCCCCTTGTCACGGAATACACTATCCTTAAATAATATACATGGAACATTGGGGTGGCCGTTATTTTGGCTTCAGTAAACAATTTTTTACGTCTAGCAAAAAGAGTGATCAAGGTATGATAAGAAAAATCTGTGTAAAATTTGGACGCGGGATAAGGAGGGATAAGGGAACACTGGGATACGCTGGGAACGCTGGGATAAGGAGAACATGTGCCACCGAGCACTTTAATTTTCGAAAATACATGGATTTCTTTAATCGCCGTATTGAAATATTCATTAGTCTCATATAATAATAATTAAAAAATCTGGAATTGGGTACATTGATTATACATATTAAGAGGTACAAAATATGTTATTTACTGATTTTTTTCCATCAATTATGTACAGTCGTGAGTAGCTTGAAAAATTAATAGAAAACTTGAAAACGGACGTGACGGTTTGGCCACATTGTGGCAGGAAATCGAAGCAGGGGGGAAAAATCACTGAATCATTTTGAAAATACATTTTCTATCGTATTTTTGGTGCTTTTTCGAAATCCGGCATAAGAATGACGTTATTGACCTGCATTTTTCAAACATGGCAGCTTGAGTACAAAAAAATCGTAAGTTTTAGAATTATTTTTTTTAATAATTCTATTTTTGGCAGCAAGAAACCGTGTTCGGATCGTGGTTTGTGTTTATATCTGGTGGCATACATAGTTGTAGTAATAGGAAGGATGATTGGTAATTCGAGATTCAACATGGTGGATTCAAGATGGCGGTTTTTACTTATAATTTATGAATTATCTCAATTTTTTCCGGTAATTCTTTACAAACTAATTTTTTCGAGTACATTCGTTTTCTTATTCACATTTGAGCGTTCCTTATTCAAAATGGCGGCGCATCAAGATCTAGAATGACGGAAAATCTTGCGTTTTTTATGCTATTTTGTGTCCTTGCAGAACTAATGATTTCTACATCCACTCGATACTTCTTTGAGACCTTTTAGGGACGCTGATTTGAAATATTACAGAATTCCCAAATGGCGGCATTAACATGGCGAAATTAAATATTAAAGTTTTATTATTTGAAAAATTTAAAAAATGGTATGGGCTCATGTTTAGCCATGCAAATATGGAAGATGTTCTCAAGTGTCATCCATCTAAATAAATGGATACAATAAATGAACTACCCGCCATCATATAATTAATATTACAAAATTATTTCATTCATTACTCTTCAGAATTGTCGACCTCCACGCTAGCAATAGTAAGGCAACATGATAATTAGATTACGGCTAACGGACGATACTTAGAAACATCTTTTATATTTGCATGGGTAAATATGGGACGTTTTTCAAATTTTTCAAATAATGAAACTTTAGTATTTCATTCGACCATGTTAAAGCGACCGTAAAAGTCCTTGAATTAGTATCAAGTGGTCGCAGAAATAATTAGTTCTGCAAACGCACAAAGTGGCATAAAAAACGCAAAATTTTTCACCATTATGGATTTTTATGCGCAGCGATTTTGAATGAGAAATGCCTAAATGTGAATAAGAAAACGAATGTAATTATCGGAAAAGAATTGAAAAAAATTAATAAATTAGAAGTAAACACCGCCATCTTGAATACGCCATGTTGAATTTCAAATTATCAATCATCCCATCTTTTAGTAAAACTATGTATACCACCAGAAACGAGCACACAGTATAATCCGAATATGGTTTCTTGCTGAAAAATAGCATTATTTTTTCAAATAATTCTGAAATTTACGATTTTTTGTACTCAAGCCGCCAGATTTGAAAAACGCCGGAAAATAACGTCAATCTTGCGCCGGATTTCGGAAGAGCACAAAAAAATACGATAGAAAACGTGTTCCCAAAATAATTCAGTGATTTTTTCTCACAGAAAACACTAGATGAACAAATAGAAAAATTTAGGGCATTCAGGGTGAAACGGGTTAAGATGATACGATACACAAATTCCGCACGCGCACTGACCTGACAACTTTAATACCATTACATTCGAAAATACGTTGATTGTTTTCCGAAAAAAAATTTCGGATCTGGTAAGCGAAGAGCAAGCAATCAGTCGAAAATTGTTTCGTTTCAATAGAGTTCGGACATTGAAACTCCCAGTTTTAATATAGATTATATGAAAAATATCGAAAAAATGTAGTGTGCGGCACGGGACGAAATACGATTTCAGAGACGTGTGATGCCAACTCCACACTCATCCGAATCATTCCTAGCCACACAATATACTATTTAAAAAAATTTTCACCGCATAATCGCAATTGAAACCTTCCGGCGGTCAGAAGATTAAAAAAAGAACTCGGCGCCCCTAGTTCAGGCGGTGCCGATTATCGATTGGAACATGCATTTTTTGTTACATTATACAAATAATTTTGAAGATCTGGTGTTTCAGAATATTTTCATAGCATGAATGAATTGTTTTGGGTTACTTGGTCTCAAGACAATGTCGAGTTTTACTATATAATTCTACTACATAATATAATAATTCGTGGTCATACTAATTATGTGACTATTATAGTGACATAAATGCTTGTTGTAGTTGAAATGAGTATTAAATGTAAATAACTGGGTTAATGTATACTTCTGATTTTTTTTTCTCTCGGTTAATTCAGAAAATCTAAGAATGACGAGTTGTAATATGACATGTCAGTGAATACCGATCGATTAATACTGTTTGGACTTTTTTTTTTCTTCACCAACAGTTTCGGAGAGCCTATTCTCAGCTGCTGTGGGAGTCGGCGTCGGTGGGTACACCTGGGGAGCTCCAACGCCACCCCCAGGTTCGCCTTACAGTCCCGTACCCGTGACTCAACTCGAGCTGCTTGCTAAGAATCTCGCGAGTCTGGGACCGCATCACGCGACTGGTCATCAACAAACATCTCATCAGGCTCATCAGTCCCTCAGTCTGCAGGGCGCTGTTGGGGTGAACGTAGCAGCTGCAGCAGCCGGTGCTAGTCTGCATCATGCGCAACACACTCAACACACCTTGAATCTTGCTGGACTGCATCATCTTCATCACGGTGAGTCGACGATGATGGCGACATCGGCGACCTCGTTCACGTCCAAGTTTATTGACGAGCATACGCTCACCTTCGGTTAGTGTTTCCCCCAACAGATTGAGCAACGAAAGATCGTGCTCACTCCTCATTATTTTGAACTCATTTGTCTGGTCCTATGCATTTTTGAGCAACCTTCTTTATTTTCACGATATTTTGGATGATTTTTTGCACAGAGTGAAAAGTTCATATTTTCTGTTTCATTTTCTGTCTGTCATCGTGTGTTGGACACATATTTTGGTGGGAGGGGTCTATTTCGTATATGTTGTTACGTACCTCTTAAGCACTCTATATGAGCTGTTTTTTTTTGGTTCGATACCCTTTTCTTTCGAATTCTTTGCACCGGTAACTATATGTTTTTTTCTCTTGAATATACTATTGAAGTGATTACGTGATTTTCGAAAATTGGTTTTAAATCGAACGCGGCTTTATGAGAATGAGAGACCCATTATTGTTTTGTTTTTGTGAATTTTGCATGCACAAGACAAGTAAAATGGTTGTAATGCTTCAAACGTCGGAAGGAACATCTTACCATATGTCATACGCGAATGAAACGGCAAAAACATAACGTTTTGACATTATTTACAATAATTGTTCGACGAGAACGTTGAGGATCAAAAGAACAACTTCGGAACGTGAAATGTTCCTGCTAAATCGCATACGTGGACACGTTTTTCTAGACACTTGCACTCCATATTTATAAATAAAACTTTAATATAAAAGATACCCTCGAGGCTCTTCGCTTCATTGACGAAAGCGTCTTCAACCGAGTGATACGTTCGGTTCGTTGACACTCGTGATGTAAGTGACACTTGACAAAGTGAAGTACCGAGCAGCTTCTCTGCATGCAGGTCTTGAAACGTCAGTTTGATCATCTCGAGAACAGATATATGCTGATTCTGAACAGGGTTGAGCACAGTCGAAGTTATCAGTTGCCTTAAATGCGAAAGAAAAATAGAACGTTCAACTCGATAACGAGCGAAAATATTGTCCAACGTCAAGTACTAACGATACTAAAATACTGGCACATATTGGAACGTTCCAGCTAACGGATGAGTTGACAATAAAATCATACCAAATAAATTTTCTCCACGCTGTTTTAGTTTTTTGCGATACGGAAAAAATAAGATACAATCAAGAATGTCGAGGATACTAAGAATATCGATTTTCAATAATAATAATGGCAAACAGTTACAAATACATATGCTGCTAAAATTGGTGTAGTCAATCCACATGAAATTGCTGGTTTCTTCGAATTTCTATGAACTCTATGGAATTAAATTTTCAATCATTTTTAAAAGTCTGTTGCATATTTTTTGCACTGCTACAAAAATTAATATAATGCAATTTTATAATTTAAAAAGAATGAACAGAAAATTCTAAACAAAGAAACGATTCTAATAGAATTTGTACTAACTAATTCGAAAAAATAAAGAAGTTACATTCACATCAGCGGAAACAGCAGTTTTCACTATATTTATCGAACATTTTCTTTCTTTTCGATACTTTTATTGCTAAAAATGATCTTCCACATGATGAGTTTATTGTGATTTTATTTTTATTTCATCTCGATTTTGCTCAATGATTTTATTGTCAATGTATCTCTTAACGTAGAATAAATTTTCCAACGATAAAAGATCGCATCGTATAGACATTGCGTTATTCCGCTTCAAAGGTCCTGAAAACTATTTGAATACCATAATAATGAACGCCATTACACTTTTAACCAGCTTCTACCTGGAATGTAGAGACGTGGTAGCATCTCGACGCCGAGTAATTCGAAAGATTCCAAAATATTCCAAAATTACGTATTATCCGTACGCAAGTTTGAGAGATTAACGGATGTAAGAGGTGATCAATCACACATCATGAAAACGCCAAAGTCGTAGCACTTTTTTGTTCGGGTCGCACGTAGGCATGACTTTCCATATTTTTTTCCTCGCATCAGCCAGTTAATATTAATTGTGAATATTCTATACGCTCGGAATGGAAGCACTGGATATACGTTCTTCAACCCTCCGAGAGTACACCTATTTTTCGAATCACGCAGAACACTCCGGGTCAGTCTCGGCTTACACGGTTTTTTGTTCGTTCACTGTTTGAAATCGGCAATTGACATCGACTTGAGAAAATCCGCAGACGTATTTTCAACACTGATGAGTCAATCAAAGCGATTAAAAAAAAGGGCCGGTAGATTCATTGACATGTTCGAAAAAATTTACGAAAAAGTATATGCTTTTTGGAAAAAAGCACAATTGGCAGAAAAAATATATTTTTCAATATTTCTCGCTAAAAACATTCCTGAATTAACTGAAGGCGATGGAATTTAAGATAAGGGTCAAATTGATCCTGTGCGTTCTCGGAAGGTTGAATAAATATTTCGATGCATACATATATGTATATATATACACATATATACATTATATCTATTCCAAAAAGGGGGTCTTCATCAGAACGCATTCTCGCCTCAATTGTCTCTCGTGACAGCGGGGACACCGACGTTAACGATAAACAGCTTCTCGTCGCCCAGTAACAGTCAACAGGGAAGCGTCGTTCCGACGACCGGTGTACTTCTTCAGCAGGATTATCAGAGCCAGACGCAAGCAATAACGAGCACCGGATGTACCACGACGGTCAATGTTTCGACGATACCAAGTGGTTCGACGACGAGTAGCATGAGTACGATGCTCGTGCACACTGGTAGTCATAATGGCAACAATACCGGTGGTTTTCTACAACAAACGAGTAGCAGTAGCTGCAGTAGCAGCAACAGCAGCAGTAGCAGTATGAAGAAACTCGAGAACTTTGGCACAGTTCAAACCACGACCAACGGCCAAACTGTTAAGTTGGAGAGCAAAACGAGACAGCCATGCATTTGCAAAAGTAATAACGGTAAGATTTCACGTGGATTTATATTATGCCGATTTATTACACTTTTCGTCGCTTAAGAATAACGCGCCGTTCGCACTTTCTAGAAAATGGCGCGACCGATCATTGATGTCTAGTTTATGTCAATGCCAAATTGTGCCATATTATGGCTAATTGTTTCATTTATATGAGTAACGTTAATCGTTTTAAAGTAAAGACAAATCTCAAACGTAACACAGCACTTTAAAGATGGTTTGATCGATAAAAATGCTATGATAATGCATCACCGTATCTGACAATTTTTCATACAAATTTATCGCCAAGTATGTTAATGACTTTTAGTTATTATTTGAATTTCTTTGTGTATTTCCGGTTTTGTTAGTGCTTAAAATTGTCATTCAAATGAATTTTTTGCTTTTATCGTGTCATTATTTTATTAGTGTATAAAACAAGGCTACAACTACATTAATTTTTCTTGCTCATTGTAATAGATGTTTCAATACATCGCAATAATCGCGTTTAAATTTATTTAGCTCACGCACATTATGGCGAAAAGTAGCTCAGCTTCCGACTAGTTAGAAATCTTCACAGTTTTAGAGGAAATACATTTCGCGTTTGACAGTTATATCTGTAGCACTCGCGGCGAATTCCGGGGTGTCATACTTCACCTTAAGATTTCTTCTTGCCAGCTCTGAATAGTACATCAATATATCGCGGAGTTTTTGAAAAAGTCTCCATGATTTTGAACGCTTATATCATCGGAGATGTATCGGACATGTTATAAATATAATCTGTTATACATAAAAATAATAATTTATTAGGAATATGATATAAAATATACGTAAATAGTATATGTCTCGACTACGTCCGCGTAGAATTAGTTTTTTTTTCATCAATGTACGTTCAACGATGTAATCGTGAAAAAGTAACAAGCAGGCAGCGTTACTTTAGCATTTATAATACAAATATTAGGGTGACCCATTTTGACCGACTACTTTTTTCCGACTCTCGTATAAAAAAATGTTAGTTTTTTTATATTCGATGAGCCTTACAAAAAGGTCATAGGGATGACAAATTTTTTAGGGTTCGCTTATTTTGAAAGTTCCGGCAGGAGGCAAAATTCAAGTTTTTTTTCGTTTCAATTTTCTTCTCTAGCGATGATTGTTTTCATACTCAACAGGAAAGATATCCTGCAAATCTCAGCTCAAGATATAAATATTTAAAGGTCGCTCAAGAATTTTTAATCTCGTGGGGTATACTTATTCATTCAACCTTGCTACTCCAGGAGATTAAAAATATGTCTGCACAGTGACCAGCAATTTGCACATTTCGAGTATTGGTAAAGAGTCCACCAGCCACTGTGTGAAAACAAAATTATTTGTAATGTAGCGCTGGTAACGACAAATCTTAAGAGAGATTGCAAAATTATTGAAAAAACTGTTCAGTTCATTATCGTTGTGCACAAGAAACCTGCATAAAATGGCAGTATGATGGTAAAATATATTTCTAAATCGAAACGGTTGGAACGTACAACAATTTTGCGAGTGATCATGTATCAACGTCCTGAATCTGTTCACCAAATTTTGTACAATTCCTGAAAAAACATTTTTGGAGAGACACCTCCAGACACTATAATTATATCGTTTAAGAGTTTAACTTTAGAAAGATAAACGAAGCTATAAAGAGAGGCAAAGAGATTTAGATGGAGAAACGGAGATAGATCGTATGAGAAAAAACTCACAGTACAGTAGACAAGGTTGGCGATGATTTTGTCGCGTGCTTTTCGATCTATTAAACGCTTTGGTAACACGCAAGTTCTTTTTCTTCCAAGTGTTATTGCCAGTTTCGTACTTGCCTATTCCGTATGACTCGTGACGAGGTTTGCCAGTTCGCTTACGCAATAAGCCCTCGTAGCGTACAATCCCCAGTTCTATATTTAAAGCTCGGATGGCTCGACCCTCTTATACCTTCTCTCTTGCCTCGTCCTCTCTTCATCTTTTCCTCACCACCCATTCCCTTTTTGCTTTCGCACAAACGCACACACGTCTTACAAGTTCGGACTCTCCATCGTCATTTCGAACCCGGTTTTACGCCCGTCGTCTTCCTGGCTCTCGAGCCTACCGACGTCTTCCTTATGTCCTATGTGCAAAATTTAACAGCAAAGACAAAATTGACAAAATTGTTTTTATTTTTATTCCTGGTGGCGTTTTCTTTAATTGGCGAATGGCTAGAGGCAAAATAAGAACTTGACACAAAAATAATACATAACCCCGAGGCAAGAGATGTTTTGAGATTTAATCAACGGTAGAGCTAATCAACAATCTAGAGAAAAGGAAAACATGTGCATTGCGGTGAATACATAAAGTTCGTATTTTTGTTCCTTGATGGACTTTTGTAGATTTTTATAGCATTATTAATGCAAGCTCAGACACGTGCTATACCTTTTTACCCGTGGATATTTCGTGTATCGTCATCGCCGAAATCCAAAATTTTTCAACAACGAAAACTTCGAAACTTTCAGCGTCTATACCCTTTTTCCTTTACGAAAGATTTCAATCGAATTTTTTACTCTATAAGGCAGTTTCCAACCCATAATCGATAGAAAAAGCAGCAAATTTGGCTCAATAATGCAGAGTCAAACAGCTTTTGTAATTCAATAATGCTTTTAAAACATACCCCACAAAAAATGTCTAATAACATTTTGTAATAAGACTGACATTGTCTGAAACTAATGTTTGAAACAGGACAATATTTTTATATGATTTAAACTTTGACAAGCTTTGACACCATAACGACGAGTTTTACGAATTTCGAGCCCTTTTTGTAGAACTGCAAAAATATGTGATACGTTTCATTTTGAGACTCGTCGATATTGAATAATAAAATTCCTAACAACCTCAGATTATTTTTCTTACATTACTTTCATGGAAAATAAAAAATTGCGAGGAGGCAGGTCTTCTTACCGATAAAACGAGCTATAATTTTGACTGGCGTCTTCCTTCATGTAATCGAAACTTTTCAACTGGCTTGCGCGAAGAAAAGGATAACAATTTTTTGCTATCCACCTCAATCGATGTATGCGGTATGACACGAGTCTGCGATAACCCTCAGAGCTCATATTTCTTCGATAAAAAGTAGTTTGTCTCTTTCAATTTTTACAGGCAAAACGAAATTGGTCCATTCGGACGCTGGTTGTAGTCGTACTCTACCGGTCGCATCATCTTGGAACGGTCAAACGGAAGGTATGACGTTGTGTACGAGCAATTCGAATAATATCGTTACGGGTACAACGACTACGGGGGTCGTGAACGCGAGTCTCGTCAAGCGAGAGCCTATGACGACGGTACCGTGTCAAGTTGCCGAAGTCTCGACGTCTCTTCATGCTACGACGACTGCCGTCAAGATCGAGCCTATGCCGACGAAGTCTGAAAATGGTTAGTACCGAAAAAACTCTTCAAATCCTCGGTTCGTTTTCATGATTATATCGTTTTTTCAAAAGATTCAGAATTAACTGTCAATGTCATTGCATTTATTATCGCGCATAAATATCACTGGGGATACGATTGCATCGTCTCGTAAAGTGAGAGCCTGTGTGACAATTTAATAATTGCGGCAAAATTGATAATTCTGATAATTATGATACCTTTTATGATAATTTATGATAATAAATTATTATTTATGTATTATATATTATATTATTTATGATAATTTTGAATTCATTACGATAATTCAAAATAACGAAATAATTGACTGCTGAAAAAATAGAAAAACAACCGCTCAGAAACATTGGTTTTTTTACCATTGAGTCGGGGATTTCAATATGAGTTATGTACTGAACAAATATTTCCCAAGCTTGATTGCATGCACGTGAAGGAGGGATCAAAGGAATTTCTGTTGTTTGTTTTTCTACAAAATAATTTTATCAATGAAAAGTTTAATATGAAATTACATACGCGTTGAAGAATATTTGAAAAGTTATAATAATTCGGTATCTTTCTAATTATAAAGCTGTTAAGCTTCAAAGGATCCTCTGAAAAACTGAACTGTGTAAAATAAAAAAAAATCCCGTAACCCTTTGCGGCACACATTCTTCTACTCGATGAATTTTAATGAAAAATTGAGTATATAGAGTCTTTTTGAATCGCTAATCGAGAATCTACCATCAGATTTGCAAATTTAAAAATGGCCAATTCAATATGACCTATGAAAATTCGAAAAATTGTTAAATTTCCTCGAAAGCTGATGTAGAATGTGTTCGAGGTCGCAGATTTCAAATTATCTATCAGATTTTTAAATTTGAAAACCCCAGTGTACCAGTTTTCGGAGAAATCCAAAGATTTTTCGAATTTTCGTACGCCATGTAAGGGTTCTCTTACAACGTTTTTTAATCATGTATAATAAAAAGTTCTATGACTCAGAACTTCCATCCTCCATCCTCCAACACATTCCATATCTCAAAATTGTTTTTAGAAACCCTTTTACATCGAAAAAAACCTCTTTAAAATCGTGAAAGAGTGTTTAAACATGGTGGTGCACCATGGTGTAAACACCGTGCAACCGAAACACCGTAGCTGAACAATTTGAATATTATACTTCAAAGATTTATACGTGACAATCAATCTCAAAATAATGTCGCGTTTTTTTTCAACTATTGAAACAATTTAACATTGCGTTAAAACAGTAGTTTCGGAATCATCATTTGAATAGTATTTAAAAACTTGTTATTCTTCTGTCTATCTAAAAATCAATTATTCTAACCAATTTAAGTGTCCTCAGCCCCCTTGGAAAAACTGAACTTTTGGGAAATAAAATGTCAACAAATTTTCTAATAACCTAATGTAATGTGTGTGGTCCAAAACATCTTGCTCGAAGTGGGTTCGCGTCTTTTATAAGCAACCCGTAAATAAATGTACTTTTCTAGAGAAGATATTTGTTGCCTCGATTTTGTGATAAATTCGATATCCACAGTTGGCAATATTTAATAATTTCGCCAAAGTATAATTTTATCGGTGTGAAACTTCCAACGCGATTAAAGGCGGTCCGGAAGTAGAATTCGAACAAAATCGAACTCGACACTTATACGATGGTTAACGCTTGAGGCATTGATTGGCAGTATCATAAAAATCGGAACTTTGCGATGAACAAGAATCTTAAGAAAAATTTAATGTAAAATACATTAGGAATATTGATTATTAATAATTGTAATGACAATATAAATTGTTCGAGAAACAAGTCTTTGACATTTGGAATGAGATCCTCGATTCTTTCGAGTGCACATGATCTTGTTCAACAGTTCTCACTCTTTTGAGTAGTGAGAAATTTCAATCTCACTTTATTAATAAACGAACTCAACATTTATTATATCAAATTATTTCCGACTCTCAGATGAATCCGGAAAATGAACGAATCCATTGGATTCGTATTACTTTTGCTGAAATTTATTTTTGCTGCTATTGCAGAGTAAAATGATCGGTTTAATTATTGTGCGCTGGACTCGTTTCTTTTATTATATTAATCGTATATCGTAATCGAAATTGCTTTTGTTCCCCCAAACTGTTGTTGTCACGCTTGCGGAAGCTTCTTCAACAAACTACAAACCGCCGTACAAGATGTCATATCGAAGGTCATACAGTTTTTCTAATAAAAAATAACAATATTCACACTTTTTTTTAATAGTATCAATCATCACCATTTAGCATTTGGAAAAGTGGCTAAATAATTAAAAAAAAATAAAAAATCTGTTTTGTTCCGGTTTCCTTCCGTTTTCGCCGATGTCAAGTTGCCTTGTCAGGTTTCCATACGTTCTTTTGCAAAAAAAAAAATGAAATACGAAGCTCAAAAGTAAGATAACGTTAGGAACGAATGGTTCAGTCTCGCAAGTTTTATACATTTTTAAAATAAATCTATACTATCTTGAAAAGCGTATATGTATACTGCGGTATACACGGTGGAGTAGTCTGCCAATGCCATACCGATTATCAAAGCCAGTGATGCGATTATTTCTGGTCGCCTTTCTCTATAAGTCTATGTATGTATAAAATGTATTAGGGTGGTTAAAAAGAAATTTACATTTTCTCCACCCTTCATGATGTTAGGATTTACCCCTCAAAAATATCCTCCACAAAGGATTTATATGCATCCTAAAGCTGATGCATTAAGGGTAAACTTTCCCATACGATGAATATAGGAAGAATGCTTTCTAGGATACTTTCGTGTTTTCTGTATCTAAAGTTTTTTTGTAATTAATGTATCCTGTAGTGCATTGAGTTTTCTAGAATACTCATTTTAGATTCAGGGTTCAACTATTCTGAACTCCGAAACATGATCGAATACTTGGTTCGAAATACATACTTGAGTACTTATATTACAATAAAATCTTTTAAAATGCCTTTATTAGCAGAAAAAAATGCTAACAAATTCTGCACCGAAGCCTGCTGTGGACAACTCAAAAAAGTGTAACCCCCCGTTAAGCGGTTAAACGTGACTTACACTGAATTTTGAGTCTCGACTCGTTCATCTTCAGAATGCTTGATCCTGGAGAAATGACTGTGATAAGAGTTTTATAGACGTTTACAAGGTAGTTTCGTTTTAAAAAATAATAAAAACGTACGGAGCATTTTTCTTATGTTAATCAAATGGGAAAATTTAATCGTTATGCGCCAGTTCCATGATGCAAGTGCAGCACGATCCTTTTGAGAGGGTTTTCTCCGAAACAAAAACTATCACGTTTTCAGGTGGGAATTTTAAAAAGTAAAATCATTTACTTTTTTTAACCACCTTAATATGCACCTATATACGTGCAGGGTGTGCCCCAAAATCGAATGCGGATGATGTAATACTGTGAATTGGAGATAAAATTCCAAGTCGTGAAGTCTCCTAGAACGTGTCTAAAGTCCTTGCGATGCCCGCACGAGAAGGGAGGGCGCGCAGCCGGTTCGCCGAAACTTTGACAATTAACGATTCATTAAGTTGCCATCGCACAAAAAAATAACAACATACATTTTGACTCGGAATTTCAATCTGTATCTACCTTCGAATGATTGACATCCAGTTTTAGAACACCCTGTATATAGTCTACGAAACTGGAGATAATACATAGACATACATAGAAGAGAACACATATATAGGACTATGGTAGTTCCTCTCATTTTACGAGGACACTCCACAATTCGCGACGTGCACTCACTCTGGGTGCTGAATAAGGAAACTTAAGGAAGGAAAGGAAAAATAAGGAAACCGGGTACTGAATGAGGAAAATAGTGGGTATGCTCGTAGCCATTCGCAGATTTCCTCGCTTGCATTTGCCGATCATCTGTTTCGCATATACACCCGGAAAAGCTTTACGATCGCAGTCGTATAGATCTCATCGTTCGTTCATGTCATCCTATGTACATAGCTCTCGATGCTGAGAATTTCCTCGTCGTCCTGGTCATCATACGAGTCGTAGCGAAAATTCTTACGAATAACCGAAAGAATCGTTGTTCGTTTCTGTTTTGTAAAATAGAGGGCATCTTCTCATAGAAATGTATATACATTATTGTGTAGTACGGGTGCGCATAATGCTCAAGGAATTTTGGCATTTTAGCTTTAATAGTAATGAAAAAAACGAAAGTAAGAAGTACATGCAAGAAGTAATATGGAGGGCACATTAATTTTGAATAATGATGATAGTATGAAAGCGTTATCAGTTAGATACTTTTTTTCTGAAGTTTCATCACAACTCATCAGAAGTTTCTCGTGTGCAACGTAAAACTCGTAAACGAGAAAATTCTTCAAAAAATTCATTCGATAACCTAATGCTTGACTGACACAGCCATTGGTTCTTTGACCCTTTCGGTCACGAAATTCGATTTATTTCGGCATGGGGATGCAAAGATACCTTTTCGAGCTATTTTTCAACACTGATCCCGAATCTGTTATTAAAAATACAATGAATAAAAAATAACCCCTAAAATTGGATGAAAAGTACCCTTTAGTCATGAAATTTAATTTTTTTTAGTAGGGAGGTGCAAACATACGTTTTCCATGTATTTTTGTATAAACAGCATAGAAATCAGCGAAATGCTTCGATAATGGTTTTTCCGTGGTCTCTGTTCCTCAACCGAAGAATTGCAAGTGTTTTCAGTATATATACGTTAATTATTACATTTTGCCACTAACGAATTAGCATCGCAAATATCCACCTTTTTTGCATATGTTTGGTAATATCGATCATGAAATATCACGGCGCATGTATAGTTAAAGTATGTTTTTAAATGAAAATGTTGAAAACGCCAAACTTTTGCATGAAATACAAAAGAAACGACAAAAAGAAGAAAAAGTAAAAAGGTGCTGGTATATCGGCTCCCGTGACTGAAAGGGTTAACATTATTATTATCGAAAAACGATAGTTTCAAGCGATATTGAAAGTGGGCATCGTTGAAACGCAATGAAATTACAATTATACAGTTTTTTCAAAACCAGTGTGTGGCGTAAAGTTTCCGCGTCCGATTTGGCAATTCCGACATTCACAACACGCAAACACTCGAAAAAATGAGTGTAAATAAAATTTATTCGTAAACGTAAATAAGATATGAAAACATTGCGCAGAATGTGTTTTCGTTGTTTTTCGACGATGTCAGTTTCAACATCATATTTCGTGGTATTACGAATTATCGAAGTCGTCATCAAAATAAATGTTTAGCGAAGCGATTGCGCGATCATCCTTAACGCGACAAACGGATTTTTCACGCTTCATAATAATTCGATTTTTTCCGATGTCATGGGAGATCAGAAACTTTGCTAACAATTTGCTGACATAATTATGAAACAAATTGATCATTGTTAGACGGAAGAAAATTGAAAAATAATTACTCCGATTGTTGTCCTCTGACATGGAGCTACAACGGTCGTATTGCGCGTATGTACATTTGTGCGAGGAAAAAATGAAACCGCATGGCCGATTGAGAAAGCCGCGTTGCGGCTTTCACACACGTGCTTTTATATTTCAAGTTCATATATACGTAGGTATATGTTTGTCTGTCACGAGCAACTAAGGGGGGTTAAATATAAATTTAGAAATAAAAAACACGTATACATACCCGCGCTCTGGGCGGTGAAATATAACCTGAGTATCGTCTGTCTCTTACTTACGGGGTCGGCAATGGAAAGATATCTGGTGAATTTGCCCTCAGGGGTGACGAGAACCAATAGGTGAACGAGAGGGAGCTTACGGTCCATGGCACCCCTTGCAATAACGAGACGCGCGGCAGAGTGGAGTGGCAAAAGTGTAAGGAGGGTGGTGCGAGTGCGAGTGAGCGAGAAAGGATTGAAAGAGAGACGGAATGAGAGAGAATAAAAAAACAGAGGAAGCTATGGAGTTTCGAAGTGGGGGCTCTGAAAAAATGGTATTCAGAGAGAGAGAGAGAGAGAGAGAGAGAGGGCGAGAAAAAGTAGTTTCGCGGATGGGCAAGAGGGAGGAGGCGAATCCGGAGTAAGAAAGACAATCAAAAAGGCGAAACAGATGATGAATGGTGGTAAAAGAAAATGAGGGACGTTGAAAATATCGGGGCAAAAAAGATATGCACATGCGGATCTTTGTTGATGATTGACATCATAGATAGAGAAGAAATAATATGGTGAAGAAAAAAAGTGATTGACAATAAATATTTGTAAGCAGATCGGTTGCACACGCCTCGTCCTATTCATACTGCGCAATACCTATGATAATATCAATATAATGCAGCGTTGCATTGATTATTATACAATATCACTCCGGGCGTATCGTACGAACCGACCATGCCTGGACGAAATACCATCTATTATCTTTGAAAATCATAAACAACCGGGAATCAATGGAAAATCATGACGAGTATTAAAAATAAGAAAAAAAAGAAACTAGACATCGTTGCGACTGATGCTAACTTCGGAGTTTCGGCGCTAGGGGAATTTCGTTTTTTTTTGTACCGCATGCCACGTGAACATAGCGTCGTATATGGCTGTCGATAATCGTTTATTATTCGATGATATTTTCTCAATACTTTTCCACTTATTCCACGTAGTGAGAAATGCTCACACGACGCACTAGACTCGTACTCCACCAGACTAGGGAGAAATTCGGAAGTTTTGACAGAATTTCGAAAAAAAACACGGGAATCCTTGGTTCGATTACCGCACGGATATAGTTCTTTGTTATAACGTAAATAGCACTAGGATGCGTTGGAATAATGATTGTTAAGAAGATTTTAAAGAAATTTTCGGTTTATTTAGCCCGTTAGGATGTCTATAAGCTGAAAATTCAAGTGTGCGTGCTTGAATTCATGCGGGAGGCTTAAGTACCGCGTACGCAAAAAATGCCTCATGTATTTTTAAAAATAACCAATGTAATTGTATACGGCCTTCGAGAATATGTCGGGAATTATTTAAACGTTTTTGTTTTACGGTCGTAGCAGAGATGGTCAATCGGAAATGATTTTTTTCCTCTTCAATTTAATTTAACGAAAATCTCGAGGCGTTTGGTAGCTGCAGCCTAAGCCCGTTTGCAAAATTACCGAAGCAGGGAGTAGGTATATGAAGGGCCAAATGAGCCGAGAAGAGTGGCAAAGAGATTACGAGAGGAAGCGGGAACGAAGTGAGAAATAGAAGGGGATCTCGTTAAGTAGGAGGTGCGTGACACGCATGGCGACGCAAATACAAGGCGTGGCTGGGATATGCGAGAAAAAAAAGACGAAGAAACGAGCGCACGAGTGCACAGAGCAAAAACGCTCCAAATCCTCTGTCCCCTATACTATCTCTATATATATATATATATATATATATATATATATATATATAAAGTAATGTCGGTTTTCAAATTCCGTTCGATTATTGCTCAAGAACGGCTGAGCGGATTTTCATGAACGCACACCACATTATTTAATTTTAACGAAAAGTTCTCCAATTATTATTACACATGTCCAATACAAGATAGCAATAGCATAGGTGCAGATAGACGTTATTGAATAGACTAAATTTATTGAAAATTGTTTGAATTATTGATGATAACTTTATTAAATTGATTATTTTTAATAATGACGGAAAAGCAGGAAAGTTATTTCGAAGGCAAATGTTATACTTCAATCGTTATCTGCGTTACGAGTTCATGTAGCGTTACCGATTCAACTTTTCAATCGTATCAGATATTCTTTTATATGATTTTATTCGACCGATTCATGAACGATAATATTTTAACATGCGGTTATTTTGCCTCAACTGTTAGTAACCGAGTGAAACGAAGTCATACATGATTTCGAAGAAAATGGATTTGTGAAAACGTTCACAATCTGGAAAATTTGTGGAATATTCCGTCGATTACGCTTCTCATCACTCAATTAGACGAAAGCCAGTGAAAAATACATATTCGATATTGTTTCGTATATGTATACTTTAAAAAGTAAAAAATGTCCACCTCGTAATTAAAATAGTAGTTTTAATTACGAGGTTCCATGCACGTCAAGTTTTTTTTTTTTTTTTTTGGACAATGTTACTTTTGATTTTCACGCTGTTTGAAAAAAAAATACTTTTCGAAGAAAACTACTATTTTATTTACGAGGGGTACATTTTTTACTTTTTTAAAGTCTTAAATGTGTTGAAATAGGTCTGTAGACGTAGTGACGTAGACCTTACCGTTATTGGGTTTGCATCGAGTTAAAGTTTAAGTCACATAAAAATTGTTCGCTCTTACTCTGATTAAAAAACTTTGTGACTTTTTTCATAGGGCAGCAATTTCGACACTTAAAAGAACCGTCCGATAATATTCGGTTTTAAGTTCCCGTCAGT
The DNA here is from genome assembly GCA_959613375.1 of Heteropelma amictum. NCBI lineage: Eukaryota > Metazoa > Arthropoda > Insecta > Hymenoptera > Ichneumonidae > Heteropelma > Heteropelma amictum. Next base: position 5,116,708 of record OY390723.1, read on the forward strand.
CACGCTGACTCGTGCGCTTTGCAATATTCGATACATGTAAATGATCACAAACGTAGCATAAAGAACGTTGTGTATACTGCCAAACGTTTGAGTACACCAGTCGAAATTTCAGGCCGCACTAAAAGTTACATAGCGGAGTCAAAGATAAAGATAATCAAATTTGGCATGCAACTTTCAACCCTCTTGACGTTTTCTCTGAAACGCCATAGTTATTGGATTACGGCCATTTTTCTAAAACATTTATTTTTTAGCTAAAAATGCAATACCGGGCCGAAAAAAAATTGTAGGAAACATTCTAAGAAACGGAAATGAAATGAAAATGCAGTTTACCCTCTTGTGTCGGTTACCCTCTTGAGTGTGTCGTGGAAAAAAACGGGCGAAAATGCGGGCAGCTTTAAACGTGCAAAATGAAGCTGAAAAATAGCCATTCTGAAAAAGACTTCTAAAAAGGCAAAATGAGGGTATATATTTGTCCTCTTTAAAACGCCGCTTGGGAAGTTTGATTATCTTTATTTGTGAATCCGCTATATAACTTTTAGTGCGGCAAGAAATTTCAACTGGTGTACTCAAACGTTTGGCTATCACCATATCGACGTATGGATACAAACAAAATTATTAATCAATCGTAGTTTAACATCATATATAAACCGTAAAAGTCACTAAAATACTATAATCGGCTCGAAAAATATATATGTTTTTCGTTAATTCTTCCATTCTCTACGTTTAAAACAATTGGAATGTACTGTAACGTACGAGAATTTTCCATGAACGTTTTGGTAAGGATATTCGTCTAGTCGACAATAATGCTCATATTCTCACTATCATTACGGTTAATTCAGATGTCACGTCGTTAGTAAATCGTAAAGGCCAAGGAAAATCGATACGGTGGATAAATGAAAGGGTGAATGTAATTTTTTTTTCACTGATTTCGGAATAAAATTATACTTTTTCACGTAATTACGCAAATAATTACATCGTTATTTGCATCATTCATGGCGAAATTATTTTCCATGTATTGATAAAACTTTTTTTATCGTTAGAATATAACGAACTTTAGATCCAAACGATGAATTTTGAGATTTTTGTTGCATATCCCACAGAGCGTAATTACTTTTTCATATTTAATCACGTAATTGCAATTTTCATGAACTTCGCTATACCTGCTATTGCGTAACTGCGGCTGATTAATTAATACTCTAATTTCTACTGTTCGACAATGGATCTGGTAAAGAAAAGTACCCGTATACGTACGCCGTTTTGCGATATCATAATTCTCAATAACACGGCTCCCGTTTCTCTTTCATCAACATTTTCATCCGTCGAATATTGGAAAACGAACGAGTGGATATGCGTGAATAAATGGAAAAATTATTTGAAAGCGAGCGCAGTGAGGTGCAGAGTCGTAATTTAATATTTAAATATGAAAAAAAGAAATTTGCTCCGAGGTACGTTAAAAAAATTCGACATTCTTTTTGACGTATCAATCATTCACCATTTTCCCCACGGTGAAACGTCAATTTTGATATAACAGTGTCAATAATCAATAAGCCATAAAGCGCAAAAAAATGTTAATGAAACGTTCAGAAGAGTCGAAAAAGATAGGGAAAGGTCGATATGGAGGTGTGTGTCGAATCTATATAGAGTATAGCAGGGTGGACGACGTCTCCATTCGTTGGTTACGTGATACATATTTTTATTTCTTCTCTCATTCGATTTCGCAATAACGTGTTCGGTGTAAAAAAAACCAACCTGCTCCCGAGCAATAGTCGTATGGCGAAGTGAGTCAGTGATGAAAAGAGACGAAGCAAGATACAGCGAGAGAGAACGGAGACGAAGGTAAAATTATATATAGTCGATGAGGAAGAAGAGAGAATGCCGCAACGGTAATGGATTCCGCAGAGTTGATGTGTCCAAAGCTTGGATAAGGAATAATACACCTATTGAATGTGCATTATATCATCTTTCTCTCATCGCGTACAAAAGCGATATGTCTTGTGAAATGTATTTCATGGATAGTCTTCTGACACTTGGACGCAAGAATATATTTAGACCAAAGACTATCGATACCGAACAAATTTCGCAAAAGTTATATGAAAAAAACAAACGATATGAAGAAACAATGAGTCTACTGCTCGAAGCATAATTGTTAATACGATACGAAGGAATGGCACACATTGTTCTTTATACATGTGGTTATATTCTTCATTATATTATGAACAACAGGTATTTCCAATAATACAAAAATACTCTTGCAAACAACTCTTGCATATAACAAATTTTGGATTCATAAAATTAACAATAGATTAATTTTGATGATGAATGTATGGTCGAGTGACTAACTGTGAGAGATGGATATTTTCGTAAAAATCTATATCGTAATGAACATAAAATCGATAAGCATTTTCATGGAAACGTGTAAAAATCTATATATATGTATACCTTTGACGATAAGTGTACTTTGCGGCAACTTTTTATCTCGTACTACATAACTTGCCTCTGGAGAAACGATATTGTGCCAAGTGCAAAAACAGAAAAAATATATTTCACTCGTATAATCAAATGCCAATCAAGTTTATATAAAAAATGGTCAGAAATTGACAAGATAATTCAAAAAGGCGAATTTCATCGATTTTTCTACTACTTTCTACTTTCTTTTTTTCTACTTTCATCGATGTCGGAAATCCAAAAACTAAATTCGAGTAAATTTCATGACCTTTCGAATGAGGCTAGTTGCGATCCGATGCGTTAATGATTCGCCGATTGCTAGACGATTTCATGAGTGAGTGAAAATCGGGAATTGAGAAAACCTCGCGCATCGGGTGGGAACTGGTCTCATTCGAAAGGTTATCAAATTTAGGCGAATTGTATTTGAATTTTTCAAATAGATCAAACTTTGGCATAAAGGTGGAAAAAGCCGAGTGTTGGACACGTGAAAAACACCGCATGTTCCAATTTATTTTGCGCTCACTATACAGCGTTTCCCAGAAGCGTTGGTCATCCTCATAATGGTGAATCGGGGGTGAAATTCCGAGTCGATCGATATAGGCATGTATGGGTCTCCGATGGACCCCTAATTTTATATTAATTTTTTAAATCGACCAATCAGATGCAGGACGCTACGTCCGTGAGCACCGCGTGGGTATAGTTGTGCCGCGCGGACGTAACGCATCCCCGATTCACCATTATGACCAACCCTTCTGGGACACCCCCTATATAGGAGATATGAAGCACATACGAATTTAGAATAACAACGCTATCAAAATGTTACTTAAACATTATTTGAAAAAGTAGAAACGCATTAAGAGAAATTATTTTCTTTTTATATTAAATCACATTTATACGTTTTTAATAACTTTCTGGTAGTTGAAGGTCTATCATTGTATCTGTACAGTTACCGAGTCTTCGAACAGACGACTCTGAATAAATAATCTTGAACAAATTAAAAAAAAACTATATGATGAAACAATGAGAATGTTTCGTAATAAAAACTGTCCGTAAGATTATCAATAAATGTTCTAATTACAATTATATGTATTTTCCATCTTTTTCGCATTTTCTAAGTCAAAAGAAAGTGTCGAAATTAAATCGAAATGAAATATCGTGCGACATTGTTGTTTGTATTTTGTTTATCTATAATATACTTGTCCACGTGATAAATGAATAACAAGACTCCACTTAACAGGAATAGTCGTCTCGACAGCGGGAACCGGCGGAATTCCGGTTGGCATTGCCGTGGCGCGTCAGAGACTGCAGCACCAGGAAACAACATCGTCGTCGATGCGAAACGTTTCACTGAGTCATCACACTTCGCACCATGCTAGTTACCATCATTTCCAGCCGGAGAATCTCGGTTAGTACATACGTATCTTATGTGTAGAAATAAAAAACGAGACTGCCTCTGTCTCTTTCTTTTTCTTACAACAAAACGAATTATTACGATACTTGGGAATACCTATAATAGTAATTATGCTATCAATTTTTTATTACTTCGCCTCAAAGTGTCCCTAAAACATAATAGAGTTATCGTACGTTCGGAACCTAAAATTGCGAATCTGCTAAAAATGTAACTCATGGTATCAATATGAAAAAAAACTTTTTTTGATCGGGAGGGGTGGGGGGGGGGGGGGGGTACTAGCGACGAACAAGAGATTCAGCACGGAAAATTATGGAAACTTTCCGATGGATCCACAAAATTCGATTTTTCGAAAACTTTCGGGATCGACTTTTCTATGTATATTTTCTGATTTTCTGGCTGATCTGTGGCGATTTTAATAAAAACGCGACAAGCTTCGTGGTCAGCTGAGACTGATCGAAGTACACTATCATTAATTAATTTAATACTAAGGAATAATAAAATAAAACAAAAACACAATTTTTGGTATGAATAAATCGGATACCACTGGATCTGCCACCTTATCAAAAAATCATATCCAGTTGCACGTACACGATCCGTTGAATTACATATTGGAACGTCATACGTACATGAGACGAAGGTTTCGTTATTTTCTATTCTAGATGAAAATTTATCGCGGAGATGCACTTGCTCGGCCTGTTGTGTAATGGCATGATTTTTAGTAATGTTGAAACTTCAAGATCTCTGAAAGTAATATTGTATACATTGTATACATAACATAGCGCCAAGATATCGTAATAGCCCTTTTTTATTTGAAGTACAATTCACTTTAATGAATTTGTATTGGCATAAAAAGTACTAAATTCTGTATTGACTGTTCTACTTTTTTCACATTTTAATCTTGAATGAACAATTTCGTTAAAATACAAAGGGCGGAACACGTACTACAGCTGTGCTTGAAATTTTCATCCAGATAGGAAACAAGTATGCGTTGATATTCTAGACGTAACTCAACGCGTCACGAACTTGGTATGTTCAACCGGATTTCACTATTTAATAAGGTTTAGATGTACAGGTCTTCGATCCTTTCACACCGACATTTGTGTTTTTGCTGCTGTAAATCCGTATGCTCTACGGTGGTTAGAAAAAGATTGAAATTTTTACTCTAGCTCCGAAAATGTTAGATCTTCCCTCGAAAACGACCCTCCAAAAAGTATTTTCTTGTAACTTAAATCTGGAGTTGGTGCATCAGGGATGAATTTTCCCATTTAATTATCGTATATTTCATGATATTTTCATGATTACCTGCGTTTGACATTTTTTTATGATCCCATCGTATAAGGCATTAATTTCATTGAAAACCTCCTCTGAAAGAGAATCCCACAGGCTAACTGTTCTCATGTTATGACTGAATACTCAATTTAAAATAATTTTTTGGATACTCGTGACCTCAAGTTCACGCTCCACGATGAAGGTACAGCAAAATTCTTTTACGAAGATTTTTTTCAAAAAAGAAACTATCTCTTTTTAAAACAGGAGCTCAAAAAATTCGACTTTTTTCCTATCCACCCTGATAAGCAGGTAAACATAATAATTAGAGAGTATGACATAATCCGAGAATATAGCTAGAAAGTGTATGAAAAAATATCTTGGCAACTATCGTTCCAGCGACCTTGACCCGTCTGCACTGCAAAACTTTATCATTTCGCATGCTCCATATACCGCAACATTGTTTATGCTCCGATGTACCTTACATATATTTCTATATACGTCTGCATCTACAGGACGTTCAACGCCAAATAAACATAAGAGAAAATTCGAAATCTTCATCTCCCAAGGTGTAATCTACATGTTTTAATATCTTTGTTGCATCAGTTCGAGTCACTTTTTCTCAAGCTTTATTACCTAACGTAATTTCATTTGATGTTTCTGAAGACAATTGCTAAAGTCGAAAGTTTAGGTGAAACATACATTTTCACATGACTGATGAAAACTCGGTATCAGGTTGTGTTTATATTGTTGTGACTTGTAGGACAGAAAGACTTTCGCGCTCGTTGTTAGTTTTCGTTTTAAAGTATTCCTCGATGTTGTCGATTTTTTGAGATATTACATTACCAGTCGCCGAATTGACATATACATATGCGCAATTATTCCAATTAGATGAATGAAAATATATATGTTGTATTGTATAAAGTGGTATTGATAAAATTTGGCAGGAAGATATAGCTTGCAGACTGAGGAAGGACACGGGTTTTATAAAAAAAAATTTCTTTATCGATATTTCTCCAATCTGATTTTTGTTTACTCAATACGCCTCGTTACAGAAAACCGTCATCTTGTCTTTTGTCATTATTCGTTAGGCTTTTTAAAATAACACTTCTTTCTCTGATTTGAAATAGTCAGATATTCACTTTTGAGTACATTTTCTCTCGATGATTCTTTCTCGTATCAATATTTTTCCTTTTCTTTTGATTTGCGACCGAAACGCAAGTCTAATCATGTTACAATAATGAAGGATAAAGCCGCGGGTAGCAGATAATATTTTATACGAACACAATTAAAATTCTACTTCTACATATTAATTGCAAAAATATATCATCGGAATAACCCATTTCAACGAACATTGAGTCTTATATTAATGCTGCACATATGAGATCAGGGTATGTACTTTTTGTAACTCAAGTTCACGGTCTCATGGCATTTTGTTGTGATTAGTTTTAATGTTTTTCTAGCGAAAGAGTAAATTTTCAACGAAATCCTTTGTCATTGTCAATCAATACGCAAAGCGATACGAGAAATTTCGATTTGGGAGAAAACGAATGAAAAAATTCAGACATTCTTTCCAACGGTAACTCCATAGTTATTGAAACCTCGCAAATGATGAATAATGGCTTACGGTGGAATAATGAAAAAAATCGTCGAAACGAGAAATGACAAAGTGAAAGTCGATTGTTCTGGAATGCCCTGTATATATATTCGTTGATGTCCGTAAAAAGTAAAATGCATCTACAAATACAAACGTGTGAACGTGCTGAACGACTCTCGACCCTGAGTGTATCTGGCGTTTCACGTACGTTGGGTTACGAGCCAGACCCATATACATACACATACGTAGACTTTGCCACCGACATGAATTCGAATGTATTTTTTTTCCATTCTTTTTCGCTTCATATTTGCAACGAGGAAACGCCAAGCGATCGAGTGCTTTTCAACGAGTTAATACGTAGCACTCATTAGAAACTTTTATTTCTTCTGTGGCATAATCTTCCACATGATATCGACAGTTTAAAAATGTCCGACTGCGTGCATTTGCGTTCATTCCATAATAACTGATAATGCATAGACTGTATCTGTTGGGGTGTGAAAGGCAACGAGGTGTCGGGTTAACATCGAACAATCATTTATCCACGGTCTGATGCTCTATAATATGTGAGTACGTCCATGCGTCTATATACAGGAGATATAAGTAATATTAATATGTACTAATGCATAGATTTAATCATTGATTATGTAGGCGTATACGGGAATTGGAATAATCGCACACAAAGACCCGTAACGAGCTGATAAGGCGTCTTGTGCGCGATAAATCTGTACATGCATACCCATTAATAATTTGTCTCACGCTGATGAAATACTTGAATATCCATGAACCATTGGAATTCGCGCTTGTATGAAAATAAAGAAAGAGATACGGATATTTTTTTCGTCGTGCAGATAGGATGTTCGGTTTTTTTTGCTCTCGTTCTGCTGGCTTTTCCATACTGAAGGTCTTTTTATTTTATCCGTATACGGCAGTCGGCCGGTAACAATTATTATTATTTCTACGGCTGGTAAAATGTGTAGACTTTGGCAAATGGAGTGCTCTTGGGATTAAGGCTATGGACGAGACGCCCATCCAAACGCTTCGAAAAAACGCGACCTGCTTTTTCTCTGAAACAACGGTATCGATCATCGAGATGAAATGAAATGAAATGATGATGACGATGAGATGACCTATTCCGCGTTCGAACGTTAGCGAACGCGGAATAGGGGCAAGAAGTTGCTAAATGTTTCTTTTTTTCTTTTTTTCTTTTTTTCTTTTTTTCTTTTTTGATAAATCAACTAACTTGATTAACAGGTATTGACTGAACTAAACCTCACTGAAACTATATTCTATCGATTTTTTCACTGCGTATATCAAAATTGAAATATGACCATTATTAAGTTGACAAGAGACGTTCCGTTTTGCTGTACCCTCCAAATCGTCGTGTCGAAAGGATAAACGAAAATTCTACGTTTATGCGATACACGATTTTTTTTCTTTTGGCATATTATAAACGGTACATAATAACGCGTATTTTCAATGTCACTTGATTGTTGATTGGGTGAAGGTTCGAATGGGAAGCAGTTCCGAATTTTGTTTTTTTTTTTTCGAAAAGTAACGTATACTGATATAGGTCAAAGAGCGCAGCGTGTAATTTCAACGTTTTTTTAATACCGCTGCGAATCTATGGGTAATAAAAAAATGGCAACCGTCTATGTGACTAATAGTAACCACCATTTTGTAAGGATAGCGTCTCAGCGTTGAAGAAATCCATGATAAGATATGATCAGTAAATCCTATAAAAATGTATTAGCGGTTGCATTAAATGAAAGTGTAAAATCTTTTTTTAACACGCGTGGTTTTATACAAAAATTTTCGATAAAAATATTGAGACCAAAATTTGCGTCATTTGTCAAAGTTTCTCGAATTTTGAACGTTGAACGAAAAGTTGAGAAATTATTATGTTTACTTAGCAATAGTTTCCGGACATTCAACATTTTATTTGATCGACATCTTCCAAAATAATTGACAATTGCATTTATTTTTCGGATGTTTGAAACTTTACGAAAAAAAAATTCATACAAGAATATAGAAGAACAATTTTTTTTTACGTGAGATGGGAACAGTTTCCAAATATTTGCAAAAAAAATCAAGCTTTTACTAAAACGTACTTAGAAAACTAACTGCATCTTACATTCGACTGCGAATTTGTGTACATGAATTAAGCGGTCATAAAATTGTGTTGACTGTGTTCAATTGTATGCAATTGTGTTCAGCTGGATAACAGACATTGAGACATGGAGTTTTAATGTCGGTAGTGATATGAAAAAGAATACTTGCGTCATAAATATAAAAAAACTCACTTTTTAACTTAAGAATGGTGGCTACGCACTACACGGGGCAGGCAGTAAGGGGGGTAAGCCTATGCTTATACACGGGTTCTTCCGATGGCTGCCAACCGCGAAAAAAAAAAAATTCTGTCATTCAAGTAGATAAAAATGAACAATCATCGACAAATTTTTACGTAATATATCAATAATTAGTAGTATATAAACGGTTTAAATAATTATTTGTAGTATTCACATCGAAATATATGGTTATCGATGTTGAAACGTGGCAATCGCGCAAATCAGCTGGCACCCCTGACGCGTTTACGCGAGACTCAAAACGTAAACAAGCGTTGCCATGGATAGTGCTAATGGGCATCTGCAATGTACTTATTTTTTCAAAAAAATTCTCATTAGGTCTCTTCATATTTACTTCAACATTACTCTCATCTATAGATAGTAAATGATGAATTGCATAAAAATAATACTAATAATTACTATTGTTATTAGACAATTAAAGAGTGTATTGAATGTTACTATTTTTTTCAAGAAAATTGCCGTACGATAATTTGTTCTTAAAGACTCGTGTCTATTTGAGTGTTGACATTGCCACGCTGATCTATCACGGCCGATTTTGCGACGTTGCCACGTCTGTGGCATGACAGATAGCTTTCAGTTAAAACAATCACAAAATGCTATTTTATTTTTTGAATATCTCAATAACTATGCAGACGAAACGTTTCGCCTTTTGAAAAACTTCTTTCCGAACATGTATGGAATCTTTCCGAACTATTTTCATTAAATTCTTATCATTTTTGTCGAAGTTATGAAGCGTAGTTATAACACATTGCATGGTTTTGCTATAGTTGTCGTGTATAACAGTTCAAATTCAACAATTAATTACAGAAGACCTATGCAGACGATCAACTTGAAATGTTGCACAAAAACGTGTTTTTTACTGACGTATATACCCAAAAAATGTCAACTAATTCTTATCATTTTGGCTAGTGTAGCCAGCCTCCTTAATCTCATCTTTTTTCAACACTAACACATCTTCCTTCCGATTCGTCATGTGTTTTGATATTCTTTATTTTCATCACAAATTTTCTGACCACGCAATTTTTGGACCATGATTAGTATTCACATACTTTTAAAGGATTATTATCTGCAATACATTTTTTTATTTCACCATTTTTGTTGCTAGCAATATTTGTTTTCAACAAAATTTCGTTGAAATCAGTTCAGCATTTTTTGGAACATTTTTACCAGCATAAATGAAAAAGAAAAGTATTTGCCAAAATGTTATTTGAATATGATGAAAATACAGATTATAAGGATGGCCCGATTGTATAGTCGAACCGAAAATAGGACGAGGTGAATTTCTTGATTAATTTTATACGCTCAGTTCGAAATCGAAATCGGGAAAACACGATTAATTTGTTTTTTTGGAGCAGTTTCACTGCTGACCGTGGCTTATTTATGTATAGCGCATTCCAACGCGATTTGGGACCGTATTTTCCACGAAATCGTAATGAAAAATACAGGATGTTTCAATACTGTATGCTGGTAATTAAATGCTACATTGGAGATAAGGCTCCAAGTCGAAAAATCTTTTAGCACTTTTTGATTCGACGGCTCCCCATTGGTTAGTTAATTAATATAGTTGAAGCAATGTATGACTTCGTTAACTAATAACTCATTAGGTTTTGGTCGTATAAAAAGTACTAAAACACAATCGCTAATTATTCAGAAGTAAGGCTCCACCCGGAAATCGGTCGGAGGGTTTTGGGTTCGACTTTTTCAGGATTATTTGGTCATGCGTCATTATATTGTCCTTCATACAACCGAACAAACCTTACTTCCTTGCTTCTTGCTTCCTTGACCAAACCTTGCTTCCAGATATAATTACCATACAATTTTACTTGGAAATTCATTCTGAATTTGCTATTGAATCATCAATATCCAGTTCTGTCTCTATATGACGGGTAAATGTTGCACTTTAATGCCTAGAAGAGGACGCAGAGAGGCAGAGGGCGATCTTGAACAGCGTTGGACGAATCAAGCTTTCATTGTTCTTTGAGACAATTATACACCCCAAAAAGATAAAAAATGGTATCAATCATACGTTATTTGCAAAGAATATTCTTCTCCACCGTCGTTGACGATCATTTCGATGAACATATTTTTTTTTATGAATCTAGCTTCAGCGCTGATGATGATACAACGAACGACAAAGCTTTCAGAAATTAAAGTGGAAAAGATAGCGAAATTGAAAATTGAACGTATCGTAGCTTGACTATATTTTGTTCGAAAAACAATAAAGACGAAAACGAATATTCTTCCTACGATCGGTTTGGTTCGAGAGAATGAGATCAACAAAATGAAGTCCGTAAACAGTCGCTGGTAAAACTTTGGTTTATCGAAAGTTCGGATACACAAAAATTGTAGTCGCGAGGATTGTCGAGTGCGTATGCGGATACGACGCATTTTTATTCGGATTATGGAAGGATATTATAGTGGGAGTTCGAATAAACGGGATTTCACTGTGATTAATACAAAAGAGTAGCAATCTTTTTGGAACGGGGATAAAAATAATAAAATTGCAGATGGGCACAAAATAATTAAAAAATGTCAAAATAATCTCCCGTTTTTCATTCCCGTTTTCGCTAAAACCTCCGCTCTGCTAAGCCTCAGATATACTCGTTAATATTCTGCTTCGCCGTTTACGAACGCGTTTCAGGCCCGCGGCGCCGCTTCGGGGATTCCGAAGGCGCAACCCCCACCTCGTCATCATTGCACCGTTTCCCATCTCTGTAGCAGAGACAAGAAATCCCAAATCCCATACTGTTCTATATCTATTAGGGTGGGTAAATACCGACTTTTTTTCCTTGGCATACTGAAAAATTGATGACTCGGAAAATTTCGAAGCGCAAATTCAAATATAAGCCCGTAATATTGGTATTAGGAGATCCCACATTGCATTTTTTTTCTATTTAAATATCATAGGCTTCTTTTAACGTTGGAATTTTAGATTTTATACGCAGGCATTCGGCAGTGTAATATATATTTTTAGGAAATTAGATGCGACTAGAAAAAAATCTCTTGTATTTATTCGATAAAAGCCCTTTGTCACTTTGTGTCCTTTAATGGACAACCGATGCTGAAGCCTTTTCCGCAGAGCTTTTGTATTGAAGACACACACGTTTTTGGTTTTCTAAAAAAAAGTGGCAACAGGTTTTAACAGCGATTCAAAGAACGGTGCATCCAGAAGGATTCAGAGTCAAAAAGGAATTGACCGTTTTTTTTAATTTAACGGATAAAATACCCGAGAAAAAAACTGAAATCTAAAAAGCGCGAATATCTCATGTTAATTAAATGGGAAAAGTGTCATCATTAAGCCATGGGTTTATGACATCCGAATTGTTTTAAACATTGTTTTTAGGCTATAAACTAATGATTTGGAGCAGACTCGAGTGAAACAAGTGAACGATGAAAATAATGGATAGAATCAAAGAGTGGAAGAAAGATAGAAAGAAAAGAAGAGGAAAGCAAAGAGCCGGAAGCGACTCGATATTTTCGAGTACCCGATGGGTCAAGCGAAAACACTATCGTATCGGATAACGCTTATCCGTCAGGAACGTCCACTTCTCTACCTGCCCAGCTGCAATTCATGTTTTGAATGAGCCCTTCGAATGGCCCTTACCCTATTTGACCAGTGTAATGATCAGAAGAAAAAAAAATCACGAGTGTCATCATCACAAAAACATGAATCAAGATTTATTTATCTTATTGCTCTTATTGTTGTATACTATTGATTCGGGTATCGTTAATCTAGTCGTCATCATACGTTTTTTTCTTAAAGGACACTTTTTTTCCTCCAATTATTATACAATTATAATGAAATCTTCTTTACAATATTCCACGTTAAAATACATTCACCCGTACTGTTTCATCGATTGAATAATTGCATTTGACAAAATCACCTACGAAAAAAATGGTTTCCCACTTAAAACAATACTCACAAAGAGCTTGTTTAACGACAAAGCAGTGATTAAGTCATTTGCGCGTATAACATATTCGGGAGCCATTCGCTTTCCATGATTCTGCTAGATACATAAAACTTCAAGTCACGCTTCGTCGTATCGAAGGTGAAATTCTTGAAAAATAGAATCCAATATAAGCCGATATTTTTCGGAGTAAATAACGTTTAAATCAAAGGTATGAAGAACGTAATAATCATTCGTGATGTGTTTCTCCCTAAAGTTTACTAAAATTGATCAAAAAAAGGACGATTGAAGCTCGTTGATTATTATCTGCGAGATAAATCTGTTCCATCGGAATGAAGTCATTATTATACACAGTCTAGCAGCTCACCCGCGTTATAAACACGCACGTTCATTTTCGACGTACCCTCGTACAAAGAGCGTTGAAGAAATTTTCAAAATCGATCTATAAACATTTTCAAAGCCTTCCGCAAAACCATGAAGGACGCGACGAGGTATATGAAGAATATTCCGTTCTGCCGCTTCGGGCATATATATGGAGTCGCAACTCGCCGACACGGCCATGTTTAGTCCTGAATGTGAAAAATATAGATATATATGTACGACACTGTATGCTGAAAAGATCGAGTGGGTGGTAGGAATTTTGTTGTGGGCGTTGAGAAGAGGCGGAGCCTAAATCTAGAAACGGGCGGAGGGATGACGTTGTTGTGAAATTCACGACGAGGAAGGGATGATCACGATAAATACAAGAGCGAGCCTCTTGATGCGCCGTCTCTCTCTCTCTCTCTCTGCTTTTCATCAAGCAAGTTCGTGTGCGTGACGAAAAACTTTTGCTGATATTGCACCAATACAGGAGAGATATGGAACGTGGCGCCTGTGGCCGAGCTAATGTGATCATTCTTGACGTATGCTCGTGTGTTTGAATTTCTCAACAGTAGGCGTTTCATTTTATCGTTTTTTTCCCTTTTGCTGTATCACTATATGTTTTTTTTTCCATTTGTTCGTATTATCCTCACGTCGACAGGTTCTGCTATGACTGTGGGAGGAGCCACGCTGGTGCAGTGCGGAAGTGGTGGGGATGAACGTCCAGCCCATCTCGCCATTCCCTCTGGTAATCTTGCACCCTCGCTCAATGCAGCCCTCGCTCCTACGCTCAATTCTAGCCTCGGTAATATCGGAGGAGCGGCAAATCCAACCGCCGCCGGAACAACTGCCTCTTGGCCACCTACGATCTGGCAGTATCCCACTACAGGTAATCACCCGGATGACAACATGAGATGCTTTTGTGTCGTTTTATTACGCCGACGTTTGCGCCGTTGGAATGCAAATACATAACGAATTTCGTGTTTTTTTTTCGAATCCACCTTTGTTTTCAGAGAATTTTGATTTTTTTTCTTCTAAATTCGCAAAATGTATGAAAAACCGTGGGTTTGTTTTGGGTTTTTATATAAAGTCATATTTGCAGCGCAACGATGTTTTACTTATTTTAAAGTTTTACCCCCATCATTTGTCGTCTCACGACCGTCGTCGTTAAAAGTTGCATAATGTGGAGGACATTCGAAACTTATTGGGCGTGAAAAATTATAAGGCTTCGCGTTTCGGCGGTACAACAGGCCAAACTTCAAATCCGACCCGTAAATCTTCATGTTACTGTATATAGTTATCCGCGGCCGAAATTCAAACAATTTTTCTTATTTTGAATTACTTGGCGTCGAGACACTGCCGCGTCCCCTGATATCTAGCATATTATATTACATTATTATTTATATATATTGTCGTATGCATGTGTATAGGGTGGTTCAAGAAAAATTTCTCCATCCTTTAGATGTTAGGTTTGCCCACTAAACATTTGTTTTACTTTGCCGCACTGGCGAAACTTCCTTGCACAAGCTGAGAAACTGGCCACACTCCGTACCTATAAGAGGCATTGAAAAACCGAACTATCCAGACAGGTATTGCAAAATAGTGTATCACGTGGCAAAGGGTGAAACAAAACGATTTCAAACGAATGTAACGTTGACTGCCAGTGCGATTTTTCAAATGAACTTCACGAAATTCATGTCAAAATGAAAATAAAAGCAGCAAGATAGGTTTTCGAAAATTTTGAACATTTTAAACAATAGTTTCACATGGCACAAATAATTTTTTACGATAATAAAACATATAAATCTTATCTAACCATGTTTATTCATGAGTTTTTCATATCATTGTTATGAAAAATCAATATTCTCATTGTTAATGAACTCGATTTTTCCAGTACATGTCATATCGAGAAGCATCAAAATTGTCATTGAAACTATTTTTTGGCCATGACTGTACCCACCGTTTTTCTCATCCCGCAGACACTAGTCAAGTGACAAACATATGACGGTCGGTTTGTTTCTATTAAGATATGCCGGTTCTATATTTGGGTGTCTCAGAAATCGATGTCAATAATGTATTTTTAATAAAATTCTGTGGCGAAGAAGGTTACGATATTTTTTGATTGGTCAAACTACATTGATTGGAACCGTGATTGGCCATACTCCATTGTCCGATAGCTACATGGCTTCGTTAAATTAAAATGTGCACATGGTCTGTCGACTCGAAATTTCATGATAGTTTTGCCTTTAAATTATATTCACCAAATAACGGGACACCCTGTAGACGGATGCAAACCTGCGTGTATGGATTTTCATTCATTTTCTATTAAAGTATGAAATCCGAGTTCGTTGTACACTTTTTCCTTTTGCGAGAGAAACGATAGAGAAAGGACAACGAAAAGCGCACATCCTGTAAAATTCATTCGGTCATCCATCACTATATTAGTCTCGCCTCCCCTCTCTCTCTCTCTCTCTCTCACTCTCCCTGTCTGTCTCATTTTACCCGGTTATCGTTCTCTTACGTCGACCTGCCTGAATGACCGAGTGACATTTCACTGAAATTGAAGCGTCCCTGGATCTCTATATTTGTCCCTAACCGCTATTAAATCATTAAGGTGGAGAAATTCACGATGAAATACATAGGACGATTGCGAAAAGCTTTTTTTAGCAACCTAGCGTTAAACGATGAATATGTCCCAGATTCGAATCGATATAAACTTAATCTTCGTTACATGTCTGGCGTACAGGGAAGAAAAACAAAGAAAGAAAAACGTGTGTCAATCCTTGGCAAACAGTCCTTAATATTTTACTGATACATACAGAGATTGATCATTTTCAAGTGGCATCCACAATTTGTGTCATTTATAATGAAATCAAATGGAAGACCGACTCTAGAGGTCAGATTATTGTTATCGTGGATCATACAGGGTCATACAGGTCTTCTGTTATTATGTTCGCCGCCTAAACAGAGAACATTTATTTTTCAACAGCTATGCCCTCCATGGAGCCAGTTGGTTTTCCACAAATGGGAGTTGGCCTTCAAAGCGGCCTTCAAGGTGGTTTGCAACTTGTCAGAGATCCAACGAGCGGACACCTTTTGCTCATACACGCAGCTGGTAAGTTCGAATCGTAGACGAAAATCTTGCTATTCCATTTTAGAATTAATGTGACAGCATCCGATTGTTATTGAGTTGAAGAATATCAACTTGATAAACTTCAAGAGAGCATTGGATCATGTTGAGATCGTAACAATCCTGAAATTTGTCGACGAAGGATTTTTTCATACTTTTCGAATTTTAACACTAGACATACCAGCTCTTTGAATATACCTATTTTATGCAGTAGGAATTTTGAATTGAAATTGCACGAGCGGTCAAGGTGACTGGCCACGTAAATCTAGTGTTAATTACACATTTTGTCATTAGACGAAAAAATGAAATAAAACTTACTTTCTACGTGTTTGTTTCGCATAAGTTGTTGCAAATTTAATTATGCTTCTACATTTTTCTACATTCAGTAATCTTGATGAATCAAAGTTTAATTTGGCTAGCTCATTTGAGAAACCATTTCCCGAATGAGTTGCATTCACTTGCTGGTTTATTTGAGAACAGAACGACCATGGAATAACATATTTCAAATGCTATTTTAGCCACTTTTTTGGTTTTGAAGTTTCAGTTGTAATTACATAATATAATACTACCGCCCATGCCGTTTTAAAGCACTATGCTATTATAACTTTCAATTCCTAACAATTTTACACAGGCATTCCCACGTCCCGCCAACTGGGCGAGAGTCGAAGAACTCGCCGATCATTTCGATATGTAATCCCGGTTTGATCGTGATAACTTGCTCGAAACTGGTTTACCAACGCGAAATTGTCGATGCGTCACATTATAATGCAGTTGCTATCGCCCACGGTCGCCCAGAAAAGTGGAGATTTAATGGAAGCTATTACATCGTGTTCGACTTACGAAGCTTACGCGTTTCTTTATTTCTTGCCCCCTTGTATTTTCTCTAAATGGCGAATCATCCTTATCTCTTTATGCTACAAAGGATTGACAACGAAATATTCTCTTGTAAAAATATTCCTTTCATGAATTCCATCATGGGCCAATTTCATCATATGCAGTCACATATAATATCAATCCCATCGTACCACAATTAGTAGAATCACTTGCAACAAATTGTTTTTTACCACACTGATTACAGCTCATCAGTGTGCTAAATCAGTCAAAGTATACATTTACTGCATTTATTTATGCAGTTTTCAACCGTCAAACTAATACATTGCGAAAGTATTTTCGTTAATTTACATCATCATTTGCGGGAAGTTATATTTGTTTGTCATTGATTTAAAAATAGCTTGGCTATAGTTGCGTGGTCAATGTGAACGTACACACATTTATTGTACTTCTTGTTTTTATTACGAGCATGAAAAAGAATATTGATTGTCTGATTGTCAGTTGTCAGTTGTTTGATCGTCAGATATATTTGAAAAAAAATCATGACATTTATTTTGTATTAAAGCGTGATGTACAAAAAATGTTGCCTTTTCTCATCTTTTAAGAATTGTTTTCGGCCGAAAATTGATCCGTATGTTCCTGAATGGAATAAACATGATAGATTTCGAGTTAAGAGTCAAATTGACCCAGTGTGTTCTTGGAGAGTTTAGAATATAACATGTTTGTTCAAATTTCTTTCGATTCAGATGAAGTACTTTTTTCTCCCAATCACGTGTAATTCCCATCGAGGATTTCAACGGGATACTTTTAGCATATTCGTGCGAGGAATAATTTAGCATGAGAAATTTTCATCGAATATTTAACCATAGGACCATAGCGTTACTTTCTTTGTTAGCGAACTTTACACAGCAATGAGCAGCAAGAATTTGAGATAGGAAATACTGATAAACGTTGCTTTGAACAGCGTTTTCTCATTCAGCTGAACAGATGCAACAGGCCGTTGTATGGCCAAATTATCCGAGCCACAATGGTCACAATATTGGACCACCGCCGCTTCTACTTCCGCCGCCACCGCAACCTCCGTCACTTCAGCTTTTGAGTGATATTGGCGGCACCAGACTTGTACTCACAGAGAACAAAAGAAAGCAACAAAGTACCATGCCAATTGTTAAGATAGAAGCTGATTGTGGCAGCAGCCCGACGACGATTATCGGTAACATACTGGAAAATATAATATTTCTTAAGGAAAATGAGGTCAATTAGGGTCGTGAATGGATTTTTCTCCAGATTTGAAACAATTCATCATGTTTGAAATGGAGAATACCGTGAACCGAACCGGCAAATGAATAAACGTCTTTTATATTGGGCTCGACTGGCAAAACAAAATTATTTTTGCATCGTAAAAATAATTTGTGGCTCTGTTTCATCAGAGTCCACATATGATACTCATTATACATATACGAAAACATGCGAGGCGATTAAAACCTTGGACGAGTTGATGAAAAGATGGAAAAATATTTAGAATAAATAAAATAAAATTATAACATTGATTATTATCTCTATTTTCATGATATTTTTCATAGTTTCACGCTGATTTTTAGTTATTTTTGTCGGATGACCATCACTATGAATTCACTGATTTCTACAGAATTAGTAAATTCAATTATAATTGAACGACGAAGCAAGATGAGACAGAAAAATTGTATAGTTATTATTGAAGCAATTTGTAATAAAGTTACAATCTATTCATCATTTTATTCTCTATATTTTATTTGATCTACATCTCGGAAACTATTGGTTTTAGAGAACATTTTTCGATAAAAATATGAAGATCTTGATGCCCTTTACAAAGAAGGTCCTATACACATTTGTCGCGGATGTAATACTGCCGGCAGAATGAAAAAAAGTAGCTATATTTGACGAATTTTACACAAAAAAACAATAGGAAAACTAAAAAATCAATAACGACAGAAAACAAAAATTATAAAACAGTACGAAAACAGAAAAAAAATAAGAACGTGAAACTGAGAAATGGTAATCAATCAAATTTATTATAGCAAATTGAAATATGTGTATTTATTCAAATACTATTTTTTCTCCTTGGGCAGGCTCCCCGAAATTGCTAACTTGAAATTGAAATTTATAAATTGAATTGCCGGCAATAGTTTTGGGTGTTTATGGGTTCAATTGTCTCGAATTTTCCATTTTGTGAAAATTACAGAATAATAGTCAATAAAACGTTGTTTACCTCATTAATTTCTCCGTTGTTTCCATAACATTATTCAATCATTTCATTATCGATAGATTAATTTCCGAAAATTATGAAAGACGAAATTAATCGACAATTACGCAAGCAAATCAGATGAGTATAAAATTAATAGAGAGTTTCGATGAATTCCCGAGGCATTGTATAATTGTAACAAAGTTCATACATAGTAATTACGATAAATCGAATAAAAAAAACAACCATGAGCAAAGTTACACTCTTTTCGTTCTCAAGTATAGTTCAAAAGAAGCTTGACCCTCGTTGTCCTCATTGCCCTCAAACGCCATAAATCACTTTGACCGTTATACGTTGTCCATCCTACGTGTGACAGACGAAAAGAGCAATTCGATTAATGGAGATTTCTTTCTCGTTTCAATACTCAGCATCCGCGGAATCGAGTAAAACCCTTCAGACCGTGACATCGATGGCGAGTGCTCTCATGCCGGACACCCCTCTTCTAACGACCCTTCATTATTATCCCCATGCACCGGCACTCGTTCAAATAAGCCAAGCAGAGCCAACGCACTGCACGTCACAGGTTTGCCCTAATTACATTTCATCTCTTCTCTTTCGCTCTCTAAACCTATTCGTTAAATCGGCAATTTTGCCGAAATTTCATTATCGAACTTGCGGCGTTCGTTGATGCGAGGTTACTTTCGTTTTTCAGCACCGAAACACATTTTTGTCGAAAGCAACGTCTCCGGTGTCCTGTCTAACACCACCCCCGGAAGTGACGCAGATACACGCTATCGAACCACCGGGAACAACGCCGATTGGTGTACAAGACGCATCCAATCAAACAGACGGTATTGAGACCGATGACGAACATTTGCCGAATGAATCATTCGTTAAACAAGAACAATTCTCGAGTTCCTGTCAGGCGTTAATAGCAACTCCGGCGAATTTCGATCTAGTTTCGTCTACCCACGAGCGTCCAAGAGCCCCTTTAGGTTTAATCCCATTGTCGAACAATCCATTGGTCGATCAATCGTTGATAGCACAAACGGCTTGCAACATGATCGGCAAGTTCGAAAAGTCCGAAAACACTGTCATAAATGCCGCGGATTGTACGAGATACGCTACGACGACATCGGTAACGACGATAACTCGCTGCAGCAGTGAAATTAATTCGGTCGATCGAACTATCGAGAGCGTCGTCAGTTGTCGTGCCAGCAACGACGGAAAAAATCTCTCGGATGACGATTTGTTGGACATCGACGATGAGTCGGGTTGCGACGATAGAATATCGAGAATTGGGTCGCGGGTCATTGAGATAACGGAAGAAAATTGCGACAGTTTTCACGAAAACCTGGAGTTTTTCGGACGTAGACGGGATCCGGTTGAACAAATAAGGAAACCTTATTATTCGGAGGATATGTTGAACGAGGAAAGAGCTATGGAGGCTAAGAGAAATGAGGAATCAATAAATGTACTCGAATCCAATGATGAAATGGCGAGCCGGCACGAGGACGAACGAGCTTCTGTCGAAGGTTATCAAGTTACGAACGACCCAACAGAAGCAATCGCGGCAAATGCTCAGGAAGAAGTGCCAAGTTCTTCGGATATTTCGGTCCCAGCTGTGGCGGACGAAAACGTGGAAGAGGGTAGCGAAAAGACGGAATGCCATGACGAAACGATATCTTCTAACGTTGATGAGGAGCACCCACAAATAATGGTGAAATCGTTCGACATGCCATCAATCGATTGCGACGAGGAAAAAGAAGCTCCTCGAAATGTGTCCGTTAAAAAGGAAAAAGTTGACGAAATGATTGCTGAAGATTGCCATTTTGGAAGGAACGGGACAACGTTGCATATTGACAAAGCGTTACGTCAGGAGAGAAAACAATCGGTCGAGAGGTTTCATCCTGGTATCGAGAACGTCGTGGAGAAATTGAAGAAAAATGCCGCAGCGGCACTGCAGGATCACCATGAAACTTTCAACATCGATGAATCAAAGGAAACACCAGCAGCGATTGATCAAGCAACGAAGCAAATTGAAGAACAATCTGGAACAATGGAAAATTGCTTGAAGGAGGTCGCAACGCATCCACGGGAGAATTCCACGAGCGTCGAAAAGGTCCAAAGTACGTTCAATGAGAATGATACTTCAAAGATCCCCAATACCATCTCTTCGACAACGACGATCAAAGGAGTCTGCACGAAAAATTGGTCCCCCAACGACAACAACAACGACAGCAATAGCAGTAACAATAATTTGAAGATGGCCGGTGAAAACATAAATAATGGTTTGCTCAAGAGAGAAAAGATTTCGCCTGTTTCTACGACTTCCGTGTTCGACTATCAGGATGATGAAACTTCTAGCGAATTGCCTGGTAGTTGCTCTTCGGCGGAGAACAAAACTAACCGGACTATCGACAAAAAGATTGGCCCGCTGCTGAATGAAAGCTTCCCTACTAACAATTCAACCGATTCGAAGCCGTCTAATGAACAGACAGGAATGAAAAGTGCTCTTGACGCTCAAGTTGGAAAAGTCAAGATAAACGGGAAACCTCGGCAAAATGTTGATCTCAGCGGTCTCGAGCTTTTGTCGAATAGTATCGCTCAGCTGGAGCATCTTATACCGGGTAATCCGGATTCTGATGATTCGACACCGACAGTTCAACAGCAAATTCAGCAAGGTGAGAATAACAACAACGATGTCGACAGTCCATTGGGGCTTTTGTGCGCACTTGCGGAGCAGAGATTCATGGAAGAAGTTGGAGCCAGCGTGCTTAAGAGATCGAAGGACAATATCGACAATTCCGAAGAGATTTCTCAGGCTGGAAGACTGTTGATGAATCTCGGTAAGGCGAAGGAGAATGAGCGAAAGCGAAAGAGAACGTTGATCGATAATGATGATAAGGAAGATGAGATCGACAATAGGAAAAAAACATGTGACGACGTTACAGAGGAAAAAGGCCCGAATGAAGAGTATCCACCTTGTTTCATCGATAAATATAGCAAAGCTAAGAGATTCGTTGCAAGATCGAGAGAGGATACTTTTTATGTTGACACGGCCAGAAGGAACTTCGATGCGACAATGGGAGGCAACGTTGTTCCAGGGACAAATGGAACAAATGGAAATTACACGGAGAATGAGGCTGAACTCGCCGAGTTCGAAATGGAAAAATTGGAAAATCGTGTCGCACCATTGAGATTGTCGATTTCGCATGATGAATCGAACAGACTCGAAGAATCAAACATGGACGCTATGGAACTTGACATGAGAGTCAGAATGGCTGACATACAGAAGCAGTACAAAGAAAAGCAGAAGGAATTGTCGAAATTGCCACCGAAGAGAGATGAAAAAAGAAGTCCCGGGCGGCCGCGGAAGAAGAGCCACTCAAGTTCCGATTATGGAAGCTTGGATATTTGCGGTTCACCACCAAAATCTCCAATAGGCGAAGCTATCGATGATGGAAATCAACAGCCTATGTCCACAATGACGAATCTCGCGATTCCGCGATGCAACGTTAATCTCGTTAAGCTTGGCGAGCCTAGAAGTCACATAAAGCTGTTGGACAATATACCGAGCATTCCGATACCGGTTCCTCCAGTAGCCTCACCCATAACCGTTTTACCGACCACCAAATTGATTACCGATGACGATGATAAGAACATCACAGCGGTAAGTTGCTCGAATTTACGATAATTTCGGGGTATGTAGTGATTAAAGTATTGAGTAGTAATTGGAGTGTGAATATCAAGTAATTAGCGACGATACAAAAATCGGAAAAAAATCAGTCACATTGAAGGTACCGAGCACTTCGAATTCAGATAGTAACAATGTCAAATGGTTAACAGTAAATTGTTTAAAAAAGTTCGGAAACTACTTTTTTTTCTAAATACACACGAATACGAATAAATCGATTTATTTTTATGAATACTCGTGAACATCATACCCGCATTTGTAAATTGTTCTGAAATTTTGTTCATTTACACATTTTAGAATTTTGCAAACAAAGGCGTTGTTCCAATGAATAAGAAATTTCTTTTCAGTAATGAACCTAAATTATTGGAAATCCATGATTTTTTTATGTACTTTTCAAAACTTAATGACTTGTGCAGAGTTTGTCCAGTTTTTTTAACAGTTCGTTAATGACTTTTTGATATTATTTTTGTCTGAAATCAATGTACTTGGTACCATCTGTATGACGAATTTTTCTCTCATTTCTGTATCATATCCCTTACTTATTATTAATGAAATAAAATTTGAGTTAACCGACGCAGGATTCTGATAAACCGTGGATTAAGGCGGTTAAGTCCAAAATCGAAAATAATGATAAAATTCTGAAAATTTGTTGTATCACTGCATGAAATAATCAACTGATCCTGTAAAAACTTCACGACGATTAGGAAGCTCGTTATTGAAATATTAACATTAACAAATTACATACAGTCTTATGGAAACTGACACAACTTGCGACATGATTCTTGCGAAGACACTCACGCGATACTTTTTATATGTTTTCACTCGAGTGTGATTTTTTTGTCGTGGCTCTGGCATTATTTTCCACGAACGAAAGAAAAATTACCGAAAAGTTCTGTAAGTTTCCAAAAAACTGCTTGTAATTTGTTAATGTTAATATTTCAATAACGAGCTTCCTAATCAACGTGAATTCTTCACAGGACCAGTGGATTATTTCATACAGTGATATAAAAAAATTTCAGAATTTTATCATCATTTTCGATTTTGAACTTGATACCCTTGATAAGAATATTGAATTAAAAATCGAAAATGATGATGAAATTCTGAAGGTTTTCTATATCATTGTATGAAATAATAAACTGATCCTGTAAAAATTTTACGACGATTAGGAAGCTCGTTATTGAAATATTAATATTAGAAAATTAGTCATTTCGATTCGAGGGACTCGACATCCTTAAAGATGAACTAGCGACACGATTCTACCAGTAATCGTATATTTCTACAATTTTATCGGTAAAAAGCCTAACACGTTTCATATCGAACCCGTTGCAGTTGGGCTATGAGACATCATCCTCGCCAGCGCCAACAGTAGGCAGCTCTTGTTCGGCATCGAAGAAACGTAAAGTCGGAAGGCCGCGGAAGCTCATGTGCAGTTCGGGCAGCGCAAGACATCTGACAGAGACGATTGTCGCAAAAAAACCAAAGAGCAAGAGTTCGCTGGTTGGTTATTTGATGACATCCAAAAGCAGACTCCTTCAGAACAAGGTATAACAATCGACAAATGATCTGCTTTTAAATTCTATCTTTTTTCTTTCGATCATTCGTTTCATCCTACCAGAAACACCAACGATTGCCACTCTCACTCTCGCTCTCTTCACGATCTATATCACAGATTATGAAATATTCTTCAGGTCACGTTGCATATTGTCAATTTTCTATCACAGTTCGTTGGTAAATCGGGTTATACGCCGCTCCCATTCAAGTCCTCTATGCCGAGTGGCAAAAGCATCAAGTCTCACAAAATCGCTAAAACGAAGATCAAGCCGGTGAAGCAGACACCTCTGCACAACAAGAATGTTATAAGTTCGATAATAGCTGAGAAAGCTAAACTCAGCCAGGAGTCGAGATTGGAGAGACAAGTAACGAAGGTTAAGCCGAAATTGAAGGCCGAAGCTAAAGTCAAGCTGTGGGAGGACAATGAGAGCGGAGATTGGAGTTATACGGTAGAAAATATTCCGCCGGAAGTTCCGAGCATCGAAAAAGAGTCTATTTCGGTAGGCGAATTAACAGAAACCGGGTTTAAGCTTCGCAAACGATGCGCATACAATAATTGACATTTTATCGCCTTTATCAGCGACCGATTGGATTGTGAAATTGATATCAAAAGAGTTCGTTCGATTTTGTTGTTTTCAGGCAACTTCATTGGCGATTACGAAGAAGGTTTTGACGGACGACGAGACGAACAAGGTGGAGCGCGATCGGCACGACAAAGCGAAGAAGAAAAAACGCAAATCAACGTCAACCTCGCCGAACAGACGCAAGTCGATCGATCACGAGAGAAAAGAGTCGAAGAAACGAAAATCATCCTCCGATTGTCGTGAATGCAAGGAATGCTCTAAAGCTGCGAAATCTGATAAATCTGATAAAACCGATAACATCATGTCCAAGTGCAAACTAACAGCTGCGCACTTGGAAATCGATCAGCTGAGAGTACTAACGGCTATGGGAGGCTTGTTTTACGCTGGAAGATTGAGCGCGATCCAAGCACCGGACGTTTATGCCATTACCTTGGATGGCGAGCGCGGCAACAGACCTCATATTCATTCGCGCGAAGAAATCTTGCGAGACGCCGTGAGTTCCACTACCCCATTTCTTATTATCATTTTATTTGCTTTAAACAAAGATTTTTTTAGCTCGACTCAACGTCAAAAGAGAGAGAGAGAAAATGTGTTAAAAAAGTTATTCAGCGATTATCGATCAGGAGCGTAAAATTAGACTGTTCCGAGAGTCTTAATTTCGATACTAATAATGATACTTAATTATCATTATCAAAAAACAATAATTATAAGTGTTAACAATAATTATAAGCAAAATATTTCCCCGTTGCTATTAGGAAAGCATTGCTATTGACGTTCTACCCTGAGTAATGTGAAAAATAAACATTATTTCAATGGACGATATTTCAACGTGATAACCATTAAAATTGAACAGTATTGTACACCAGTTTAATCGGGAACATTGGTATTTTTTCTTTGTACCGACTGCAAGAATCATTAAGACCTAATGATAATCAAATTTGTCAGATTGTTGAAGTTTGTCCTTCGTCGACGAAGGAATTGCCACCTGGTACGAGACTCTGCGCTTATTGGAGTCAGCAATACCGTTGCTTATATCCTGGCACATCCGTAGAACCGTCCGAGGCAGATCCTGAACTCGATGAAAAATTCGTCAGTGTGGAATTCGACGATGGTGATAGCGGTAGAATTGCTTTGGATGACATCAGATTGCTTCAACCGGATTATCCTGTTGTTGGTGAGGACTAAAAAAATGTCATAAATATATTTTTCACGAGCACACTATTTTCTCGCGTTTCCCCTGATTTTTACATAATCTGATTATAAATGACTATTAAAAAAGGCAAAAGCTATGCCACAATAAAACTATGCCATGTTCCTTACAAGAAGGTTAAGAGATGATTTTACTCGGCTCGATATTCATCCATTGCAGAATACGATCCCAATCCTTTGCTTACACTGGGAAAAAGACGCAGACAGACATCAACTTCGATGGACGATAAGCGCTCATCTTCGGCCGGTACCACTCGAGATATTATTCAATCTTCGATGACAGCTGGCACTTGTCAAACCGCCGAACCGTCGGCGAATAATGAAAAAATCCTGGGCGATGCTATGGAATCTCAAAAGAGCGATGGTGCAGAAACGAGTGGCGTGTTGGGTGAACATCGAGAACGTAAAAGATTAAAAAAGAGAAGACGTGACAAACTCAAGAGGCTCAACGAGGCCCAAGAAGGAAAGAAGAAACATCGTAGGCACAAGTGTTGTGAGGAGCATCGAAAGCACAAGCATAGAAAACATCGAAAGCACAAGCACAAACATGGCCATCACAGTAGTTACAGCGAGGGAAGTCATGTCAGGTAAGATTTTGTTATTATCGTCCAATCATATCGGACGAAAACAATAATCGATTATTCAACGGAGAATTTCGTAACTCGAATTGTTCTCGAACTTAAGATAAAAAACAAAGAATGTAAAAATAATACCAAGAATACAGAGAATCAATAATTTGGAGGGAATTTTCGTGGAATCGATCATGAAATGAAAAGCAGCAATACAGTTTGAATTTCCTCGATATTTGACCAATGAAATGTAGTTCCTATCAGTCTGAAAAATACGGTATTTTCAATTGCAGTTCGGAAGTTACTACTTTGACTCATAAGTACAAAGCTTGTTACGTCTGTAATAGCGTGCAAAAATGGAATATCACGAATGTTAATTTTTTTTATTTTTTTATCATCGATATGGCACGGGACTTGGGTTAGTCTTCAATTTATAAATCAAAGATATTCGAAAAAAGAAATATAAAACAAAGCAATTGTGAAAATGTAATTATATACGACGTTGACCATCGTTAATCCATGTCTATGAGTATCTGTTTAATTAAAAAAATAATTTTTTACAATGAAAAAGAAAATGTTACATCGTGTGACACGTTTAGGCTGGAAAAAGTAAAAACGGAGAAATAATTTGACAATCCTCATCAGCAAATATCGTAGAGTTGCTAAAGTGATTGATTCGAAGACAGGCTTTGTATTTTCTCCAAAACGTCACAACCAATCGGCACAAATTTCGATCAACCAGCACATGATTATGGCAAAGAGTGCCTGAGTATCTTATCTTTTGAGAATGTATCAGCCTTTCGCCCTGCCATTATATTCATGTGTCTGAAATTGCGCTTTACACTCATTTTTTCATATCACCTGCATCGAAACTGCGACTTTCAATGCCTGCTTAGCCAGGCGAAACGAGCGAATTTCAGACCGGTGCCAGATAGGGCAGGAAGCATCCAATGTCTCCCTGATGGAAAAGTGTACCCCAAATCTTAGCACAAAATGTTATATTGTGAAAATTTGCATTAAATTTTGTCAGACCCAGGTGGAACATTTTTATGAGGATTGTATAGAAATTCTATAGAATAAATTTTATACAAATTGTATATGAAAATGGACATATACAATCCTTATAGAATGTATAAAAATTAAAAAATGGTTTTTGTGGGGAAAGAAATTGTTTTCTGGGCAAAATGTGCAAATACAGAAACAAATAATTGTGATAAATCGTTTTTTTTTTAATTAAAATTAATCTCATTCGAATACTCTTCCCATTCCGTATTTACCTCGACATGTGCAAAGATGTTGTATCTGCGTTTCATCCTGTTTGACGATCTTGTTTTTTTGTTTCTTCTTACTATTTCTTGATCGTTTCAATGTTTGTTCAACGCGATGAACAAAATATTCATATTAAACGAATCGTATATCAACAGATGTACAGACTTTGACAGATCATCCTATCAGCTGCAGTTTTTCAATGCAACACGATACACCTCGCTAAAAAACTCGATGTCGTGATGATGATCAATAAACAACTGATGATCTATAGTGGTATTCGTGTCATTGACATTGATATTGACGGTAATGACATTATGAACAAGGGTTGACGAAGCGGTTGATATACGATTTGTTTACTGCGAATATTTTGTTCATGACATTGAACAAACATCGAAAGGATGAAGAAAATGTAAGAAGCAAGAAACAAGATCGTCGAACAGGATGAATAGCAAATGCACAAATGTTCTACGTGTCGAGGTAAATACGGAGTGGAAAGCGCTAGAATTTAATTTATTTTAATTGAAAAAAAAAACGATTTATCACTCTGTCTTTTTATGTATTTGCACATTTTGCCCAGAAAAAAATGTCTTTCCCCACAAAAATCATATTTCAATTTTTATACATTCTATAAGGATTGTATATGTCCATTTTCATATACAATTTGTATAAAATGTATTCTATAGAATTTTTATACAATCCTCATAAAAATTTTCCACCTGGGGAATTATAACAAAATTTGTCAAAGTTTTCGTACAAATTATTATATTATGTGAAATATTGACTTTGCTTGCCGTAATTTGTTGTCTTTACACCGTCTTTTGAAACATCATTTCGTATGATGTCATGTTTAATCAGAAAATGTTTCTCATAATTTCAAATGTATCTACATAATATCTCAAAAATCAGAATTTTTAAATATAGTTCAGCTAATATCATTTGTTCTAATATCCGCTGTCATCATTTATAAGAATATACCAAATTCATAAGTTTTCGACCATAATCTCTCAGAATTCGACGTAATCTTTCACTGACATTTGATATTTTTTAGCTGTCTCATAAATTATAGTACTTTCTATCCACGTTTGTTTCATTCCTTTATCATAATTTGTACTTTTTAAATTTAATAAATATGTTTTTACAAACATTTTGAATTCTGTTATATTATGTAAACAAATACAAATCTGTCACAAATACAAAAAAAGTCATAAGCTACCATGTTATCTCATAGAAAATGTGGCAATTGGTGATATGGCAAAAATGTGCCAGAATATGCCACACTATGACGGATCTGCAATGTAAGACAGACATAATAACAGATAACCTGACATATTGAGACATTTGTAAGTACACTCTAGTGTGTACGATTATGGAATTTGACATTTCCGAAAACATGGGAAAATATTTTTTTAATATGACAACACTTAATATGTAAAGACATAAGTTGTCATATTTTGACTTCTTGAAACTACTCGGATAACGTGCAGTTTGTCAGAATGCAATATGATCCGACAAATGTTGACATATAAGATTCGATCAAACTTAGCACATCACGCAATATAATGTTATTAATGTCGATATACTCACATTATTTATCATATTCTGACATTTTTATTTCCAATTTTGATGGGCAAAAGTTTTCAAAATACGATATACCACATGAAATTAGAAAAGGTCGTGCATATTATGATACCGTCTCTCATATTCCGAAAATATATATCTTCATAAAAAATTAAAAAAATAACAGAAACTATCTTACACTTCATGATAACAATGTAATCATTATTTATCAGATTCTGACGAAACAGGTCAAATTATTGCCGAAAATGAATTTTCATTGGTTTGGAATGATGTAACATTTTCTGTTATAATTTGTTAGCATGGTTTTAAAATAATTTATCATATTTTAAGACAGTTTGTGATTGTCTGACGATTTTTGAGTACTCCGTCAATTTTCATCATTTTCGATAATTATTCAACGATTTTTGTTAAATTATAATATACCATTTCCATCAGGGCTGCCCTTATTTTTTGACTTCATTTCATCCCGGCCTGAATAGCATTTGTTTATTATAAGACTCGCAATATCCGTGCCATTCAAAACATCAACTAATATAATTTTTTGTTGCGCTATCGGTCAAAAATTGTCTAATTACGACAGGCACCAGCCATTGAAACTCAGTTTTAATACAGATGATACTAAAAATATAGTGTGTGGTACGGGACGAAACACGATTTCACATTCGTCTGAAATCGTCTTGTTTCGTCCCTAGCCACACAATACACTATTGTATCGATTGAAAAAATTGAATATCGAAATTAAATGAAATTGGAATTTAATTAATATTTGAACGATCTTGTA
Source organism: Heteropelma amictum (assembly GCA_959613375.1). Classification (NCBI taxonomy): domain Eukaryota; kingdom Metazoa; phylum Arthropoda; class Insecta; order Hymenoptera; family Ichneumonidae; genus Heteropelma; species Heteropelma amictum. The sequence continues at coordinate 5,147,478 of OY390723.1, forward strand.
ACAATTAATTTTTTTAGCGGTGGAGAAAGTTGCAGTGGCCACAAGAGCGAGGAAGATACGTCGACGTCCAATGAAACTTCGCAAAAGATTCTGGATATTCCGGAAGAACGGGAGAACGACGAGACTTCGGATCGTCAGGAGGACGATGAGCGTCTGGACGAGCCAGTAGTTGATCCTGTCATTCCGGATGACAAGATTGAAAAACCTAAGAAAACGGATAAGAAAACAAAAGCCAGAGAACGGCAAGAATCTGTCGAAAGTCGTAGTAAAATGGCAGCATTTTTGCCAGCGAGGCAATTATGGGGCTGGGCAGGAAAGGGCTACAGAAGGCCAGGTGCAAAAGGGAGAGCGAAAAAACAATTTTTCCGCGCTATTAAAAGAGGCAATGAGACTATACAGATCGGTGATAGCGCGGTATTTCTCTCCACCGGTAGACCCGATAGACCTTACATCGGTAGAATCGAATCGATGTGGGAAACGTCGAATTCGAACATGATCGTCAAGGTCAAATGGTTCTATCATCCTGAGGAGACCGTCGGTTGTCCTACAAACCTTAAATATCCGGTACCTTACTTGTTACCTTACTTATGAATGCCTAAAAACGATTTTTTTTCACGTAGTCGCAACAAGGAATATTTTCCTGTTCATTTCAGCTTTATAAACCTCATATTTTTTTGCGATAATTCCAATATACAATTTTTCCTTTTTTGTAAACGATGCGTAGTATGAAGTACCCTTCTTTCACGATAATCGATAAAATTTCCTTCAGATATTCAAATACTTGAATCAGATGCGTTCGAAAATTTTTGATATTTCGTAAAAACAATTTCTAATAAGAATTTCCTTTCGACAATTTGTTATGTAAAATTTGCATTGTCTAGTCATCATTTGTGATATAATCGTATTAAAAAAATAACAGTTTGAGGTAGTTGTCTCGGCAAAAGTGCGTCCTTAGAAAGGTTCAAGACGTTAATGCACGATCACTCGCGAAACTTTAATGAGGTGCACCATTTAAATTCAGAAATATTTTTTATTAAACATACTGCAATTTCCAGAGCGAGAAAAAATTGAACATTTTTGTGAAAATTAGTCTCACGGATAAGATGTATTATTCACAGATATCTAATATATAATAATAATACTAATAAAAATACACGGCACAAGCACACCAACATTATAAATGTGAAAGTAACGCCGTCTGTTAGCTCTCCACGGCTAAACCGTTAAATAGATATTGACCGAATTTGCCAGGGACCTCATGAAAATTCTTTTCTTTATCGGTGGAGTTTGAGTCCAATTTTTTTTAACTGATACGCAGTTTTACAACTAAACGTTACTTTGTTCTTCAACATTGGATTAGGTACTTCTATTTATGACAATCCATTCTTCTATTTATCTAATTTTTATGTTAGATATTCATTTTTGGGCACAATTCCCTGCGATAATTCGCTTTCGCAACTCCGATTCATTATAAAAAATTAATCCCACACGAGCAAGGCGGTAGGTATACTACATTTAACATGTAGTATATAATATAATATAACATACAGTGAGAGACAATTGAAGTGGAACAAGAAAAATCGATGGAATCGAGAAAAAATGCTTTGTTCCACATCAACTGCCTTTCACTGTATATAAATAAGATAATATAATATAATATAATTTAATTTACACCTAAAATTTTTCGAATGTTCTGCAATTTAAACGTCTCTACACAGGATATCTGTAAAACAATTTTTCAATGTTGTTTGAGATATCTGGGTGCTAAAATGCTGATGAAACTCATTCACTTTGCAGACAAAAAAATCTTATGAGCAAATCTTATGCTTGATGACTTAGTCCGAAGGCAGCTTTGTATCCTCAGAAATGTCAATTGAAATACGAATAAACGAATTTGTTGTTTCCTACACAGGGCGCGCTCTTCGAGTCACCCCACATGGATGAGAACGACGTACAAACGATATCTCACAAGTGCGAGGTGTTACCCTTGGCCGACTATACGGAAAAATTGGGCAAGGAACCCCACAGGTACTTAACGATCTACGACAACAACGACATTTATTATCTCGCTGGATATTACGATCCTACAACGTATCTGCTCAACATGCAGCCTGATGTTGTTTGAGAAAAGCTCAAGCTGACGATCAAATTAACTGGTATTAACTGATCGTCGGCAAAGTGATTGACTTTTTCTCCATATAAAACGAGAATGACGCAAGAACGATTAAAGGCAGAAAAATAGCCTGCGAAGGTTACAGCGAGAGGAGAAGAATATACGGACAAAGCTGCAATAATCGCTGAAATCTAATGGCATTAAACTGTTGAGTGTGATGAAGAGATAAGGGAGAATGAATGACCTAATTTCGATGTGATCGAAGCCCTGTTGATTTTGAGAACAGATGTTATGTAAATATTGTAAATAATTATCAATAGGAAATCTAGATGAAAATTTTCACCAGAACTATGACTCTACGAAATTTCATGTATCGAATGGTTATTTTTATCGAACGAGAGTTTAAGAATTATTATTATTACTTTTTTTTAGGAGTGTGTGGCGCGCAATCTTTAGTGTTGTAAAAGAAAATGAGACACGGTGCTACGTAACCGTAAGCGTTAATGTTTTTTTTTAGGATCAACGCTTAATTGAGTTTTTCAAAATCTTAACCTTAATTGTTTTTTCAATTCGTTACGTTAAACGAAAAGGGGCGTCAGTTCGGAGGTACATAAAATCGGATTGACTCGTTGCGAGAAAATCGCACGATATTTGTGCACGATACTAGATTTAAGGCAATTTTTTTATAACATAATTTTTATACATAAAACAGAAAAGGTTCTTTTGTCACAATACTATGGGGAATTACGGACAAATTGGCGATACGTTTATTGAAAAAAAAAGTTGTAATGACAATTTAAAATTTCGCGATCCGACCCTTATTTCATCAAATTAGGTGTATTAAAGAAAAAAGAAGAATATTTATCTCCAAAAAAAATGTTTATAATTTTTTTTCAAATTTCATTTTCTTCGAAAGCGCTCGAGTTTCGCATAATTTTTTTGTATACAAAAGTTCTACAATACTCATGAGAAAATTCCGATACTTAAACAAACGGCATCGAAATTTTTAAAACATTCGGAAAAAAATTGTGGAAATTTCAAAATTCGGGAGTATTTGGGAACAAATAATATATATGTTTAATCGGAAAAGGAAAGGAAAATTCGATATAATTACAAAAAAAAATAATTTAACAATTTTAGGACGTAGTTTCGATATTATTATTATTTAAAACTAGTGACTTCGGAAATTTTGCTACGTTTTTGGATCATTGCAGTGTACTTGAAATTCTTACTGTGACTTATTTTTGCTACGAACGGGCTCTAACTTCCTCCTATATATATATATATATATATATGAAAAAACGCAAAACAAAAAAATTTGACGCAATTATCGGCCTCGCATAGATTTTTACTGGAGCTTATTCTTGTTTCATCCTGCGCAATCTTTTTACGTCAATGATTTCGATCTTTGGTTTAATGTTATTAGCACATGTACGATTGTCAAACCTTAAATGATATAATTAAGATATGTCAAAGTACGTGAGGATGTAAATGTAGTATATTCAGTGTACGGAGAAGTGCAAACTGAGAAAAACAATAATATTGTCGTCAGATAAATATGAATGAACGGTTTTTATTTTGAACGATGGGATGTAATGTATAAGAGAAAAACGGGGAAAGGAAATTGGCCGAGAATAGGGTAATGGCGAAAATCTGGGACACGTTATACGGGTATTATTTTTCCTTTATTAACACGTTCAGCATAAATGAGGTTCCAAGAACAAATATCAAGACAAATTATTCGAAAATTCAAAGTAATTTCATATTATTGACTTCGAACACTCAAAAATGAGTACGCCAGCTACATTTGTCGCATCTAACGCTTTTAACTTTCACTGTGCACAAAACTGGATGTATTTATTCATTTGAATATCTTGAAATATAATTCATATTAATTACAAGTGCTTCAGTTATAATGTACATATTATTAGACTTCAAATCATAAAACAGCTCGACATTCTATGCACGTTAAGCCGTCAAATAAATCACTTGTCTTTTTACATAAAAATTAGAAATTAATTGATGGGAAACGCTGATATTAATGTTTCTCGCTGTGATGTACATTTCGATATCGAAATAGTCAATTATTCGTGTAAAATATATCGCGCGAGTATCCTCGAAAAGAAAAGAAATTCTTCAAATGAAACACTCGATTTTTAAGCCGCACAATCAATTCCTCGAAACAAATTGCATAATGGTTGAAAATTTGAAGCTTGTTGCAAATTTTTAGTTATTTTTGAAAATTGCGGTAATAGCAACTTTAGCATCTCGTGATACAGTAAAATTGTAAAATACAACAGCAATCAGTAACGTGAAGTATATTAATCCGTAATGAAAAAATAATATTAAAAAGTTGACAATAAATATGTTAATGATATTTTATGTATGAAAATTGTCAAACAAATTACCGTTTTACGGAGGATGTTCTGGAAGTACAGTCCTAGCGAAACCGATATAGACTGCGAATTTCAAATATTTAGTGATGATGTAAAAAACTGAAAAAAAATCAGTCATGTAGAAGGTACCGCACACATTGATTTTAAATGATAACGATGTCAAACAGTATTTGACAAATTGTTAAGAAAAGGAATTGGGAAAAAAGTAGGGACTTGTTTTTTTTTCACATAAGATAATTTCATTCATTTCTCCGAATTCTGTACATAGGAATTTTTACAGAATTTTTCATCGTTTTCAAACTGTTTTTTCAAAATTTCAATAAATCGATAAAAATGTTACGAATTATTGATAATTGTTGTATACAACGTTTGCAAAACAATGAAAAAATTCTAAAAAAGATTATGTTTATTCGATAAAATTAAACTTATTTGATACTGGATGTTATTCAAAAATATTAACACGAAAAGGAGTTATCGCAAGAAAATATTCTCAAGAAAGAATATCCAACTTAAGCATTGAAAATGAAAGAATGGGTTGTTATAAACAAAATCCAATGTAATGATAGAAAAAAATAACAACGTCTCATAACAGTGCGTATATATATTAAAAAATCCGGCCCAAAAACATTGATGAAAAAGAACAATTTCATAAAGTAGACTATGTCCTTTCTCGAGATGCAAACTATTCCCTTGCCAAATCTCATAAATATCCGTTTCGTGATATAGCCGTGAAAATATAATAGACTGCGTTGCTTTCGCATTTATAACATTAATGTGGATAAATGAACAGTAAGTGCTCTAATTTTTTTTTCAAGAATCGTTAATAACTTTTCGATATCGCTAGTCTCCGTAATCACTGTGCCTGGTACCTTCTACCTGACTGTTTAGTTTCAGATTTATATGCCATCGCCAAGTATTTGACATTCGCAGACTGTACACGAGAAAGAGTAATTTGATTTTTTCGAGCATATAATTCTCTTAAAAAATGTTTTCTTCATTTTTGACATTTTTGAAATATTTATAAACAAATTAATATATTTCATACTTTTCCATATACAAAACATCCGAAAGCACTCAATTCGCACGGAAAAAAAATTTGAAATATTTACCGAACAATCATTTTACAACAGTTTGCTAACAATTTTTAACTATTATTTTACTTACAATCGATCGCTTCGGTATTTTGCAAATTATCGATGTTTTTTTTTTCAATTTTTCATCGCATTCTCGAGTATTTAAGATTCAAGTTCGAATTTATGTTTACTGAAAAGAAAGAAAGTATTGAATGTCTTGATGCTACATTATTTTTTATACTACCTTGAGATTGTAGGCATTTCAAAAGCTTTTGCCAAAAACGTACCCGGACACTCCGCCATTACCTCATTGTATGCCGACGAAGAGTTGCGCTTACGAGTCAGTGAAGTCTTTCGAATTTTCGTAATGACATTCATGTTTTTTCTGCCTTTATTTTACATCCATGTAAATACGATGTGAATCTCCGTTTCCTTCACCTAGCTGATGGAACATGCATTAAGAAATTATAAAATCCGATATGAGTGGTTGCTATGCAAAAGAATATATAAAAATAAAAGAAAACAAAAAAAAGACAGAATAACACGTTGATACATTACCTGAGATTTGGATTATCTATGCGGCAAGAGCTCGGCATTTTACCGGGTTTATTTATATAAATATATATATTTTTTTTTTTCATTTCTGATGCGTTTTAAATCGATGTAATTAGTAGACGAAATAATGGAGGCCTCAAATCAACCTCACTTAAACGCGGAATGAGATAAATTTAAACAAAGAATACAAATAAAGAAAGATGAAATTGATTCAATCACTAAGGAATATATAGTTAATTAATAGAGTTACACATACATAGTATTTTTCCATAAAGACGCACTGTGGTGGAGTCAGGTTTAGGGTTTTTGTCGAACAAGGGAATTTGAAAAAATATATGCATGCATGCGTATATTAGGGTGTGCCAAATACAAATTTCTTTTGATTTTCTCTCTAATGGACCGGAAAGTTTCGTATATATGGAGAAAGACGCCAATTGAAATTGTAGCTCGTAACAGTAATATTGAGAGGTGCTTCCTTGCACTTTTCTATTTTCCATTAGAATAATATAAGAAAAACAATTCAAACGGGCTTGGCGTTTTGTTATTTGATAACCACATGTCTCTGCCTCACAAAACGTCCGGCAAGAATTTAAAACGTAGTTCTATCGTTTCATTCAAATCGAAAAATTGTTTTTCAGTTTTTCTCACATACAAAATGGTTTGCGGGCTCAAGTTAAATAAGAAAAGTTGTTGCAAATCGACTAAAGAACAGCATACTCCAAATTCAAGGTTATCCCAAGTAATATGTGCTTGCTGTATAATTACGAAAAATGCGAAAATTTTTTCCCTAAGATTTTTTCGAAAAACTGAAGAAAGCTTCTTTGATGTTGCTTGAAAATGTGTGCCAAATTTTAGAAAGCTTCACCACGTAGAAACCAAGATATTTATTCATGAAAACGCAACTTTTAACACGCGCTCTTATGAGAGACTACCGAAAATTGTGATTTTCACCAATAAATATCTCAACTTCCACGTAGTGAAACCGTCCAAAATTTATTACACACGTACACATGACATCAAAGAATATGTATCCGAATTTTCAACGAAATCTAAAGAAAACGATAAAACGATAGAACTACCTTAAAATAAGAGCAAAGCAGCTGTAATGACTAAAAAAATAATGTTACATGAATCGAGGGGCTTTTTTGTAGAGTAACCACTCATTTCCTACAAAAAATATATCATGCTTTTTATAAGAAACCTCGTCGTTATTAAATCAAAAAATTCCAGCCATGCTCAGACCATTTTTCATATGGAAATAAAAACTGCGATGCAGCACCTCGAAATACCAATATTAAGAGCTGAAATTTTAACTAGCTTCTTTCTTCATGTGTCCGAAACTTTTGAGCCAATTAAAGATGAAAGGAAAAAAAAATTGGACACATCCTAATAGTATAATGACGTATACACGTATTTTATATATTATTTGCGTATATATATGTATATTAGGGTGTGTTGGTTACTTAGTTTTAAATGTTCCCCCTAACAGGCTGAAAAGATTCGGTTACATGGAGAAAGAAGCCAATAAAAATTAATAATAGTTAATAGTAACATTTGGAGGATCCTCAGCGCACTTTTCAATTTCCATAAGAATAACATGAGAACATTTTGTTTTTAATTTTCAAACTTCATATCTTGGCAATGGCTCATTCTATAGACACGGAACATAGGCAGCCTATAAAATATTTTTATGAAGAATTGATGGCTCGAGAAAAAAAATTTCTCGTATACTTTTTTGATAAACATAGCCGTTCAAGTGATATTCGAGTTTAACGTTGATAATGTATTCGAAACAATTTAACAAAATCTTTTTTCAATCTTTCCCTCAACAGGGTGAAAAGTGTCGGTTGCATGAAGAAATTTACGATACTTACAAAAACCGACATGAAGCAAAAATACGAGTTTTCATATATTTTGAACTTCATACTCTAATATTACTTAAATGGCTACGTTTATCAAAAAAGTGTTAGAGAGAAAAGTTTTTGTACCGCGTTCGATTCGCTATGAAAATATGTTATATGCTTGCCTATAGAATATGCCGTTGCCGAGATATAAAGTTTCAATCGTTAAAAACAAATTTTCCCATCCTATTCTTACGGAATATAGAAGAGTGCGATGAGGCACCTCTAAATATTAATATTACGAGCTAAAATTTGTATTGGCTTCATCTTTCATGTAACCGAAATTTTTCAGCCCGTTGGGAGGAATATTAAAAAAAATGTGTTTTTTTACACACCCTGATGTGTATGTGTATACATATGAATGTATATATATATATATTTCAAACGATGACAAGCAAAGAAAGAAAATATGTAATTAAAAATCGGTCAGCGTTCGCCCCGCTGAAACACCATGCAAGCTTTGAACCCGAAACATATTTGCTTGTAGATTTTTGTATATATCATGATACTGCGACGACATTGGACATTGAAGGAAAAAAAATGGATTGCTTCGATTAATCAAAGAAAATAAAAGAGCGGAGGAAAACGAACGAGACAAACGAAACAGGAATAATTTGTTATCGGCAGATCATTTTCAGTTGTAATTGTCGATTTGAATATATTTTCTTCGTTGAGTTTGGAAGGGAGATAAGGAGAATTTTGCTTGAAAAAAGTCATATATTCTTTCGTTTTTGCTAATGAAAGACGCAAATAGTGGTCCCATCTTGATATCCCTCTCATTATTATGATAATTATTATCATCGATGTTATCGAAGTGATAAGAAATTGTAAATACAGCTGACGAGTCTGATCGAGAAAGTTTTCACAAGAAATAAAAAAATTCTCAATACTCTATTGGTTTTGTTCTGCTTTTTATAATTGCACGTCAGAACATGAGACGGGTTGGTTTCAATGAAAAAAGTGAGACCTGGTTGAAATGAACATTTTTTTTCGATACACAATAGAAGGATTTTCGGAATAAGCATGGGATCTTGCAGGTTTTCTGTCGTATTGTAAAACGGATTATATGTATATTCAACTAGTTGGAAAAATTGACGAAGGTTCAAAATCATAATAATAATACTAATAATAGAATTTGTACTAGTCCAGACCCGGAAGTAAAGTCGAACCGACAAAGCATTAAAAGCAAAAAAGTTGGAAACATCGCATACTTCAATAAACATTTCAAAATATGCCCTCGTGAAGTAACGTGTGCCGTGTATGAATGAATACACGCGCGCCCAAATAAATTATATTACGAGACTTCTTACGATTTCAAGTATGACGACAGAAAAGCAAAAGGAAGGAAAATACAATATTAAATTCCACTAAAGACGGGAAGGTTGCGAAATTAAAGTGAAAAATACATATTTTATTCTAAAAGGAAACAAAACAAAAAATCGAATTATTATATTTTACTAAATACACGTCGGTAAGGCGAGAGAACAATTTCGGATTACGTAGTTTTAGGGAAGTATACAACGCTGTCGATTAAAACGAAACAAGGAAAAACATTTATACGCTGGTTGTTCGTATAATTGAGAAAAATAATTGCTATTGGCAAAGAGGAACGAAAAGCGCGACAGAAAAAGAATAATAATGAAGAATGGTCGATATAACGAAAATCTTCCGTTTGTATTTTTTTATGCCAATTTTTTCCGACAAACTCGGCCTGCGCATCGCAATTTCATATTACCTCAGCTCGAGGAAAATAAAAATAAAAAACTTTTTATGTGACAAACATGAGCGATGCGAATGTAATTTTCTCGAGACTTCGTTAAAAACGAAACTGCGAGATGGTAATGTTGAACGCTCGCACACAGACGCGCGCACACACACACAACCACCCACCCACCCATATGTGTGTGTGTGTGTGTGTGTGCAACATTGACAGCGAAGGGTATGTACGTGTGCGTGTGTGCGTGTGTGCGGTAATTAGTGATTGGATGTGAGCGAGCGCAACGGTGAGAGGAGGTGGAAAACAAATTAAAATGTTAAACGAGATCGAACTTGAATGTGTTTCATATTATGCTTCTAGATGAGTCAGTCAGCATAAATAAAATAAAAATTATATAAATGAAGTAAAAACGATAATAGTATTATCGTTGAACGTATTTATTTTTTCAACATCCGATAGCCATTGAAAATGATAGCATGCGGTGCTGGTACAATCATATCAAACAAATCATTTCAATGATGATTTATTGACGTTTGTTGAAGACATTATCTTGGATGCCTTAAGGCAATGTATCATACGCTTCGACCGCTTTGAAATTTCCAAATTAATTTTTTCCAAAAAAGCATAAGGCACGTTGACATTTGTTTAGCTTATGCACGATTCTGGCAAAGAGTAGTCCAGCTATCGACCAGTCAGAAATCTTCACAGTTTCAGAGATAATACATTTCGCCTTTACCTCTCTCGCACTTAGGACGGATTCACCCTATTCCGGGATGTCATACTTTGCCTTAAGGCCCACAAAAATGGCACCGTTAATTTTGAAAAGTATTGTAATTCATCGCGCCACATTCGATGTGCACATTCTTTGACGTCTCGAGACGTCAAAGAAAGGTTTGAACGAAGTCTTGAACCGAAAGTTTTTTCAAAAACCTGATGAATTTACAGGAAAAAAAAGGTCATATTAAAAAGCTGGACAATTAAATATTCTTCGAAAGTTCTTGGTCGACTAGCATTTTATGATCATCGTGGGCGGATAACGAATTTGAACAGTTCACATTCGCGGAATATGAGTTGCAGTGTGCAACTTTGCATAGATTTTATCTGAAAAGTAATTGAAAACTTATCCTGATGGAGCATGAAAAATGCGAAAACGTAATTGAAGTATCACAAGAATTTCAACATTGTCGTTTTTAAGTGGAAAAAGGTAAGTCAAAATGGCAACAATAAAATAAACAAATAAAAAATTTAAATTGTTTATATTCTATACCATCGTACTTTTTTTTTCATTCGGATAATCGACCGAATACAAACTTATGGATGAATTAAACTCCACGACCATAGAAAAAACTTGTTTCAATGACAATTTCAGGGTACGAGAAAAGTTGGTAAAGAATCGAAAATAATAAAAACAGAAATATTGATTTTCAACAATAACGATGTTGACAACGAGTAAGTGATGGCGTAAGTTCCGCGTAAAAAATCGTGTCAAATAAGGATATTAGAAAATTGCAGATAATTTTAATTTATGATATTTTTAGAATTGTCTCTTTTGTTTAGTGTATTGACGGGAAACATTGAAAAATTTAGCAAAAGAATTTCAAATATTTTTTTCGTTTTCATAAAAAAACGTCAGTTTTTAATTATTTATGCGAAGTTTTGCGACCGTTGAGTGTCAATATTGTACTTTTACCAACTTATTGTCCAGCTGCGATGCTATTATCATTATTAATAATCGAACCGATGAAAGGAAAAGGAATCAATACATTTGGTCAAAGAGTATTGAAAATATTTTGATGGTGATTGCCTGAATGAATGTTTTTTCATTGATAGCCTCGATGGTATATTGTGTTGGTGGAGTTGGAAGGAGACGATTTTCGAAATCGCATTTTGTCACTAATTTAAACATGCGGCAAGCGTCTTTGATAAGCATTTGCTATTATTGACCGTTATTCGGTTCAGTACGTTTGTAACACATTGGATCAGCGATATGCTCACGTGGTGACGGTCGTGAGCTCAATTCCACTCATCAACTTTTTAGTTAAGTTTTCACTTGCCTTTCTTTACCTTGCATGTGATTGCTAGTGATCTATCTATGCTAGTAATTGTAATGTTTTGAACTCCTTGGGACGGACAATAATAGTTGACGCAAGGTGTGTCTGTGACTGTCGTAATTCCCTACTCCCAGCCGCATCACCGTATTTCATCAAGTATCATCACTAAATCTATTCCGTACATTCGTCCATCTAGCACCATATTTTGCTAGAACTCATTTTTGCTAAACAAATTTTCTGATAAAACATGTATGAAACATGTTGCAGCACAATGGTATATCTGTGATAACTCTCAACTTTATCGGAAGGTAAAGAATGTTTCTCTAACCTCAAGTTTGAATAGACATTGAATTGATGACATTTGAATAGTTTGATGACTTATTATAGAAACTTTAATATATTATTATGAACTGATATTGATTTTATAATAGTATTGATATCATTACTGATGAACTTCACTCTCTACCGCATCATTTCCAAACAAGCTGTCCTATGGTTTTTTTTTCTAACTTGCTGTCATTTTTACGAAACATTGACACGCAATGTAGGAAAAGTCAGTAAGTATTCTGGTCATTCAAAATTTTGATAGTGAAAATTTGAAAATTTTAGATAAAAAAAAGGAACGTGGCGATGCTTCAAAACGGAAACAACATTAGGAAAGAGAAGAAAGTAAAAAAAACTGCGCAAGCCAGAGAGTTTTTTTGGAAAACCTCTTTCAACAGATCCTTCCGGGGCAGGAATGTCTGTCAAAAGTGACAAGTGTGGGGAGTGTTTATCTAGTGATAGCTGGTCACGGCTGGTCAGTTAATAAAGCGAATGGAGAAAATCACGTTCCAATAACTTTCATCATTGCCACTGCTGGAAATGACTACATCGACGTTTCCGAGTAACCTATAGTAGAGGAATCATCCATCTCTACGTCTTCCGAAATTCTTGAAATTTCAAATGACTTGAGAAAGTTCATAAACAAGAAATAGAACGACAACCGAAAATGGCTGTTTCTTGACAAAGGACCATTGAAACCTCCAGGACCTTTTCCGAAAACCCCCGCCAAGACAACAGAAGCTTTTCAGAAAAGTATTATGTTTCTACGTTAGAATACGGGCTAGTTGATCGTTTTTGGATATGTTACTGAAAAATGCTGGATTCTGTCTACTGGTAACTTTGTTGGTTGTTTGCTTCTCAAATAAATGTATGGTGCACGGATATTCAGGACTGGAGGCATTTATCAGATAGAGTTGAATAACATAGTTCCTCGAAAGCACACACGGAGGCATGTGCTGTATATGAAGCGAGGCAAAAATGTTCGACTATTGCCAAGGAACTTGAAAATGAAATTCCCAAAGAAGCATCATTTTGGAAATAAGTTTTCCGGAGATTATTCGACATCATAATTACTCTTGCGAAGAGTTCTTTAGATTTGAGAGGACATCGAGAAGATCTGAGTGAGGAAGGAAACAACGGAAATTTTCTCTCAATTGTACAATTCGTTGCTAGACACGATCACATCTTGCGTGAAATTTTGGATGTGCCTCAAGGTAAAAAATGAAGTTATTGCTAAATTTATAATCTATGTTTTCATAATCTAATTTTTTCTAATATTCCTTATGTTTTGAGGATTAAGAAGATACCCGAGCCCAATAATTCAAAATAGTGTACAATAAAATTCAAAATAGAGTGTTTAGGTACTAAACTTGAAACTCATCTGTTGGATCAAATTAGGGCATCACCATTTTTCACCATCATCATGGATACCACGCAGTGGTACGACATATCAAAAGTGGATCAGCTGAGCATTGTCGTAAGATATGCAGTGATATCCAGATCGGAAAATAGACAACCAATCGATATTGAGGTAAGACAGGTTTCTCTAGGTTTCCGTGTAATCACCAAACACAGCGCTGCGGATTTGACTACGTCAATCAAGTGACTACGTTGTTCTCTGAAAAGCGTTTTGATTTTAAAAAATGTGTCTCGGTCAAGGTTATGATGGGGCTAGTGTAATGAGTAGTGCATACAATGGTGTACAAAAATGAATTAAAGACATTCAGCCAAACACCGAATACTTACATTGCGCGAGTCATAATTTAAATTTGAGAATAAACGATGCCGTTCGAGGTTTTGTTGAAATTCAGAAATTCTTTGCGATAATGTAAGACTTGTGTAACTTCTTTGGAAACAGCATTGAGCCCTGGGACCTTTTATCGTAATTCACCGGCGAATCCGGAATTAACTTGAAAAAATTGAATCCGACGAGATGGTCCAGCAGGGTTAATACAATTACTGCAGGCAAACTCCATTTTTTCGATATTATTAAAGCATTATCCGAAATAACACTGAGGAGTTATAGTAAAGACGTAATTAGTGAAGCAGAAATTATAAAATGAAAAATGCTCAATTTTGAGTTTGTATTTCTTTGCGAATTCATGCATAGCGTATTAAAGAGGATCATTTATGTTTCCAAAATTTGGCAACAACGTGATATCGTTTTGGACGAGGTAAATAAGGCATTGGCCGAAACAACGGAAAATTGCAAAAGTACAGAAATGACTTCGAGTCATTTAAATCCAAGGCCACCGAAACTGCGAAAAAATATGATATCGATCCTACCTTTCTAAAAAAGCGACGAAGGAAAACTGAAAAGCATTTCGATGAATTGGCTTCTGATCACCGACTCCAAAATCACGAACAAGTCTTTAAAGTTACTGTTTTCAACAATGTACTCGACATAATAATCAATCAATTGGATGTGCGTTTTAATGGTATAAGTGCAATTTGTAAAATGTTCGAAACGTTTTTTGATTCCAAAAAAATTGCTTAGCATGGATGAAAAGACTTTACTCACAAAATGTGATCGGTTTCATATGAAATATTTCAATATAATAGGACCCAATTTTTCGCTTCAATTTCTTAATGTATATCGTCTGGTCCTTTCTCAATTGACGGAGACGTGGACCGTTCGCCAATTTTGTAAAGAAGTTATAACGAAATTTGGCGTACTTGAATGTGACCTTACGGAAGTATATTCAGTAATGCTACTATTTCACACAATTTCGGTTACTTCCGGGTCAGCAGAAATATCTTTCAGTAAACCGAAGATATAAAAATATATATAAATATTAAAAAAATTAAAGCGCGGAAGAGATTGTGGATTTGATTGGGAATTTTGTTGAAATCTTTTTTTTCCATCTATTGATCTCATCTGTATAATAAATATTTTTTATTGTCATGCGCATCTTTGTTTATTCATTCCCATTTTCCTTCATTAAACACATAGGGATTCTATTCCTCATAAAGACGACGTATAGCTTTATCCTACTATACAGCCTGTCCCATAATGGTCAACCGACCGCTGAGGGGTGGGTAGGTGGTGAAATTCTCGACCGAAAAGTCCTCTGTCATTTTTTTCTCCGACGCCCTCCCTGATGAGATATTAATTAATTAAGCCCAGCCAATAGCACGGGCCGAATAAACGGTCGACATAGCGAGTAAATGGTGTGCGTGAAGGCGTAGAACGCCTGCAAGTGTGCGTGTAAACGCGCGAGTGAGATTGATGTGTGCGTGCGGTGGAAGAGATGCGAACGTCGAGCGTTCCCGAAACAATTAAAACGAGATAGCGCTAGTGAAGTAGGAACAATGTGAGGAAGAAACGATTGAAAATTAAGAGCGCGTTCGGCGCGATTATTCTTTCCAAAAATTGTAAAAAATCGAAAAAAGGTTAAAAGACAACGTTCCTTTGACTATCGTCTCTATTAATTAACAATGATAAATTTATACATTTAAATCATTTACCTGTGATGTTACCTCGAAGCGCTACAACGCCCTGAAGCGCAATATTTATTAACTAACATTAATTGAAAATTTAGTTAAAAAGTTCATTCCGAACGGAATGAAATGAAGTGAACCGTTGTCTGCCCTAGCGCAGATTGAAAAATAAACAGAGATAATGTGATCGTCGGGATCGATCAATATCTTTGTTGTATAGAAAATCCGGGAGGCTGATTACTCAACATGATGTACACACTTTCTCATATTATTATTCGGAAAGGTATTATTTAATTGTTAACGAATTTTTTTTGTCATTGTGGATTTGTATTTTTATTTTTTTCATTATTATTTTATCATAAGAGTTTGACGGAGATGATTAATACATGTAGACGTGTCCCTCGCACTGGGAGTTGGAAAATCGATTCGGGGATAGAGGCAAAAGAATTTTGAATAGAAATGCGATCACTGGGAACAGCGTCGAAGGTTTGTAATTGAGTTAAATAAAAATCCAATTCGAGTCGTTAGCTCTCCAGAACCGGAATCCTCTTCGCTATTGCACTGTCCTCACCCTGAAATGACAAAAGGAAGGTTGACATGTAGATAAAAAAAAAACGGAAGGAGAAATTAGTTTCGCATATTTGCAAAGGGTTCCCTATCAGCCGGAACGCATTTAGTTCAACATCAATGACATACATGTCGAACCATTCAAAACAGAATTGGAAAATACGATCAACTGATTGCAGACCAAGAATATAGGGAATATTTGTAGAGAACATTTTAATGTTATGAGTATTTTGTATTTTTTCCTGTTACTAAAGCTGTTATCACAGCAGTATGAAATTTTTTCAGTTTTATCGTAACTACAATTTGAATATCGATTAGTTTAGTACGAATTACGGTTGTGCTACCGTAGAAACAGGAATAACTACAGTATGAATTCCACACAGGTAGCGACGTTAGGACTGATGGTTATGTCCAAAATTAATCAAGAAATTCCTCGTCTACATAATTAAACGCTCTGGCATTAGGGTGGGTTTTTCAAAATTTCTATTCCATTTTTAAATTCTTGATTTGTTACTGGAGACAGTTTTATGCTATAATTTTAGCGTCAATTTGTCCTAATTATTTGTATTGTATAGTATCTTTCCGATCTCCCACGACTAATATACAGCGAATAGCAGCTGGAGGCTAGGCACAAGTATAATATATACATTGGAATTCTCATTTCAACAAACTCGATCTTTACAGTCGGGAGAAATGACGCCAAGCAGAAAGAAAAAGAGACAGGTATACGTCGAACATTTGACTTGAATCTCCATAAGTTGCCTGGGGCCATACTTATGCGGAAATGAAGTGAAGGATGCAAAGCATGTCGAGACTATAAGATAATGAAGCAATGATACTGAAGCTTGCAACCCTTTCTTGGGTAGCACAATTATATTTAGCAGCAAGCATTTTCACTTCCTCCATTTATATTTACACATCATACGAGATATTGAGATTGTTGAATTTCATTATCTCAACTAAGGGCTAATATAAAGAAAAACTATTTGAGTGTGAAAAACAATTTCGAATGTTGCAAACTTTTTTCATATATAAGTCTACGAAATTCGCATCGATGACTGTTATCCACGAGCTTGTAACTACTTCTTCAAGCGTTAAACGTTATCGTTACGAATACAGTTTTAAATAAATTCTGCTTAATAATGAACCCTCGATTGGATAAGAAAACTTTTCGTATTGCTGCTAGTAGTGAAGGCAAACTTCCCTAACAATTATCAAACGACCTGTGGTTAATTCAACTTTTTCATTAAGTTAACGCACCTATCCGAACGCTTTCCACCACTTTATGGGTGCACCACAGTTGAAATTTATTAAAAATCCGTAGTACAAGAAGTTTATGCTTTTTGCACGTGACTTGCGGCTGTAGCTGTAGAAAATTATAAAAATTACATGCACAGGGCAGAAATATCTGCCAAATTAAATATGATGCATTTTTTCAACAAACTACAGAAGAAAAGCTACAGGATGATCAATGCAGATTGGTAGGAATTTTGTCGATCTCATTCTCATATACTCGTTAGGACATGTCCACGATTTATCCCCTTATGCAGCTTCGTTGCTAGGATACGAGTCGAGTACCAAGCAAAAGGGGCTCTGAAATCACAAAGTTCCAACATTCCACTGGAGTCAAAGTCAGGAGGTATAGAGGTGGAAGCAATAGATATATATGATGACTTATACATGTACATGCGAATTTACATATACATGTGGGGTATTTCAATTTGAAAAAATCCCGACCCTCGTGACTTTTGATTTGAATGCTAAATATAAAGGGTGTTCTCCTCATGTTATTCCGGCTCAAACAACATGCTTGATTTTTCGCACATTCTTACCGTCTCCGATTCAATACGCGAAACGCTAAAATGCTGAATCCCAATATCAAGGTAAAGAACATTGAATATTTATGATAATTTTAAATAATATTACAACAATTCTGTAACATCACAATCTTTCAAACGAACGTATATTTCAAGACTTAAAAAAATACACGATGGCTAAAAGTTTCATTATACTCACTTTTTGATCGAAACAGTATTTTTCGAAATAAATCAACTGTAAGATTAAAGTGAGACACCCTGTATACATGATATTCATGTCAATCACATTGGTGCAACAGAAACAGCTTTTATTATCAGAAATGCGCGAGGGCAGAAAGGAACTACAAACACCGTGAGCAGTCGACTCCTTCGACAGAGCTGGTGGTTTCGTAGGAATTACCAGACACCAGAAAAATTACCTTAACCTTAACAGCTATCCTGTGCACCAGGCGACGTAGAACTAATCGGTCACCCATCCAAGTGTTAAGCCAATCATATGAATTGTCTTCAGTAGAGCAAAGTCCTTATTTTCATATCCATAAAATAAGATTAGATATACATAAACATATAATAACATCTTTTTGTCGCTAAGACTTACCGCCGGGTCTCACGGTCGACATACGCCTCCACGATAACTACACCCAAATAAATGTTGCTTAAGAATAAATAACGCTACCTTTTTATGATAAATTAACCGGATATGATAAGAGAAAACTTACGAGTACCTAAACAAATATCGCCGAGAGTTAGACGCCTTATCGCTTCGCTCTCACCGTGAGACTATGACCCAGATACGGCGCATATTAAAGTAGTTATCAACAAAAGCTCTGCAGATGCATATTTTTTAAATTTAAATTTATCTATAATATTATCAAAATTTTTTCTATAATAGCTCGCACATCTCCTTAAATACTTGGATGAGAAAATTGGTGACTTGATGCGAAAGGATAGTACAGGGTGGTCCATATTTACATATGATTTCCGTTTCCAGTACTTTCGCCACTTTCGAGCGTCCGTTCTTATCATCGGTACCTTTGCTTGTTTGTCTGCTTTATTTTTCTGGCATTTATCACACTTTTGTATAATAGGCGGTGACATCTTGTGCCATGCCCTGCCAAACTTGTAGAGCATATTCAGACCTACAATTGCCTTTTTTATTTTTTTATTTTGGACAAAAATTACGATCTCCAGCGCGCCGCAAAGTCGGTGAATCCACGCTCAGCGTCGAGCGAGCCGCTCGCTCGGTTGTATCTGCATGTCGAAACAGATGGAAAGTTGTTAGGGGAATTAATGCGATATAAAATAAATTAAGAAAGCAACAAATTCTGGATCACACACAAGTAATTTATTAAACAAATAATTTGTTTATGCAGTAAAAAAATAGCAGGTGGATATATATTTCGTCCATATATTTTGTACTTTCATACTTCGGTTTTATGCACACGTTCAAAGGAATAGAAGGTTTTACAATACATTTGGGCGATAGAAAAATACAAAACACGTTACAATTAATGAAAGGGTTTACGATACATTTTTGCAATAAAAGAAAGGTTGTACAGTACATTTCAGCGATAAAAAAAAATTACAAAACACACGTTACATAACAAAAATGCAATACACACGTTGAAACGGATGACAGGTTTTTCAATAAATTAAAAAAAAAAAAATTTTAATAAATTTTTCAAATTTAATTTAAATTTAAATTTTTTAAATTTTAAGCAAATTTTTTTTCGTTGAAATGTACCGTACAACCTTTTTTTTTGCAAAAATGTATTGTAAAACCTTTCATTAATTGTAACGTGTTTTGTATTTTTTTATCGCCCAAATGTATTGTAAAACCTGTCATCCGTTTTAACGTGTGTGTTTGCATTTTTTTTATTACAAAAGTTTCTTAAGACAATCTTTTATTCATTTTAACGTGTGTTTTGTACTTTTTTATCGCTGAAATGTACTGTATAACCTTTTTTTTTATTACAAAAATGTATTGTAAAACCTTTCATTAATTGTAACGTGTTTTGTATTTTTTTATCGCCCAAATGTATTGTAAAACCTTTTATTCCTTTGAACGTGTGCATACAACCGAAGTATGAAAGTACGAAAAATATGGACGAAATATATATCCACCTACCATTTTTTTACTGCATAAACAAATTATTTGTTTAATAAATTACTTGTGTGTGATCCAGAATTTGTTGCTTTCTTAATTTATTTTATATCGCATTAATTCCCCTAACAACTTTCCATCTGTTTCGACATGCATA
This sequence comes from Heteropelma amictum, assembly GCA_959613375.1. NCBI lineage: Eukaryota > Metazoa > Arthropoda > Insecta > Hymenoptera > Ichneumonidae > Heteropelma > Heteropelma amictum. Next base: position 5,167,694 of record OY390723.1, read on the forward strand.
TACAACCGAGCGAGCGGCTCGCTCGACGCTGAGCGTGGATTCACCGACTTTGCGGCGCGCTGGAGATCGTAATTTTTGTCCAAAATATAAAAATAAACAAGGCAATTGTAGGTCTGAATATGCTCTACAAGTTTCATTCCTACAATTTTTTCGATATTTATGACCAAAAAAAAAATAGCAAAAAACAAAAGTTGTGTCCTAAATTTTTGACTTTTTCGATCGATATCTCGATAACGATGCATGATACGCGAAAAATGGTTAAAACTTAATTGTAGAGCACAAAAAAAGCTACAAAAAAGTTTCTTACAAAAATTTGCGTATCTCATCGGATAGCCGAGTTATTGCCAAAAAACAAATTTTACCCTTTTTTTCAAAATATCGGTGAAAACGTCCCGGAAATCTTGGTCGAACATCTCAAGTTAAGCTTTTCTAGGTATCCCCTACAACATATAAAAAAATTAGCTGTCTTATTTCATTTGCATTTATGAATGTATATAATGACTGGACTAGTAGGTGTCGCGTTGCAGCTTGTCCGGGTCTAGGGGTTTCGCTGCTCGGCTGGTTACACGCTGTATGCCGTATTAGAAGTTGGGGCGGCTGGATCACAGAACATTTTATTTGCGCAAATGCGCATGCGCGAGTGGTTTAGTGTAAGACCGTTCGGGTTCCTACAACTCGAAAACGAAAAGAACAGAGCCCAGGGAGCTGTCTCCCTTACGCAATTCGTAATTTCATGCGTTAATATTTCGTCTACTGCGTAATTCAATCGTCGCTTCGATCGTACGGCTGCGATCGATATTTATATTATGGCGCCGTCTGATCTTTCGAGGCGACGTGCACCTGTCACGTGTATAACGCTTCGCGATCTCTCCTCGTGAGAAATATTTTTTATAAATTCGGTGTTTTGTGTGTAAAAACTTATGGTGATTGTGTTGTAGTATACTGTGGTGGTGTCCTGTGCTGTGTTATGTGTAGATCGTCTCGTTCGTCTTGTATAATGTAAATTCGTCCGTTATTTTTCCCCGTGTTTTGTCTCGTACGTCTCTTCTCTCCTTTCCGCAAGCTCAGCTAAGTTTGACAGTTGTCAGCTTCCCCGTTCGAAAAATAGCAATTATTTTTCCTCGTGTGATTCTCGTATGAGTTTTACACTTTTTCCTGGTATCTAAGCTTTCCTCACGATAGATTTCAATAATCGTCGTGCCTCTTAATACGCTGCGAACACTCGAATTAATAATCGTAATAAATATTAAAAAGTACCAGGCTTGCACCAAATGTAACCTCCCCACTATGCAGTGACAGCGTCCAGCAATACAGTACCACAGTCCCACCTTTTTGATACTATAATAATAATAAGTCGAGATGAGTTACTACACAGTGTGTTGGATGAACAAATTTGTCTAAAACTATACGAATACTCGTTTTCCTCGTGCTTTCGCCTTGCTTACTACCAGGGCCAGAATCACGAAAGCACTTGTACTAATGAATATCGTATCGTTTTTTTTCAAAATTAACTATTCTTAATACGTTTTACTTTACGTTTGTTCGCGTACCGAGAAACCGTTTTACAACCAGGGCCAAATCGTCCTCATCGGTACACTACTTCCACGTAGATGGTGTCGTAGTTCAGGATTTTGTCACACGTTTGTGCCTTTGCAAGAGACTCTGAGTCTTGAGAGAATAATAGCATGTAATGCTCTTTGCAAAATTTCCAGACTGAATCTGTCTTTGGACCTCGGAGGGCCTGTAATTGTACCTCGGTGTAATTGTTTAAATCATCCCTTCCCTGTGTATTGTAACGTTGCGTCACAGTCGGGCCGCCCGCTGCACACTTTCTTTCATTTTAATTAAATTTACTTCAAAACTGTCTCCCAAGAAGTCCCGATTATTTATAAAGGTCCGCAGAGCGTCCCCTCTCGTATTTGTATACACCTCGACTTTCGTCAACGGAGGTTCACAGCGCCGCCACGTGGGGACCCGAGAAAAGAAAGGCGAGAAGAGGAGGCGTGATGACACCACCGTATGGAGCAGCAGCGCGACCGAGGCGCACTCTTTTTGAAAAGTTAACGTCATGGAGTTCCACGCGCGGAGTTTCGGCTTTCGCGTGAAAAAGATCAGCGAGCTCGAGAAATTGGCGGCCATCATCACTTTTTGGCTAGCTGGCGTATAGAAAGGAGTGAGGATAGACGAGAAAGTTCCGGAGGGAAAATTATCAGGAGCGTAATAAAGTGGAAACAGAAATCAAGGAAGGAAAGGTGACAAGGGATCGCGTTAACGAGGAATCGAGAGAAAAAGAGAGGATCCTAGGATCGTCGAGTTTTGTTTGAAAAGAGTCGAGTCGAGTCAAATAATGTGTGAAAGAATCATACAAGAAAATATAGCGTGCACGGAGAAAAATCCCCCTGTTCAAATTACCACACTCCACCGGTAAAACAATTATGGTCAGGGATATCGTAATTCTAGTTACAATCGTAGGTAGGCACATTTTGAAATACGTGCGCAAAAGTAAAAACTAGAATAAAATTATAGCTATTCGGAATAATCTCATAAGGGTAGATTGTACAGGTTTTCTATATCCACATACACACCATATAGTTTTATGAACTCAACAGATGAGATCGCAAGTTTTATCAGCCAGTTGATTAATTCTATCACGCAGGGCTAGAATCGTATTCTTTCTCCGTCGGTAAGACTACGGTAAGATTGATACGCTTTGCGCGCCACTCTCGCGTGGTCTACGAAGCTTTGATTGTAGCGCGCGGTGTCCGGGGAATCACCGAATACGTGGTAAATTGTATGGTTTTTTTCGATACGGTTACCAGTCGGTTTGACCAATCGGCATGTGGCTACAATAAATATTACGAGTCAAAATCGTACTTGTTACGAATTTGGCGGGGAAATCGCCGGCATTTGTTATACCACATTTCGCGGGCACAGGGTACCCAAGTGTATCAGTGATTTGACCGGTGACTTCCGTAATTAATACTGAAACTTCCGTAATTTATACTGAGTGTCGAAACGAGTTCTGTAAAAAAGAAGAAGCATCGAGGCATTATGTCCGAGTATTTCAGCGGCGTGGTTCTCGGTGACTGCAATCTAATAAACAACGACAGGACTGATGTGCTTGGATTTTTACAGTCCTTTATAGAACTGGGATCAGGTAAGGGATTTTGTAAACCTGTTTTTTGGTTAAGTATCATGTGTGTATATCGCATTTTGGGTTTAACAAGTATATTTGGGTGATTTTTTTCGCGTTGGGTTGGCTTGGGCTGATATTAAAACGTTTAACGAGGTTGATTTTATTAAATTTAATAAAAATTAAAAATAAAATGCATTTCAAGTACTTCTTCTTTATAGACTCTATAGACACTTTGCTACTGCAGGAAAATATTCCTCCTGCCACTCCGTTGATGAATGATCAGCTATCGCATTCAGCTTCCGATCAGAGCTATTGTGACATCGGTGATACACATAAAACAGTGCAGGCACGCAACCAGGTGTCTTGACACATCTGAATTCGGTGGCCCATAAGTTCCGAACAAATCTTAAAGAATTGCTCAAAAACGATCTCAGAGGGCAAGAATATCTACATGCCCTAACAAATTTAGGCAAAAACAATACATCACTGATGTCATCTATTTTGATCGACAGTGAATTGTAGAATAATCCCGACAAAAGGTATTTATACTGCTATTATTATTAGTGATAGTGAAATACGTAATAAACAACAATCTCTCGTATCACATTTTCTCCTCGCTCTTCTACGAAACACTCAACCTTTCCTCTCTCCCCTCTTTCTCTTTACGCACTCTTTTTATCTCTTTTCTTTTTACGCTCTTCTCTTCTTCACCGCCTTTCATGCCCTACGCTACGTCTTCCTGTTACCTTTATACTGTTATTTATATTATCCGTATCTGCTATATTTTAACATAAATTACACTTTTTTAAAATTGTTTTTGCAGATTCGCGAGGAGCAAATTTTTCGACTGGGCTCACGATCTCGTACTTTTAGTACCGACGACAAATGTCGATTTATGGTATAGACCATACAATAGAACCAATGATGGTCGGCAATGTGCCGGTGGAGTCCTGTACCAAAAATATAACAACAAACGAAAAACGTATCGTTCGATTGGTATCTTGAAACCACAGAGGAAACCAGATTCTTCATGTAATTTATATATTATTTATTTCTTGAATTCTACTTCTTTATTCTAAGCTTTGCTGTTATATTTTGACTTTTGATTACATCTGTACAGATAGATATGTTAGTCCATTTAATTCACAAACACCATGAGGTCTACCTTCAACTTTTTCCCGGAAAAAAACTTACACCAAAATTTCATTTTGCTACGCATTACCCACGACTAATACGAGCAGTAGGGCCTCCAATTTATTATTCAACATTGAGATATGAAAGTAGACATCGTTTGTCAAAGCTTACTGCAAATGTCTCTTGTAGTCGTGTTAATATAATTTAAACTTTAGCGATAAAATATCAACTGCAAAGTTGTAATTTTGTGCGCATTGTACTTTGTCTAAAATAAGAAACTCCGGTCCTTTGCAAGAAATTGATACAATCACTTACAATACATATTTCACACATATCGCACCTCAAACTTCAATACAACGTGTTGCTTGGATAGACGTTCACGGAACAAAATATTCAACAAATTCGATACTAATAATCAATAAAGACGCAATGTATCCTGTTTTCGGCAGAGTAACAGATATTTTGTTGACTGGCGACATGCCTTATTTTTTGTTCAATTCTTTACCATCGTGTCAATTTAATCATCATTTTTGGGGCTTCGAAATAGCAAGTTCATCGAATATGGATTCGCTGAAAAACCTTATTCTTCTAGATGCATTACCGAGCTCACGTCTTTGTTGCTTATTAGTATTTAAGCTCTCTAAAAGGTATGTAACCGTACGTTACGCGTTATGAATATGTCGAGTTGTATTGTGCATATACATGTACCTGTAATAAAATTATAAAATGTCTAATTATGTATTTAATATTCCTTTGTGCCTGCACGGAGAAAAATAAGTTGTTCAAAATACCGGAATCCAGGTCGCTTTTACCAAACTGACTAGTGCGTATATGGCTAGAGTGCCTGTGCAGTATTCCTTACTAAATTGACCTTGTAAATTCACTAAACGAAGTTTGATTTATTCGTTTCAGTAACAAATAAACGATCAAGCAGTCCGGTAAATGGCACTGAATACATTCAATGTGCTGCCCGCATGTACATCATTCCGTTACGTTCCAGTACCTAAAGCGCTGTTAGAAACGGAACGGATTACTGCAGCTTTCATAGCCATCAAAGATGGATGCGCCCACAAGTGACAACATAACCTTGGCGTTACTATTATTGATTAATAACAATTACAAGGAAGTCATCAGCAGCAGTAGTGAAGACAGTGAGAGTGACGATGACAATGAAAACTCATCAACTTTACAATCAGAAATGGAGATTCTCTATGCAATACTCGCTGTTGGCGAAACACGGGGCGAGATGGGGCTTGTCGAAAAACTGACCGATTTTGTGGAGCGAGTAATCCCTGGATATTCAAGAACTATATTTAAAGAACATTTTCGGTAAGTAATAGTTGTCTCTATTGTATCACTATTTATGAAGACCATGGAATCTTGTTTTTCTTAAATCAATAAGATAACATAACATAGTGGCATGTACAAAATAGAAAAATTACTCACATTTACTACTTTTCCATAATAAAGTTTTTCTTTATTTTAGAAAGTATCCAGAAACTTTTGAAATGGTTTTGGGAGTCATCGGTCCTGCAATACGCGTAGTAGATAATGCATCAGGGAAAACGAAAATGCGAAAAACGATACCAGTGGAGAAGCAATTATTAATCGCCATTTGGTTTATGGCTACTCCTGATTCGTACAGGTATATGTATATTTTTTTCCTGTCACGTCGTTCCTTTGTATACCCTTTCAGATTTTTCCAACAGTCGCGATAGTTCCCTCCTCTACACTATACTTGTATGACTAAGCATCTGAGTAACAAACATGCTTTCCTATTGCTTAACATTTGTAACTGCCTACCACCTATGCACCAAGCACTATTCATTTGTGAACATAGATGTATATTCATCATTTAATTTATATAGTATATATTGTTATTATCATATAGGTCAGTAGCTACAAAATTTGGAGTTGGGCGAGCGACGGCATTTCGGGCACTCAGGCGAGTTACATATGCTCTCCATTGTGTATCACCCCGATTCATTACATGGCCACGAGGCCAGATTGCCACAAATGTAATCGAAAGATTCTCAAGATCCTGTGGTTTTCCGAATACACTTGGTGCAATTGATGGTACACATATACGAATCCGAGCACTATCTAAAGATGCAAACTGTTACGTAAATCGCAAAGGATTTCATTCCATGAACGTGCAAGTGGTATGCGATTCATTAGGACGTTTTCTACATGTTTATGCTGGACAAGTTGGATCGGTCCATGACTCTCGAGTTTTCCGAAATTCACCAGTAGCCCGTTTTATCGAAATGCCGGAAGAGTATTTCCCAAATGATTCCCATCTTATAGGAGATGCTGCATATGGAATTCATCGGCACATCATGGTACCTTTCCGCAATAATGGACATCTGACGCAGCAACAAAAAAATTTCAATTATTGTCTGTCGTCTACAAGAATGGCAGTTGAACGAGCTATAGGATCACTAAAAATGCGCTTCAGAATACTTTTAGATTGTTTGCCATTAACCAACACAAAAAAAATTCCGGAATTCATTGTAGCATGCTGCGTATTGCACAATATGTGCTTGCTTCATAACGATGAAATGCCCATGTGTGCAGAAATCTGCAACCAGCAAGCCGACTTTGTCGCCCACGACAATGCGAGAGAATTAGGGAAGCAAAAAAGAACAGAGATAATGAATTCATTACGAATGAGAATATGACTGAGCAAGCTATTGACCTCACTCATAATCATTATTTTTTTCAGACTCAGAGACAATAAACAATCAAATAAACGTACTTGCTTTGTTAAATCTTCTGCATTTATAACATACGTATAAATACCAGCAGTGATACGCGCTGGAAGTTATAAGCAAGTTACGCTGATTATCATACAAGATGAAAAGAAAAATAAATTGCGAAGAAAAAAAGCAATTTTATAAAATGAAAATACGTAATCAAAAGTTGTTTCTGCCTTCTCTGTTTATCGCGAACCAGACGGAAAAATGCCAACGGGTAGAAAAGAAACAAGATATCGGAATTAATTCAATTTCGAGTAATAATAATTTATTCCATTTCTAACACCGACAAAATATTTATCGGATTTAATTACAAATAAAAAAATATTCGTCGTCATTATGTATCAGAAAACGAAGTGAAGAACATTGATTTCATCTATGAAATATTACTTGAAGAAAATGTCTAACAATTTTTCCATTTGCCAATTTCATCATTTAATTTTCCTTTGAGTAAATAAAGAATCTTGTTATTTATTGAATAACGTCATCTGTATTTATCATATTTCAATAAAAAATGTTGTGACGATATTAAAAAAATGGTGAAATTGATTAGACGTACGCTTTCTAATAATTCTTAATTGGATCAACAAATAAAAAGAAAACATTTTTATTAATTCATATTATTCGCCAATAATACTCATTCGTGTAGATATTTATTAATGTACAGAATCAGTCCCTATTATTGAAATATTTATTAAATTTATGCGTTTACATAAGTAGACAAAATTTGCTTTATTGTAGTTTATCTGTGCTCAATGTATGAAAAGAAGAATTCGATACAAGGAGAGAAGTTGAAAAGAATATTTTATTTATGAATGTCATACAATTTTTTTTCGATTCATAGCGATAAATTATAAATGAAACATTTGCGACATGTTTTACTGATTAAATTAGGAAAATACCAAAAAATACAGGCTTATAAAAAAAAATTGGTTTAATCGTGCCAGTGTTTACATGTATTTGTTTTTATTGTTGACGAATCTTTGTTTTTCATTCGATTCTTTGATAAATAATTCGTTTGCAATCTATTTAGAATGAAACATCAATATCTTTCTGGTTTTGGTCGTGATATTTGGAAAATTTTTCGATAAATTATTTTTCGAAACTTGAATAGAAGACTGCTTCTAAAGCTTCGTGTAAAGACCTCTTAAAGAACTTCTTCTTTTTTTTTGTTCATTAACTTAGATTTTTTTTGGGGAACAAAATGAATCACAGACAACCAGTATATGAAAAATAAGAGATATCTGGCGTTTTGAAGAAGAATCTGAAAGAACGTTAAAAAATAATAATAATATCTGTATTAGAATAACGCTTTTCCGAAAAATCACGGTTTTTTTTCTTTTTTTGTTTTTTTAATCCTGGTCGATCGTACTGCGATTCGACGTGATCTTGGTAAGTACAGTACCGTTATTTCGTTTTCAACTGAAACATTCTTTGAACCAATCATATCGCCTATAATCATTGATTCAAATACATTTTCGCAGCGTTCTATGCAAGCAGAAAATGTACATACATGAACATTGTTCTAGGCTGTTGGCTTCGTAAAATTTCATCTGACACATTCTTTCAACAAACTAATATTTATGGACATAAACCTTGATTTATTGCAGCAAGGGAACCAACGTTTACTTTTAATGTTCTGTATTTATAACTTCGATTATAAATACAGAAAATCGTATGAAATAAATACTTGATAAAATTGAAAAAATACAAGCAAAAGTTGCTTCTGTCATTTCGGCAGCGGGAATCTTCAGCGATATTAACAGTAAAACTTAATTTGTTAAATATCGCATAAGATCCACGCTGCAGAAAAGACAGGACAAACTTTTGCATTTATTTATTTTTTGACAAATCCTGCAAGACAGCTAAAAATGATTTTTGAACCTCCACGTTATCATTATGCATTTTCTGCCGATCTTTTCTTTTCTCTTGGTATTTCGCTTCTCTATCTGCTTCTTTCTTCATTCTTTCTTCGTTCCGATTTTTTTTTTCACTATCTCTCTCGTGCTTTATATCTTTGACGAATTTCTCTAAAATACTTTCAATTCTTCGTTTTTTCGGCGCTCCTGAAATATATTATAATACGTACGGAACTATGTAAAATGTGTTATAATATGGATTGTATATGTCTATTTGAAACCGATTCGTCGTGTAATGTGGTCTTTTGATTCGGTGGTATTACTTCTTTGCGATATCTCCGAGCAAGACAATGACGATGTTCCCGATGAGCTAGGTTGATTTGGTGGTTCTGGGCCATCGCTCGATGCTTTAGCCGGTGGTTTTATATACGCCTTCTCACCAATTAAAGAAACCATGGCCTATAACCCGAATATGTTTCGTTTATACAAATGAGTGCTTCAAATCGATGAATATATGATCATATACTTACAGAAAAAAACGCCCAACTGCTCTGAGAATTGCCACTTTTTTTATTTTGGTCATAAATGTTTTTGTATGTGCGTCGTAAGCCGGAGAATTTCGTAGAGCATTGAAGGCCGGTAACTGCGTACTTTGCGTCAGCTTCTCTCAATTGCACAGCAATATCATTCCAAATCGAATTATGCCTTTTTGTGCCCGATTTAAACTCCGGCTCCATTTCTCTGTAGAGGTCAATGAATAGGAGTACCGCAGTATCAGGCCACAGGAAACTTTTTCTGTCTGATTCATCTAAAATTTCTGTATGAATTAAGTTTTTCTATAGAGTGTGCTAATTAACAAGATTTGTCGAAAGAATTAATGTGGCCCAGTATATTCTACAAATAGATATACTTCATCTAACAGTCATGAAAAATCTTATTGTAAAAATTACTTGATTCTTTTTTGCTCGTCTCGGCTGTCGTCGAATCGTTGACTGCAGAATTTTGCTGACATTCACGCACAAATTCGCGTAAAAATTTCTCGTCTGTAAACATTTTCAAGGTTACAAATATAAATGAACATGATTTATGGCTTGCGAGTATATTAATTATTCTACGTACCTTCAGTAGCCTTCAGCGATGCCTCTTTTGTGATAAGGAGCGTTATTAGCTCGTTGCTCTCCGCCAGTATAACTGGGAACTCAATTAAATTTTGTTCCATCGTAAATGCGGTCTAATTTTTGATAAAACGATTTTCGTGTCGAAATGCCAATCGCGCATGAACTGCTTCACACTTGACCTGCTGTAGTTAGTGCACACTAGATGCGCGTTGAACAGTGGGGAGGCTAGGGAATTCTCTGCGCCATCAGCGCTCGCATTAGTGCAACGGAACGGTCCTTCAGCTAAATATGCACATTTATGCGTGAAACGGAACGGACCCGTAGACGAAGGTTAGCTTTCACTCTATAGTGATAACAATTAGTGTTATGGTGTTTTGAATTTGGAACATCTTTCAACGTGGGCTCGAAAAAAGAGCCTTTCAAAAAAAAAATATCAACGGTTCCGAAGATTATTGCAATCATTTTGCGTCGATATTTTTCTCGAAGCTCTGCTATTCAACGCGCAGAAAGAAATGGGGAAGCAAGTTTTCAAAGGCATGACTCTTAGTGCGTGTTTCTTGGGTAAAGATTAGCCACAAAAACTAATCGAGAGTACTGACTAAATTGCTACACATGACATTCTGAATGATATTATTAACAAATTATGCAGATGTTATAAAGGAAAAAGCCGAGTTGAAATCGATCCCTTCTGTTTCCAAAGCATTCTTCTACTCAAAATAACGATTTTTTTTTAATGATTCGACGGATTATCAAAATAGTAAAACTATGAGTTTAAATAAATGTGATATACATTTAAATGTTATAAAATAAAGAGTTTCGAGGAAAGTTTTTGGGTGCGAAGGGAAAGGCGAAGTAGGCAAGGAAAACCGATGTATAATTTCTTTTGGCGAAACGAAAGCGAAGATTTATTCGCATAATAACAAATTGTAACAAAATACACTTATATAAAAATGAACAAAATGTAATACTCTGCACCGAAGAGTTATTCGGGCTTTTGAAAATTAAAGAGAAATAATAATGCAGAAGTTAGCGAAGTCGAGAGAAAGTCGGTGAAGAGAGGGAGAGAACTCTCGTTCACGTGCGACTGGCGTCGCGACAGTCGCGTAAACGTTCGATGAAGGATCCCGATAAATTCGCAAAGAAGTATCCGAGGATATAACAATCCGCACAAGAATGGAAAGAAGAAGGGTCCGAACTAATTTCCCGAAACCCGGGCGTAAATAGGAAGATCGAGTAACGAGTTAACGCCAAGAAGCGATCAAAAGAAAGCCGTACGAGAAAGATAGCGAAAGGCACGAGGCGAAGCCTGTTGACCCGAAACCGATAATTCTTCGACGGTCGAAAATCTGAGAAGAAGACGGAAGTTAGAGGTCGAGGAGGAGAGGTGAGGCGACCGTCGCCCGCCAATCACCGAGGCCCGTTCGCGGTTAACTGTGAGCTGCTGTCCCCTCACGTAGCCTCGGGAATACTATAGCTTTTCTGAACATAAAGAAAAAAGTATAAATCGACTGCATTTTCGGATCGGCTCTGCTTTTTTAAATCAGAATCGTGCTATTCAGCGGTGTCGTTAATAACAGGGATGATCCTGTTATTTATTATACTGCTGGCTAGCACAAAACTGGCTTCATTATTAGTTACCTAGTTAAACGTTGTTTGGCAGATAGTTACCTTCACCAGCTAGGTGCTGCCAGATTCCTGAACCTCTCACTGGCTAGTAGCCTAGAATCCGCTGTTTAGCGAATAGCTAGTTTCACTAGTTAAGCGCTAGTAAGTTTCCTAAATCTCTCGCTAGCTGGCGGCATTAATTGCGCTGTTTTATACTAGTTAACTAATAGTTAGTACTATACTAGTAACTAATAGTTAAATTTACTACGCAAACGCTGGATTCCGCAAAATTACACGTACGGCAAGCCGAAACACTGCATGTCCCCAGATTTGTAATTGCTGAATAAACGTCTTGAGCAGTTGACTATTCGTATCAACCGAGTTAATCGCCTCCTGCTACCGAGTTCTGCAGCGAAGACAGCACATTCCACAAAAATAACAAAAACTGAATCTCGGCTATATTCCAGTATTTATACAAGTCTCTGTCTTTCATGAAAACTTACTGCAATTAAATTCTAAGTGTAGAATATGAAAATCTTGGAAGCACTTGTTAAAACCGTTTCACAACAAGAATAATGAAGTTGGTCTTCAACATTCACCAATGCCGGAAGCAAAGATTAGAGTTTTGTGTGAGACATTTCAGTGGTGAACGATAACTGGACAGCGTCACAATCTAACTGCATCTTTTGGATTGAAGTTCATGCAAATTTATAGTAGATATACGTATAACTCGTTACAACCTTGTTTTTTTAAGACACTACGGGTATACCAGGAAGAGTTCATTTCCCCAAGCCGAAACAGGGCGAAATGAAAATGAAGTCACGGGGTTGATATTGAAGTTGGAGAAACTAGAGAGCCGAAGAGAGAATGAGAGGGTGAAAAATAGAATCGGGACAAGTAGCAGGCGCCGGAACGTCCGACGTTGGGACTCTCGATGACGCACGTATTTCACATACTGGGATACATAAGGAGCATCGGAAGCTGCGAAAAAAAACGGTACAGCGAATAAGGGACTTTCAGTTGTATTCATGCGGCGAAGAGAAGAGAATGGGTTGAGGATCTCAGTCATGCTAGGGAACATCGCAGAAGAAGGAAGGAAAATAGGTCGAGGAGAATTGGCCAATTTCCTCTATCAATTTATTTTTCTTATGAAAGTACGTACATAATAAAGCATGTAGGACCAGATTTATTTTTGTTGTGGCATGATAAAAAACTCTTGGTAACAGGTTTTCGAGCTGCAGCAAACTTGAGCAAAATCTACTTTATTGTTTTATCGTAAAATAAAATGTCTACTAGCAATGTGCATGAATTTTGGACGCCAAATGTAAATGACAGGCCATCTTAAAGGAAGTAGTAAGAAAATGAAAAGAATTCAAAAGTTGTTTCATCTTTCATTCCTTGTTTTCCATGGCCAAAGAAGATTCGTCAATTAGTCGTACTACGTAAAAAAAAGGGGAAATCACGTTATCGTATAATTGTTGTAGTGCAGATTGAACCGACTGCTATCTATTGACGGGTTTGTCTATTCTACATCGCTGTTACGTCCCAGCTCTCACGCTCGAACTCTTTTTTTTAGTCCATTAAAAAACTCCATTAAAAAAACACGCAATACCCACAGTAGGTACTTGCAGGGCACGCGTCTATTGGTATCTTCTTTCGGCGAAGCATATGTAGTCACTAAGTGCACCCAAATTTACGACAAGTCGTAAAATACCCCTCGTTCAAAAACTCACGGCACGTGTAACGTCCTACTTTTCACTATTAGACTCTTCTTAATAGAAAAGCCACTGCATACAAATTCTTTTATTAATTTGGTAACAAACCTCCTCTGAGATTGACAGTGGACACTTCCTCGAAAAGTCGTAAAAGTTAAAATAGGGCACGGGAAAAACTCTTCAAGTGTTTTCCCACAGCAAACATATTTTCCTCCTTTTCTAATTATCTTTCAATACACGCACGCAGTACGACATAAACTTTATAACGTACTGCCTTTTATTTTTGAACTACGATAACCCCTACCCAAAGTAACGAATGCTCGAACTCAAAAAGCAAACACCCGGAAGCCAAAAATGGGTTAACGACTGCTAGACGCAATGCGTGCGTCTATGCACCACTGTTATAAAAAACTCTGTAAACGAAACCTCTATGTACAAACTTTAAATAACAACTTTGTAACATTTAAAAATAGGGAGATCTCCTCCCATACCAAATCTGACCTACATCTTATAGGGTATGAATGCGTTTTTGTTAATCCGTGGGAGACGCGAATCAACTCCCACTACCTCGATCAAAACTTACTATATAAACTCTGTTCAATTCTATTTTACATGCACACTTCGATAAAAAGTTTACTCTGTTCACGTCGTCGTAACGTCCGTTAAAATCCAGACAAAATTTACTTTGAAATTATCCGGACTTCGACCGAATTATTAAAACTCGATTGACGAGACTGAGATCTCTCAATCCGCGATAATCCGAACTATTATCGACAAACTATACATTGTACCGAACTTGTAAAACGATAGTGATTAAAATATTAAATAAAACTCTGTTAATTCGTTAAATCGGCTAATATTTTATTCGGGAAATCACTCAAAGATTTCTCCGATCTAAAAACTTCCAAAACATCTCCGAAGAGTATCGGGTATAAAAACCCACATTGATAATAAATTTGTATTTCGCGAGTTGCGGACCAACCAACAGACTCTCCGGCGAAAGATATTCAAATCTTCGCGCTCCAAATCCGGTGGTCACAAAACTCGTTATCGATCCCTCTCCCGGGACGTAACATCGCAATGAGTAAATTCTTGTTTCTGTCTCTCCGTTAATTAAAAATATTGTTATAACCGGTATTATTCTCATTAGTCTCGTATTAACGATAAAAAAAATTAATTGTTTTCAGGTTACCATATCCTGGTTCGTTCAAATAGGTCTGACCTTTCTTAATTGCAACCAATAAATAGTTTGGGCTGTGATTGAAAAAAGTTTGAGACCCCTGACAAAGCACAATTTGTCAAGTGCAGTTTCCGTGCGTTCGTGGTGTCCGTGGCAGGGAAAAGGGAAAAAAAATGGTTATTTAACCGCTCGGTCATTTAACCGAAGTGGTGATTTATTGGAAAAAACTACCGGAATGCGTTCTTAACGTTGACTAGTACGTAGTACATGAATTTGCCACGATGGCTTTGAATAATATAAAAAAAAAACTAAAGATATTTGACGTAGTACGGAGTACATGAATTTGCCATGATGGCTTTAGAAAAAGTTTTATCGCTCTCGCGCTTCGTAGTACATGAGTTTGCCGCGATGGCTTTAGAAAAAGTTTTATCGCTTCCGCGCTTCGTAGTACATGAGTTGCCGCGATGGCTTTAGAAAAAGTTTATCGCTTCCGCGCTTCGTAGTACATGAGTTTGCCGCGATGGCTTTAGAAAAAGTTTTATCGCTTCCGCGCTTCGTAGTACATGAGTTTGCCGCGGTGGCACGAGTTCTTATTACATACGATGGGGAATGCGCGAGTTCCTGATTTACCGACCGCGATTGATTATGCCGATATGTTCCGTTCGGGGAGTTCAATTAACGGCTGCCGATTTCGAGGATTCGTTGGTGGTTTCGTCGGAACCGTGCGTTTACGGGTTGGGACATAATCGGTTGAGATCTTTCGCACCGGACGTCTCCCACGAGGGATATAAGGCGCGGGACGCGTGGATGACCCTGGGATGGGAATTACGAGACTATCGAGTTCTGCATACAGGGTCTCGAAGTCCTGATCATGAAAGGGGGGAAGGTGCACACCGATGGGACCAGAAGGGTCGTAGATGGAGGATTCTGCCACCGGAGGGCTGTTCTCCGTACTAGTAGGAGGAGTGGACCTCGCGGTGGGGTGCACCTTCTTGAAATCAGTCGCATAGGTTTTTACCGTCCGAGGATCATCCCTATGGATGGTGGTTTCCACGGTTACGCGTAAAGCTTCTCGTTGGGCCGTTCGTTGCTCCAAACGGAGAGCTTTACTGCGCTTAGTTTTCTTCCCGTGCGGCATGAGAAATGATAGGAGGAGAAAAAATTGCGAAGGATGGATTTTGCGTATTATTTTTTTCCCGACTAGTTTTCACTGGTCCGAACGCCAAGGGACCCGGTATCGTTTTGGAGAGGTTTTATCCCGTTTGATTGTCTTGGTGTTTCTTGTTCGTGTGGAGTGTTGGCGTGAGTGAAATGAGGAGAGAGATCACAAAAAATCGTATATTTCTATGACTTACTATAAGAATCAAAAAATAAATAAAAAAAAGAAAAAATAAAAAAATAAAGAAAAAAAAAAAAAAAATAAAGTAAATATTTCCCCTGTGACGGGCGTTCCCTTGTAAATGTTTGGAGTGAGAGGGAGAAAAACTATATGAAATGAAAAGAAATAAAATAAAATGAAATCAAATAAAATCGAATAAGGATTATAAAATAAGTTCAAAAGAAAAAAAAATGATTGGAGAGTGGTTTTTGTAGGTATTGCCTGTGTGTGGCTGGGTGTGGAATTACTTTCGCAATTCACGGGTTTATTGGAAGTCCTTTCGAAATTCCGGTGTAAGGTGGACTCCTTGCGGAGTCGCGTACGAGATTGTGCGGGACGAATCTAATTTCCCTGTTACGCGGTCGCCTTCATATGCACCTCGGAGTGACGCTTCGTATGCGCGAAACATTCCTCGTAGCGGTTGCTACGAAGCGCCACTCCTCGGTGATTCCCGCAACCTCGTGCTTCGCAGGGATACAGGGGCGGGACTAGTTTCTCGTGTAGCCACGTAGTACGCACGAGATTTGGGGAATATTTCGCCCCGGGCCCATGCGATTTTACGTACGGCCATGAGTGTTAGTGCTTAACCTCTAACGCAGTGTCGGGGTTTGACAGGTGAGTGTCGTTTTACGTTTTCGTTTTTGGATTGCGTCTGATATTACGCGTGTGTTTGACACAAGTCATTTTTGTGTCACTTGCGGCGTTATTCTATCGGTTCGGGTTTTCTTTTCCACATAATTCTGTTTGAATTTCGGCCACAGATTTGCCCTTACGGATGGTGCGAATCTGTTTGAGATCAGTAGTAATTATTAATTACTTATTTAGACATATTTGTACGTTTGGTTTTTTCAGGTTTCGCAGTCCTGGGGTTTTCTTCGCCTCCGGAGGCTTCGCAGCGCAGCGGTTCCTGGTGCCGGAGAAGCTACGGAGGGGTTTTTTTTTTTCAATTTCACCTTGGACGGTGAATATCACAGGGTGAGTTTTATCTTATTTATACTTACTATTAGCTTATATGTAGTGATATCTGATTTACACCATTTACAGGTTTCGGAGAGAAAAAATCCCTCCGCAGCGACTCGGAGGCCTCCGTCAAGGGGCAAGTTATCGCTACATCGTCATCGGTAAGTATGCTATGAGTTTATAACTCTGTTTGTGCATCTGTTTCGACTCGTTTGAATCGTTGATATTAATATTTTGTTTGTGTTACAGGAAAAAACGTGTCGTGAAGGGTGCGGCGACAACAACTTGCCCCCCTGGAAGACGATCGTTTTTACACTGTAGTTTGTATGACTAATACTTAGTTTCTACTCAGTCGAGGTCTTAAATTATACGGTAATACTGGTGGGGTTTGGGAGGGTTTGGGTTCCGCTGATGAAGATCTCGATGTCTTCTTTGGCCGTCCCCTGCGTCGTGGCTGGTTCATGTTGGCGCTACTGGGGTTCCCTGAACTTTCCCGAGAGTTATCTGATTGTGGATCGGCCGTAAGGTTTGGCTTTTCCGGGATTTCCGAGGATGATGTGGTATGATCCGTGAGGTCAGTCGTTTGGTTTGACGTGTCCCCGTGGATTACCAGAGTCCCCTTCGGTTCCGTTGTCGCTCGTTCGCTGCCTGTGGCCGGCGCCCCTGCTGGGTGAGCGGGCTTCATCGCGCTGCCGTGCGTCTTTTGCGTTCTTCCGTCCCGGTTGATTAAATAGACCTCTCCTCCGAGATGAGTCTCAACCGAGTACGGACCGTCCCATGCGGACGTGAATCCGGAATGAATTCCTCTAATTGCGTTGGATAGTGTGTGACTTTTTACATACACCATGTCCCCGGATTGGTATCGAGGGCTGGCTCTCCCTCCCTTCGCATACTTGGCTTGGTAGGCCGCTTGATGTACCTGGATGCCCCTCTGCGCTGCGCTGACTTCTTCTCCGTCGCCGACTTTCCATTCCCCAGGTCGTTTAATCGTCTTTCCCAGGAGGGTTTCGCTCGGAGTTTTTCCTGTTGCCAGGTTGCGTCGAGTCCGCAGGCTGAACAGGATCGTAGGTACATGTAGGTCCCAATTTTTGTGCTCCCCGTTGTCCAGATGGATCCGTAAACCCTTCTTTAGTTCTTGATTGCGTCGCTCTGTGGGATTAGCGCGCGGATGATAGACGGCTGTGGTCCACGGATTGACCTGCCATCCCTCACACTTGTTCTGCCATTTTTTCCCCGTAAATTGAGGTCCATTATCCGTCAAAAGGGCTCGTGGGAATCCCCATCTGGGGAACACTTCGGTTTCCAGACAACGTATGATGTTTGGGGCTTCCGATGACCCTAGTGGGAAGGCTTCGACCCATCGGGAATATAAATCGGTGATCACGAGGAGGAAGCGTTTCCCCCGACCCGAGCGTGGGTAAGGTCCCATTAAGTCGAGCGCCATTACATCCCAGGGTTTACTGACTTGTCGAGGTTTCAGTTGATCCGGTTGTCCTGGTTTGGACGGTTTAGTGCGGGAGCATACGTCGCATCCCCGTACGTATCCCTTTACCTCTTTCCTCATGTGTCGCCACGTGAAATGCGTTTGTATCGCTCGGAGAGTTTCATCTCTACCCGGGTGTCCGGCCAAAACGGAATCGTGGTATTCGCGGAGTACCTCTGGTTTCGCAGTCGGCGGGATAATTATTTTCCATTGGCCATGAATGTTTCGGTACAAAAGATCCCTGGTGAGTCTATATTGAGGATTGGTATCCGAGGGGTTCAGAGAATTCACTATATCCCGGAGCTCTGGATCGTTACGCTGCTGATCCTCGATCAAATCCATGAGGCCATGTGTGGTGATTCCGAAAACCTCGGGATTAGCGTCGTCGTTGCGCGCGTTTTCTCTTTCGGGCGGAAGCAAACGCTCTTGATCATCGAATTCCTCGGCTTCCTTGCCGATAGGGTTTCGAGATAATGCGTCCGGCAGTTCGTTCATACGGCCCGGGCAATGTTCAATGTCGAAGTTTAACTCTTGGAGGAGCATGGCCCATCGGCTCAGCTTTTGTTTTTCGCCCTGCAATTTGTTCAACCAGGTCAGGCATTGATTGTCTGTCCGTAGAGTGAAGCGACGATCCTCCAAGTATGGTCGATACCGTTTAACCGCCCAGACGACAGCTAAACATTCTTGCTCGTTGCTGTGATATCGTTGCTGCGTCTCGTTGAATTTTGCACTAGCGTAGCTCACGATACGTCGATCGCCTTCGGGTGTCGATTGATATAGTACTGCCCCCATACCGATTTTGCTTGCATCGGTTTGGAGAATGTACGGTAGCTGTGGATCCGGACGACTGAGCTTGAGGGAACCTCGCATGGCGGTTTTAATCTGATTAAATGCCTCCTGGGCTTTTTGAGGCCATCGGAACGGATGTTTTGATGATAGTTGTTCGGAGATTGGGGCGGCGATTTCCGCGAAATGAGGGATATACTCTCGGAGCCAGTTGCACGTCCCCAAGAACTTCTGAATGTCCTTTTTCTTTTTTGGAATTGGGAAGCTAGCGATGACTTGTTTATGTTCATCACAAGCCTCGTTCCCCTCCTGTGTGATGATATGGCCCAAGTAACGTAAATCTGTTTTGCCGAATTGACATTTCTCGACCGCGCAAGTGAGGTTATGTGCGGCTAATCGCTCGAAAATGATGGCCAAGTGGTAGAGGTGCTCATCCCAGGTGCGGGAATACACGATAATGTCGTCTAGGTACACGATACAGAATTTCCCCAGGTTACCGATTAATACTTCCTGGCTCATGAAGCGCTGGAACGTGTTTGGAGCATTCTTCAGCCCGAATGGCATAACTTTGAACTGAAACGTGCCTCCATCCGGCGTAGAGAAAGCGGTGAGCGGTTTTGCTACAGGGTCCATAGGGATCTGCCAGTATCCGCTTTTCAAGTCGATCGTTGAGAAAATGCTCGCCGTGCCGAGATCTTTCAGGGCGTCACTTATACGCGGCATAGGTTGAGAAGTGTCCTCCGTGATTTGGTTTAGTTTCCTGTAATCGACGCAAAACCTCGGGCTTCCGTCCTTCTTGGTCACAATTACGATCGGTGAGCAGTACGGGGAAGAGCATGGCTCGATCACCCCGTCCGCTATCATTTCTGACACTTGCGTGCGAATGATCTCCTTCTTTGCTTCGGAATATTTATAGTTGGATAGGCGGAACGTCTGATCGGAAGTTAGATGAATGGAGTGATTGATGCTTCTCGTTCGCGACAACTGGCCCTTCCGGTGGAAAATTTGCTCGAAATCTCGGATTAATTGTTCGAATTCTGCCTGGTGGGATGCTGGAACGCCGTGTTCGATGGTTTGTAGATCGATGGTTGTTGAGCTGCTCCTGGGGACCTCTGCGCCGAGTATGTGTACGGAGAAGCGCTTGTTTTCCCCTAAGTACAAGATGCCTTTCCCACAGTCGAACAGTGCTTTCTGTGCTTCCAGCCAGGGGTATCCCAGGATCAGTGATTCCCTTGCAGTCGGTGCGATCCATGCTACGAACGTCAGCGTATGGCCTTGCATGACGAGACTCAATTCTACCTTTCCCTCGAGAGGCATTTTGGAGTCACTCCCGGCGAGGTTAGCGGTTGACGTGACCTTTTCTATCACGCAGTCCCTTGGTACGAAAGCCGGTTGGATGAAGCAGTCATTCGCGAATGTATCGATGGCTGCGTGGATCTCTCGCCCGTCGATGATTACGGGAATGTGAGGCAGTCCACGCTTAGCTTGACTGGATTCCGTGAGCCCTATTTCTGGTTGACGACAGGACTGGGCGCGTCTGTCGCCTTGGGCCGGTTTTCCGGAACCGTAGTTTGTCCGCTGATCTTTTTAGCCCATACCGGGCAATCCTTGTTGAAATGATATTCGGGGCAATGCCAACATTTCGGTAGAGGTTTCCTTTCAGCGTTGGGTTTCGGAGATTTTTCCATTTTTGGCTCCTCCTTCTTTGGTTTGTTAACGACGGGGATGTCTCCTAAATCGTACTCGACTTCGAGGGCTTTCGATAGCAACGTAGGAAACGTGTGAATGCTATGGGGGCGTAGTGCCACCCTGAGGATAGGCCGAAGAAGTTCCAGCAGCGTCGCCACTTTGTTGCTTTCCTCTTCGTCCGGTCGAATTCGTTGATAAAGCAGGTATTTTTGCTGAAGAAACGCTCCTACGTCTTCTTTATCCGTCTGACGCTTCGAAAATAATTGGGCGTTCAGTCGAGAGATTATTGCTGGGTTGTTGTACCGGGCTAGCAGCAATTCTTCGAATTTTGGCCATTCGAAGGCGAGTGGTTCGTAACACGACCACCATTTTTCTGCCTCGCCTCGGAGTCCCCTCGCCGCAACTGTGGTTCTCTCGGATTCTGAAATCCTGCACTTATGGAAGTATTCGTTGCATCGTTGCAAGAATACTTTGGGGTTTTCGTGATCCAGACCTGAATAGTTAGGCGTATGAGGGCGTGAACACGACTGCATCGCTTGTATCAGTGCCTCCAATCCTGGGTATGATTCCGTGGACGGAGTAATCGTCGCGATGTTGTGAAGATTCGGTGGATTCATTTCCGGGGAGTTGATTCCCCTTGCGTTAGTTCGATTTGATCGATAATTTTGCTCCCTTGATGTGCAGGCATTGGGCCTTGCGTCGCTCTCACCGTCGTCCGTGGTATCGATGAGAGGCGCGGCACAAGCCTCATTGAGAAGGTGGTTCTCGGGATCCATAGTGGGTGTAGTGGGCGCCACTGGGTGTTTATGCACTCCCAGAAGTGTGGTATTGCTGATAAGACGCAGCCTTGAGGAAACGCGACTAGGTGTACGTTGAATAGGCCCCTTTCTTGGTCGGCCTACAGGTCGCGAGGTTGGTTTGGGTGGTGAATGCTCGACTCTCATTTATACGGGTCGTTTAGGGTTCCCAGTAGGTTCGTGAATTGTTCCTTCGATTCGTGCCCCACGTTGGGCGCCAAAATTGACAAAGCACAATTTGTCAAGTGCAGTTTCCGTGCGTTCGTGGTGTCCGTGGCAGGGAAAAGGGAAAAAAAATGGTTATTTAACCGCTCGGTCATTTAACCGAAGTGGTGATTTATTGGAAAAAACTACCGGAATGCGTTCTTAACGTTGACTAGTACGTAGTACATGAATTTGCCACGATGGCTTTGAATAAATAAAAAAAAAAACTAAAGATATTTGACGTAGTACGGAGTACATGAATTTGCCATGATGGCTTTAGAAAAAGTTTTATCGCTCTCGCGCTTCGTAGTACATGAGTTTGCCGCGATGGCTTTAGAAAAAGTTTTATCGCTTCCGCGCTTCGTAGTACATGAGTTGCCGCGATGGCTTTAGAAAAAGTTTATCGCTTCCGCGCTTCGTAGTACATGAGTTTGCCGCGATGGCTTTAGAAAAAGTTTTATCGCTTCCGCGCTTCGTAGTACATGAGTTTGCCGCGGTGGCACGAGTTCTTATTACATACGATGGGGAATGCGCGAGTTCCTGATTTACCGACCGCGATTGATTATGCCGATATGTTCCGTTCGGGGAGTTCAATTAACGGCTGCCGATTTCGAGGATTCGTTGGTGGTTTCGTCGGAACCGTGCGTTTACGGGTTGGGACATAATCGGTTGAGATCTTTCGCACCGGACGTCTCCCACGAGGGATATAAGGCGCGGGACGCGTGGATGACCCTGGGGTGGGAATTACGAGACTATCGAGTTCTGCATACAGGGTCTCGAAGTCCTGATCATGAAAGGGGGGAAGGTGCACACCGATGGGACCAGAAGGGTCGTAGATGGAGGATTCTGCCACCGGAGGGCTGTTCTCCGTACTAGTAGGAGGAGTGGACCTCGCGGTGGGGTGCACCTTCTTGAAATCAGTCGCATAGGTTTTTACCGTCCGAGGATCATCCCTATGGATGGTGGTTTCCACGGTTACGCGTAAAGCTTCTCGTTGGGCCGTTCGTTGCTCCAAACGGAGAGCTTTACTGCGCTTAGTTTTCTTCCCGTGCGGCATGAGAAATGATAGGAGGAGAAAAAATTGCGAAGGATGGATTTTGCGTATTATTTTTTTCCCGACTAGTTTTCACTGGTCCGAACGCCAAGGGACCCGGTATCGTTTTGGAGAGGTTTTATCCCGTTTGATTGTCTTGGTGTTTCTTGTTCGTGTGGAGTGTTGGCGTGAGTGAAATGAGGAGAGAGATCACAAAAAATCGTATATTTCTATGACTTACTATAAGAATCAAAAAATAAATAAAAAAAAGAAAAAATAAAAAAATAAAGAAAAAAAAAAAATAAATAAAGTAAATATTTCCCCTGTGACGGGCGTTCCCTTGTAAATGTTTGGAGTGAGAGGGAGAAAAACTATATGAAATGAAAAGAAATAAAATAAAATGAAATCAAATAAAATCGAATAAGGATTATAAAATAAGTTCAAAAGAAAAAAAAATGATTGGAGAGTGGTTTTTGTAGGTATTGCCTGTGTGTGGCTGGGTGTGGAATTACTTTCGCAATTCACGGGTTTATTGGAAGTCCTTTCGAAATTCCGGTGTAAGGTGGACTCCTTGCGGAGTCGCGTACGAGATTGTGCGGGACGAATCTAATTTCCCTGTTACGCGGTCGCCTTCATATGCACCTCGGAGTGACGCTTCGTATGCGCGAAACATTCCTCGTAGCGGTTGCTACGAAGCGCCACTCCTCGGTGATTCCCGCAACCTCGTGCTTCGCAGGGATACAGGGGCGGGACTAGTTTCTCGTGTAGCCACGTAGTACGCACGAGATTTGGGGAATATTTCGCCCCGGGCCCATGCGATTTTACGTACGGCCATGAGTGTTAGTGCTTAACCTCTAACGCAGTGTCGGGGTTTGACAGGTGAGTGTCGTTTTACGTTTTCGTTTTTGGATTGCGTCTGATATTACGCGTGTGTTTGACACAAGTCATTTTTGTGTCACTTGCGGCGTTATTCTATCGGTTCGGGTTTTCTTTTCCACATAATTCTGTTTGAATTTCGGCCACAGATTTGCCCTTACGGATGGTGCGAATCTGTTTGAGATCAGTAGTAATTATTAATTACTTATTTAGACATATTTGTACGTTTGGTTTTTTCAGGTTTCGCAGTCCTGGGGTTTTCTTCGCCTCCGGAGGCTTCGCAGCGCAGCGGTTCCTGGTGCCGGAGAAGCTACGGAGGGGTTTTTTTTTTTCAATTTCACCTTGGACGGTGAATATCACAGGGTGAGTTTTATCTTATTTATACTTACTATTAGCTTATATGTAGTGATATCTGATTTACACCATTTACAGGTTTCGGAGAGAAAAAATCCCTCCGCAGCGACTCGGAGGCCTCCGTCAAGGGGCAAGTTATCGCTACATCGTCATCGGTAAGTATGCTATGAGTTTATAACTCTGTTTGTGCATCTGTTTCGACTCGTTTGAATCGTTGATATTAATATTTTGTTTGTGTTACAGGAAAAAACGTGTCGTGAAGGGTGCGGCGACAACACCCCTGCTCAGTGAAATTTCTGCCGCGGCACATAAATATTGTCGTGTGTGTGTGACGTTACTAAGCGTTACGGAACCGTTGCAAAATTCATTAAAACTTCAAATCGATTGGTGGAGAGAATATCTATTTTCCCCGATTGTTTATTACGTGTACAGTATTTTTTAGCAATTGCCCAAAGTAAAATACCTGTTGGTGACTCTTTTACTTCTAACGAAACAGGGCATTTTCCTTTCGTAACATATATTCCATAATATAATAGTTGCAGTTATGACATTTTTCATCCAGTCATAATAATACTCCATACTCTTTATGCAAGTATAGCTCCAAATGGTTTGAGTAGTCTATCATATAATTGTTAAATGATTTTTAGAAAACGAATGTGAAGAACAATAAGAAAAATTCAGAATAAAAAAAAATACAGCACCACTGTTATTCATATATTCGTTTATTTTAAGTGTCGCGTATCGATAAATTCTATAGGCACCATGTTTTTTTAATTTTCATCGGATAAATGACTCTGTCTTTTCGTAATTCACATTGACGTGTTGGTCTATTTAGCCTAATCCTTGAAATATTATTGACAAAGGCATTGCATACATATTATAAATAGGTTTGTAAATACATTCAACGTTTGATCTAGTGTTTAAAAATATCCAGGCGAGAATATATACACCGTACATAAAAGGTGAACCGAACTGACATTGGAGTTCACTTGAATTAATTTATTGGAAATTGCGATGCATAAAAACATTAAAATTTGAATGATAATTTAGATAAGTATATACAAATAAAGGGAACTCTACCTGAGTCGAAATTTAGACGCTTCATTAAATCTAAAACTGTTCTGCTAAAGTAGGCGTCATAGTGTGAAAATAGGCATTAGACAATGCAACTTTAACCCAACTTTCAACCTGCAATCTATCCGAAATTTCCGTTTTTGCTGTTCGTAGGTCGAAAATAGGCTTTAATCCCTGATCGGGATAAATATATATATATGCCCACCTGAATTTAAGCCTATTTTCGTATAATAGTGTGTGCGGCCCTGTGTGTGTGTGTGTGTGTGTGTGTGTGTGTCATTCTGTATGTGTGTGCATATTTTTCAATAACCGCAACGATAGGACTTCGAGGTTTAACAGAAGACTTCAACGATAAAGACGGAGTTTTATGAGCCTTTATAGCGTCAAAGTAGTAGCTTCCCCTGTATTATAAGTGTTGCAGACTTAATGAAGGTTTTCCAGGATTTATTTCCGTGAAAGTAGGCTCAAATAGCTCATAGGAGTGATAAAGAAGGTGCTAAATTTCGACTCTGGTAAGAAAACAGATTAGGCACATCGACAAGCATTATCCAACTTGAGTAATAAAGAATTACTTAACATACTTTCATAAATATACGAACTGAGAAATGAATCACAACAGTAGTTTAATAAGTCAAAAAATAATATAGAAGAATGTTATAAAACGTGATATGATATAATAAAAAAATGTCTGCATATGCGCGATAGACTCGTTAAATGAGGTAAGGGGCGCGATCGATCGTATTTTTTCGCGTGCTATATACACGGGCAGAAGAAAATCAGAATTTTCATCAGGTGATCTGGCCGAAATTATCCTGCTGTTCCGTAATTGTGACGCAACTCCCAAATTACAATGGGCCTCTGAAAATTTTCGCCAAACAGTGATGAAAAAATTATTTGCGTCAGTATTCGAAACATTACGATGTCCGAAGAATAGAAATTGGCGCGGGTAGCACAGTAATAATACAGGGTATGTATATTGTACATGGATACAATATACACATCCTGTAGAGAACGAAACGATCGGCATCGTTTTAAACTTATAATTTCAACTCATCGAAATATATTTTACAATCATTCTCCAGATTTTTGCCGGAATGAAGTGCGAAAAATCCAGACTCTGTCTGTAATGCTAATAGTAGCGTTGCTAAGAGCGATGATAGGAAACCCCAGATTCTGTTTTTTTTCTGTGACGGGTCGCGTCAGAGCAAGAGCGAGTTACCGTATTATCCGTACAGTATAAAAAAATTTTAGACACCACGGTAAATTTTCTATTTCGCTTGACATTTTATTCCAAGGGGTGTGTGAAATTTTCTTTGCATTCAACATATGACAAAAGTCTATATTTTTCTAAGAAATCCAAATTTTATCACGCTACACGAGAAAAATATCACATAAATTCTATATTTTCGAAGAGATCCTTTTTCGTAAAAGTATTATAAATTTTTGTATGTTAACTGATAAATACTGCAACACCTTTTTTGTGATACGTTTATAGAGAAAGTGCAGCAATGTAGTGATGTGAGATATTCTCTCCACTTATGGGCCGCGTTCTCATGTTTCTAGTGGGCGCGAATAAATTGGCAATTTTTAAGACTTTTTCAAGTAGTAAAAACATTTTTTTAACCAAGCTTCTTGAAACGTTCGGGAATGCATCTTAAAGAAAGAATCATGACCTATAAGATAGGATACGTTTTGATGTAGATCTCGAATTCTTCATTATTCTTCTTCTTCATTATTTGTGGAATACATTGTAGGCTCCGGGTGTATTTGTGCTCTTAACTTCTCAGTACAGGAATTGATTCGAAGAAAACCGCTACCAGTTTATCCTGAAATGCTAATAAGTACACATTCTGACAAAGCAACTTCAGAATGATCGTTTTTTGTATTTGGAATATGCTCATTTTATTAATTCTAGCTGGCTGAATCGTTTTCCGCAGGATCGCGTACTCTATTCATCTTCTTCTGAACCATTCGGTTGGCTGGACGACTACGAAGTGTTGAGGTGACTGATCAAGACAAAGTCGAAGCGATACGGCGTATTTTCTGGTGATACAAGATTCGATATCATCCAATATCGACGTTGATTTTTCACTATTATAATTATTGTTTATCATATCATTGTCATGTCATGTCATCAAATAGTACGATAAAATGCAGAAATAATCCGTTAGAATATTGTTTGACACCATAAACAATGATTGATGCAAGTTCACACAACACTGTTCTGTTCTATTGTCTCGATTTGAGCACCTGTATTTTTTCCAACTTTGACAATTTTTTCTCAACGAATATTATCCGCACACCAAATGTAAAAGCCGGTTTATGTTCAGAAGTGATTACTTTTTTAAAAAGTTTACTTTTTAAAAATTACAAAATAACTTTTCTTTTCATTGTTTAAATTACAACTTTTGCCAGTGAAAACTACGTCTCCTACATTGCCGCCGTATTTTTTTCGCATAGAGCGAAAAAAATTACTTGAATTACGATTTTTACACTTCGAAATGTCACCGCGTGAAACCCTCAAATAAATAGCGTGCACTTGATAATTTTCTGATGAACGCCGCATTTCATTGAAAAGTTCTGAAAATTTCGGTCAAACATCACCCGCGACCCGTCCGATTATCTTCACGGGGGCGAAATAAAAGAGGTTGGCCACCCTTAACATGTCAGGCGGTATTTTTCTGTGATTACTTATGTTTTTCATTCTTATAACCTCACACCGCACAAGACTGAAACGCGGTTCATGGTGCCAGGCGAAATAAAAAAGATGCGTAGAAAAATTAAAAGATTCTTACTTTCATATCAACATTTATATTCTCTTACTTTATTTTTATGAAATTACTTATTTATTTGAATGATCTCATAAATTATGTTCTAAACGTTCCTTACTGTTCTTTCGGGTTTTAATAATGAAAAATGACCATTCGATCAGGCCACGATCATGCAAGATGAGCAGTTCATGACCAGTTTACTCAATCCGGCCATAATCTGATCAGGGCACCATCAGGCAAAACTTGTAGGTCTATTTCAGGAATCCTGATTGGGACCGTGGCTTTTTAAAGGTTACAAATAGTTTACAGGCCCGAATCCGGCGACCTGATCAGTGCCTGACTTGATGGTCAGGCATTGGTGAGCCGTGCTGGAATAAAATTTCCAGTCGGGATACCATAGTTCTACAATAGTAGCTATCGGTTTTCTTTCTTCGTTTTTCCCTACATGATAGCTATATAGCTATTTAGCTATTCAGCTATTTTCTGGATTTCCTTTTGGACAATACGTTCGAGACGCTTGGGAGTGTTTGCATAAATAATTGGTGTGTGGATTGAGAATAACATGGTAATTAACTGCCTTCAACCTACATCTGTATCTCTGAACGCTATATCATTTTACTATCGTATACAATAGTACACAATTCGCAGATCTTTATATCTTTTGTGCTACTCTAGTAAAGGATCCTAACATATTACTTGTGGGATCGAATATTTATTATGTGACGTCCATCGAAACTCCGTATTCCGCTTTTCTTCTCTCTCTTCGAAACATTCGTTAGGTCACAGTGCGAGATTACACAACACTTTTCGACTCTTACAAACATTTTCTTTATGTAAACTTCCCACGAAGTGGGATCAGGTATCGCTTATCTCGCGACTAGTGGAAGCCATAGGTAGATAGGGAACAAGTACATTTCTAAATACCAAAAATTCCCAAAAAGAGCAAGATCTTAAATACTCCTCCGCTCATAAAACTTCATGCAACCGTTCTTCAAACGAAACGAAACACTCTTCAAATATTCTCAACATTGAAATATTTTTCAATAGTAAAACATTTTAAACAGACAAATAAAAATCTTAATGTTATAGTAAAGGAATCAACAATTAATAAATGTTACTGAGAAAACAGAATGACAATGAAGATGAAAGAAAAATCAATTGGAATGAATATAAAAGTCGAAACAGGTGACGCGAAAAGAAAAGACATTCAACTCTATAAAAAAAATTTAACAGTAGGAAATATATTGGGAAAATAGCAAAGTAAATAATAGGGACATTCAAAATAGCAATATACAATTTGAATAACATTGAATATTATTAAAAATAAAAGTATTGTGTTCAATATTATGCATATGGCGTAAATTGTGAAGGGAAGACGGGTCTTCCTAAAGCAACATCTCTGGCTGCCAGGGAGGGGCGAAACCCGCTTACGCAACAAAGACATGGTAACCTATGTGGAGAGGATTGAGTGCTCCCGGAGCATGAAGCCCGGAAATAAGTAGAGACCAAAATAAGTAAATTCGAAACAAGAAGAAAATATTAAAATTGTAGAAAAGTTTAAATTAATAGGGAAAATATTGAGACTCAAAAGTCGAAATTAGAAAGTATCGAAAAAAGAAGAGTTAAGAATTTGCTGAAACAATTTTTTCAAAAAATTTGATTTGATAACGAAAAATTGCAATTAGAGAATGTATTTTGAATTAAGGACAATCTGATCAATTGAAAGTATCTTGAAAATTGTTGTAAACAATTTAATGATAATAGCATGAAACCGATGATAGATGCTTTTTTATTATATCGCACATTGTTGATAGCATGGCTGATTTTTTAAATTTTTATCTCGCTAGAGATTACATAACGTAATGAATCGCAAGATTTTTTTAATTAAAAAATTTCAAACATATACAGGAAATAAAAATTTATTGAAATTTATTAGAAGGATTGATTATTTCATGGTCGCGCTTCAGGGCGTTATAGTGCTTCGAGGTTACATCACAGGTAAATGATTTAAATGTGGAAATTCATCATTGTCAATTAACAAAGACGATAGTCAAAGGAACGTTATCTTTCGACCTTTTTTCAATTTGTTACAATTTTTTGAAAGAATAATCGCGCAGAACGCGCTCTTAATTTTCAATCGTTCCCTCCTTACATTGTTCCTACTTCACTAGCGCTATCTCGTTTTATTTATGTTACGGGAACGCTCGACGTTTGCATCTCTCCAACCGTACACACACTATTAATCTCACGCGCGGGTTTACACTCACACTTCCAGGCGCTCTACGTTTTCACGCACACCACTTATTCTCCGTATCGACCGTCTTTTCGGCGCGTGCTATTGGGCTTAATTAATTAATATTGCATCAGGTGGGCATCGAAGGAAAAAATGACACAGGACTTTTCGGTCCAGAATTTCACCACCTACCCACCCCTCAGCGGTCGGTTGACTATTACGGGACAGGCTGTGGAGTGAAGGCACAAAATAAAAATGAATCATATAAAAATACTTGAATGCTTTGAGATGAGACTTTTTTTTTAACATTCTGTAATGACCGGAAATGTCGCATTATTGTCCTGCTGTAATAGTCGTCTACTGTACGTGCCAGATGTGTATACATATAGATTATACGTATAGATGTGTCAGAATATTATAGATCATCATACATACGTAGATACTAACTAAACGTGAAAATTATGGAAACGTTAAGCTTGTCGATAGCGTCACTGGTAACGCTAGATGTCAAAACTAAATCAGTTTCGAGGCCACGCACGTAGCGAATACAATATCACTGTGATGCGTATATTGTGATTTTCAAATTTACATCGTGTACCATTTTGTCGAGATTTTTCAGTGTGCACTGGATAATGTGACTCATATTTACGACACATGATGTCCTATTTACACATGATGTCATATTTAGTCCACATCCGAATGCGAACGAGCCCATTGATTTGCTTGCAAAAGAAATGAATCGCTTGCAGGCTGTTGTTTCAAAAGTGCACTGTATAGAATGAATGTTGCGGTTGAAATTTTTTAATTACTTAATAACCTATAAATATGAAATGTTACTGTTACTGTATAGTTATTCGCGGCCGAAATTCAAACAATTTTTCTTTTGAATTACTTGGTGTCGAGACGCTGCTACGCCGCTTGACTTTGATGTACACAAATTACAAATGTTCATATTTCTCAAGTATTTGACCTTTCGGATTTCATGCGATCTTCGAATATTTTCCTGATTTTCGAGGGACTTTCTCCCTCACGTTCAAGATTACAACTGACAATCAAAAACTATACGTTTACCAAGTCACCTTTATACGAACCAGGCAGGTGGTAAAGAGTGCAGGAGGTCCCAATCATCGTACAATCGAAAAGCGTGAGAAAACGTCCAAAAACAAGGAACGCTCATTAATTGTCATAAGTATTGCTGGAGCATCCATCACAAATCATCTTAAAATATGGCTCACTCTTAAAAAAACTGCTCTACAGATAAAAAATACTCTGTCCTTTCTGGTTCGCACCTGTGCCCTTGAGACTTGCTGTCGAGGTATAAGCCATAAAGTTTTTTGTTTTGGTCTATTGCTTAGTACGTACGACAAGAATGCCGATGTCTGTGTCAACGGTCACGTATAACATACTTCCCCCGTTAAGAATACTATGAACAACTACTTATTTAAGACTTAAATATTCATAATGATACGCTAAATATTGAACACAGTAATAAAACATAATGACAAAGATGTAAATCAGCTTTCGTGAATTGGCAATGGCGCAAGATTTCGAATACTTCGCTATATAGCTTCGCGTCAATCTTAATCTTGATTACTCGGACCCCTCCGTCTTCTCCCACAGTCGCGATCGATCACATGTTCATTTGCGTCGAGAGTTTAATTCCGATACGTATTCTTTAATTCACCGATTCCAGAAATGCTGTTTGAGCTTGCTGATGTGCTCCCAATTCGATAAACGGTTGTCGCTCGCATTTCTGCGATCGCATTCTGGCAAGCCGATAATTGAATCGCCAATCAAAAGATGACCAGGAGAAATGGGAGAGAGATCGTTTGTATCACAAGACACAGGAGATTGGCCAGAAATTCAGAATCGCTGCAACGTGCACGACGAACAGCTGAAACTCGATGATGCTGTACAATTTTTTTCCGACTACTCTCTTGAGGTGGTGTTTGAGAGACTTTACCCCTGCTTCCACGATGCGCCGAAATGCGGTGATTGCGGAGGAATGAAGTGCCAGTTCACACCTTGATCCGCTAAATGTTCTTGAATCAGCTTAGGCGTGCTTTCAAAATGGATCATCGCATATACTTTTTTTATATCATTATATGCCCCGACGAAATTGGATCCATCATCAAAATGCAGATTAATGCATCTTCCTCTATGACTCACATACCGTTCAAACGTGGCTAGGAAGCTTGGCGTTGTTATATCCGCGATGGTTTCCAAATGGATCGCTTTCGAGCATAGGCAAACAAAAACCGCTACGTACACCTTTACTTTCTTACAGTTACGATGTCTTTTCTCTTTGACAAAAAAGACCCGCAATAGTGCACATCCGAATGCGCGAACGGTCGACTGGGAATCATGCGATCCTTGGTCAATTCACCCATTCGATATTCGGCTAATCTAGGCTTGGCACGAAAACAAGACCGAAACTTCAACACGTACCGCCATATTCTGTTTCGGCCGTCAATTATCAAAATCGGCGTCTGGTATCGTAAAGGGTGGCTTGTACGCCCACATGATAATTTCTTTCATGAGCCTTCTTTATCCGTGATATGGTGATTCTTTGGAATTGCTATGGAGTGCTGCTGTTGATAAAGAAGGTCTGAGCGTCGCAATTTTGCTATTTTGCACCAATCCTTTCCCTGCTTGGAGTGATTCGATTTCTTCCGGGAATTACATTAATTGAACTAATCTGAGGACTCCTCCACTTCCCACTTCACCATGAATAATTAAACTAATCTGAGATTCCCCACTCCACCTTCGGTTTCTCAGGAGCTCGGAGGCCGCGAAAAATATCAAATCTTTTAAAGAAGCTGAAAAACAGATGGAGAAAAAAGTAAAAGCATTGCCGTCGGGTAATGGCAAAGAATACTGAATAAATAATTCGACGCATTTCTCAGTGAGCAGGGGATACAGCGGAGACTCATGCCACGTCACAGGCTACAATAAAGCGGAGTGATGGAGAGAAAAGATCGTACCTTGATTGAGGTACGCAGTGTATGATGCGTTAGACGGGCGCGCCCCCTCACTTTTGGGTAGAGGCTTTGAACAACGCCAATTATACTCGGAATCGATGTCCGACTAGTGCGCTAAATGGTGAGATTCCGTTTAAAGGGTGCATGTGAAAATCCCCTACAATAGCTTATTTTTTTAGTGCTTGGCACGAAGGCGATTGTATTAACCCTTTAACGTCACAAAGACACTTTTCAGAAGTCCTCTTTTCGACGTGATTATTTACCATGAAAATGTCAGCGAAAAAATTCCTAAAGTACCACGTCAACTATTTTCAAGGGTGCTCTTGCGAATGGAACAACTCAAATTTCGATAACATTTTTTTTTATATCATATTATTGAAAAATAAGTTGAAAAGACACGGATTTTTCAGTGACATTTTTTTTCTTTCTGAATTTCGGAAGTCTTATTGGATTATTTCCGGACCATGAAGTGCGAGATACGAGATGAATCAAAATTCTGTGTTATATTCCATGTTGGGTTTAGCGATGGCAAAGCATGTTATATGTTTACTATGTGTTCATAATTTTGATAATAATTTCACAGCAACTTACAGCATCATCTTCGAAATAGAAATTGGACACACATTTTTTGCACTATCATTTTCCGTAGATTGCACTCTTGGAAGATTTTGAAATGTTTTCACAATTTGTTTAAACAAATTAATTTTGCAAAAATAATGCCAAATTCGTGACGAGCGACCCAAAAAACATTGGAAATCATATGCAGCATACATAGTGACAATGATTGTTTGAGTAATTTGTTTAAACAAATTAATTTGGTAAAAACAATGTCAAAGTCGTGACGAGCGACCCAAAAAACATCGGAAACCATACGCAACTTACATAGTGACATTGACTGGTCAAGTAATTTGTTGAAACAAATTAATGTTGCAAAAATAATGTCAAATTCTTGATCAGCGACCCGAAAAACCCCCGAAAACGAGAGCCAATTTACATGTGACCGTAAAAGACTCGTTCCGAACACAATATTTGAGAACTCCAAAACATAGAAAATTTGTTAGTCTATTTGTTGTTATTTTGCGGGTATAACGTCGGAGAAATTTTTTTTTTTGCATATTTCGAAAGTACAACTATCGAGGAAAACTTTAGAGCACTTTATGGTCCGGAAATAATCCGATAAGACTTCCGAAATTCAAAATGAAAAAAAATGTCACTGAAAAGTTCATGTCTTTTCAACTTATTTTGCAAAAATATGATATAAAAAAAAATGTTATCAAAATTGAGTTGTGCCATTCGAAAGAGCACCCTTAAAAATAGTGGACAAGGTTCTTTAGGAATTTTTTCACTGATATTTTCATGGTAAATAATCACGACGAAAAGAGGACTTCTGAAAAGTGTCTTTGTGACGTTAAAGGGTTAAATAAAACTCAAAATCAAGGAAAACTCGAATCAAGGTTGAAGTCCGGAATTTCCGTCGGGTACGCGCAAGTATTAAAGGCGTACCGGATCTATATGCCACGGTCGAAATCAACAGTGATTTCGAGAGACGTCAAATTCATTAGCGCGCCCGAGTTTGAAAAAAAATATCATCAGATGCTGGACAAGTGTGAGGACGAAAATATCACAGTGGAAGGAATAATGCCAAGAAAACAGGCATAGGAGAACAAGGAGGAGCAGAGCAGGAAAAGCGTTGACGTGATGGAGTAGCCCCTTAATCGTGGGAAAATGTAGTCCAACCAGTCATACGAGGACGACGCCGGCCGAGATTAATTCGCACGGGGTCGGTAGGAAGACCACGCAAACTAAACGTCCGAGAGGCGACCGAAGACCATAGGGAAATCGAAGAGGCAACCGAAGAAGAAAACGCGGGTTCTGACGACGAAGCATTTATAAAATCGGCAAACTTCATGGTGACAGAAGATCCTATAACGGGCAGGGTCTCATGTCTGCAATGTTCAATTCTACAACGTCTCAAATCCCCTTCCTAACTCTACAACGATCATCTCCAGTGGTGTGTCAATTGTACAACGTTCCAAATGTGCAAGAAATCGAGTCTCTTATTCTAGGCCTTTAGAATCTATTTTCACATGTGTCAAGTCTACAACGAATCATCTCGAATTATGTATCAATCTTACAACGTCTCAACTCGGCAAAGATGTCAAGTCTACAAGTCCCAACTGTACAATATATCGAATGGAATATCCAGCCCTATAGCATAAATTCTCATGTGTGTCAACTCTACAACGTCTCAAATGACAAATGTGCCAATCCTATTCGGGTACTCTTTCAAATCGTACAGCGTATCAATCGTTATGTGTAGCAAATCGATAAGAGCTCAAATCTGCAAGTGTCTAAGTGAACAATTCTCGTACAAGCCCCTTGCAGTGTAATTTCACGTGTGTCAACTCTGCAACGGCTCGACGGCCAATAACTGTGTTAACGGCTTTTTTCTTTTTTCGATACTTGAGCGGCCATTCATCACGTTGCTTTCTCACACGCACACTGCTCCAGACAACACGTTCATCTTCAGTAAAAAGTGCGCGTATGGATGACGGAAACAAGTTAAAACTTTACGGAGAAGATTTGGATGGTTCTGTGTATCACTGAGAAAGAGAATTCATTGAACCAACTGAATAATTTTAGTAAAAGGATATTTTTCGGTTTTAGAGTTACCGTTCAAAATGTAATTAAATCTGGTGTACTCGTAGATTATGCTGAGAAAAGGGTCCGGTTAAGTTTTTATAAAACTACGGAGATGCGATGAAAGTATTCTGAAAAATAAATGAATTAATATTGTTATTATCTGAAATCAGTGTACCTTCGGCATAACTTATATTTTTCAGATTTTCATTTAATCGGTAAGTACGCAAAATTCTGATTCTATTTTGATTTTGGTGGGATAGTGGGACCAGAACATCCTTAAAGTATCGATCGAGCCTAAAATATGAATTTTTGATATTATTTTTCACCGCAGTTGGAGGCTTTATGTTTTTTCATCCATTTTATTTCTGGAAGATATTGTACATAATTCACCTGCATTTTAGCGAGTTCTGGAGGTACAATTGTGGCAAAATAGCAATAGCAAATGAGCAATCAAACTTTCAAGTATCCCAAAATGTCAGAACAATGTCAGACAACAATCACATAGAATTTACGAGACACGTTATTCTTGAACGATAACAATATTATAGTTAATAACAAATCTTCTACAGAAAGATTTTTTGGCAAATGTATAGGAAATGCATATAACGTTCATTTTTCCGAATTCACATAAAGTTTGCAAAATTTACGTGTGTTCTCAAGATTCAACGAAAGCATTTCATACGGAATGAAAATTCATTCCGTTCTGAAATAAAAAAAAGATGGCTATTTTTAGTACTTTTCTCATATTCTCAAAATTCCCCGATCAAATTTTCTTCAAACAATTCATTAATAACATTTCGATATTGTCATTATTTCTTACAGATAAACTTGGTATTCTCCAGATGAGTTATTTCCTCCCAGATATTCAGAAATTTGCAAAGTATTTGAGATTCTGATTGTATTATTTTTTGCCGCAACTGCATCTCCAGGACATACTGGAGAAGGAATCATATAAATTTTATTTGCAAATATTAATATTCATGAATTACAGTGAACCTGCCTCCGGATCATAGAAAAGTCATCAAATATTATTTTCAGAAGAATTAGAGTTTCTTGCGCCCTGCGTCGCAGTTATCCTTTCATTCGGTGTCGGTCTTCTTCGTGAAGAATAGGGAGTTGCGATGAATATTTTCAGCGGCAACTTTATCGTTTTCACTGACCCAAATCCTCCCTGGGCAACTTGCTGCCGCGAGAGGAGTGCGCAGTGCACAATAGTAAAAATTTGGTTTCCTGGAAAATTGGTAATATAATACGAAAAACCACCATGCAAGTACCGAAAACTGTTTGGTCTGGTAGTCGGATCATCAGAAAACATCTTCATCGACCGATAATTTATCATATCACCGGCTCCTAGTAAAATGCAGTATTTTTCATAGAATCTATTTCGGTATATAATGAAGAGCTACATTTGGTTATTAAGTCATAAACTATTTCACTCAGTTTTAACCTACCCTATTTAAAGTAACTATTAAAAGTAAATTTCGTACAATTGGTCTTTTTTTTTATAAAACCTTCAAATCCAAATAAAATCGTGATTATAAATTCATTTGTTGAAATTCGTCTGGGAGACGGCAATTTTTGCACACGTTATAAGAATAATGTCAATACGTCATTATTTGCATCGGGAAATGTTCCTATATATTGAGGAATGTGAGGAAAAATTAGCGTAGGGTGTCCGTAATTTCATCCCACCCACCAAGATATACACGAATAAAAATGCTGTATGCATTTTTATTCGTGTAACGTACCCACGCACTGCACACCCACACAACTACATGCGTATACACGCATTGGTTTCGGTTGAGGAGCTAAGAATATTTGAATAAATAAAAGGGCCACAATTATTTACGACAACAAACCACGAATGATTCAACAAACGATTATTGTCGAATATGCGCTAATTATTCTTCAGCAAAGGAGGGGCTGTTTGCCTTTTAAAGGTAAAAAAGGACCGATAATTACGCGCCGATTGTTCAGTGGATATTATGACTGTGCCATATTGACAAAAATAATCCTAAAACATGCTCTTTGAATTTAATTGTTATTTTTCTATTGCACAGCCATATGCACCCCGTCTGTTTTTTTATAACGCGCACCAAAAAAAACGTCTCGCCTTATTTGCCTTGCTTGGATTTCTTTACCGCGCTAAATAATAAAATTATTATTACCATCGATTACAATTTTTATTAATACCATTGATATAATAGTATTTTCCGATATCGATAGAAACATACTGATTTTATCCTCATTACGCGTGTAAAGATTGTTGTCGTCTAGATGAAGTTGAACACATATTCATACTTCCATTTATTACTTGTGGTGGTAAAAAAAAATCTAAACAAGGTAAATAAGGCTACTTTTTTTTGCCAGGCGTCAAAAAACAGCTGCGGTGCACGGTTGCCTTCACAATACAAAAACAATTAAAATAGCATCCATTAAAAAAACAAGCGTGAATTTATCACGCTTGTTTTTTTTATGGATGCTATAATTATAATATCCATTGAGAAAGCAACGCGTCATTATCGGTCGTTTCCTTGCCTTGGCCAAAAGACAAAAAGTGTACGTAAGTGTATGTAAAAGTGTGTGTCTGTGTGTGTGGTTGTGTGGGTGTGTGTGCATAGTGCGTGAGCACTTAGTCTTTGCGTTTTGTTTTCGTGTGTATTGTGGGTGAACAAAAATTAAGGACGCTTTGCGTTAATTTTTTCTCACGTTCTCCAGTTGAAGAATATTTTCCTCTGTAAGTAATTATGCATTAATGTGCGTTAATCTTATTTGCAGGGTGGTTTTTCGTATCACCAATTTTCCGGAAAACCCAACATTTATTATTGTGCATTGCGCACGTCACTTGCGGAAAGCTGTCCTGGGAGGATTCGGCTAGATGGAAATGGTAACATTACTGCCGAAAACGTCCACAGCCACGTACCTAACCATCACGAAAAAGAGAGATTCAGAATGAAAGAAGAACTGCGACGTAGGGCGCGTGAAACGGTCGTTCCACTGAAAATTATATTTGACGACGTTTCTTCGGACCCGAGGCACGCGCACTGCAATTCATGACTATTAACAATTTCGAATAAAATTTCTATGAGTACTTTTTGAGGCTGTCCAAGATTATCTGATTATCTGTAAAATATAATGACTTGTCTAGAAGTCTTTAATCAATGGTTTGAAAACAATATTCTTCAATGAAGTTTGCCAAATTTCCAGAATATCAAATATGTATTAAAAAATGCTATTTCCATTCTATTTCAGAACATTGAGAAAGGTCCTAAAAAATTACGCGTATTTCCAATGGAATGAATTTTCATTCTGTATTAAATGTTCTAGTTAAATGTTGCGAAAACACGTAAATTGTTCAGAAATTTTTTCAATGTTCTGAAATAAAAAGAAAATTGCAATTTTTATTAATTTTATAATATTCTGGACATTTTGCAAACATCATGTGAATTCGGAAAAATGAAAAAACTGTTTCCTAAATATTTATAAGAGAATCTCTTTTCGAAGGATTTGTTAATACCGTTGAGACAGGAAATTCTGTATTCGATATCCTCGACGTACCTCCTCGAATCATTACTCGGGAATCGAAGGATAAAGGTATTTGTATCATCGTGATATTTAAATTCCGCGCATACGATCGACAGAAAGTCGTCGATATCGCTAAACCAAACGACGTCGGAAAGGGACGACAATTAACGGGCTAGGGCGCGTGCGCTTAACGATCGAAACGTTAGATCCCCCGCGGAGGGGTGAATAATCAAGAGCTCCTTGCGTTACGCAACGATCAAAATTCCTTGTCCAGTCCCCGTGTCGTACAGACGTTGTTCCGTGACCGTATTGTTTGTATGGCATAGTACGTCTTGTACTGCATTTGTATTTCGACAATTTCACGTCTGCGAAATTGTGAACATTGTAAGAACTTGTTGTCCGATATTTAAAGAATAAGAGCGCAACTACTGTAAGTGCTTCGACTCTCGAGGAGAAGGGAAATTCGACTGATTGTCGACGTGAAGATTTTGTGAGGCGAGAATCGACGAGGTCTTGTCCGTTGGTTCCGTCATTTTTCAAGGAGGTACCCGCTAACGCAAAATGTCGGAGGATTTGATTTAATTAGGAAATAAAGGAATTATTCCGACAAACGTAAATGTTGAGCCGATTTTTATTTTCTCTCTTCGAGCATGCAGCTTTCTTGCAATCTACAGCTTCTTGGGTCCACAACGGTCCCCACCCTGAGAAGGGCGTCTTGGCCGCGGTAAATACGCGAATAAGAAAAGAATGAGTTCGATTATCGAGTGCTAATCTCAGAAAATTAGCTGGCGCCCAACATTTTTTGTCTTTAATAAGTATCGAATATAATTAAACGATCGAACGAGCCCGAAGGGCGAATTTCGATCGCAATTATATGAGTCGCCTCGTTCGATCACAGTTCAACTATTTTGACATCACACAGGACATGTTTCCTTTAATTTTTTTTTGTATGCTTAATTATTATTTTATAGAAAAATATTATTAGCGAAGTCCGGCTCTACTCTCTCTCTCTCTCGGCTGCTGATAGGTTTTTCAAACATTCGCTATTTTTCTGACCACCCGCCGTCTTTCTGATTGTGTCTAAACAAACCCCTTTGGCGAAAGCTGCTGAGGTGGCGGCATGTCGCGTGGAGTGAGCCGAAAACACAGCAATATCAACGCCGCTATCTCTCATAACATTTTTAATCCATCGACTGACAGTTTGAGCCCCAATTTTTTTGTGTGGTTTCCTCACAGCCAAGAGAAAACTATTTTCCTTTTTTCGATAGAGTGCTGTTGCCTCTAAGTATTTTTCCACGTATGTGGCCACGCACAACTCTTCTCTGTCAGTGAATCTTGGGATCTTTAGTACGGGCTGTTTTTTCCCTGGGCCAGATGTTTTTAACAGTTCCGTGATCGGAATTTCTAACCCATGCGGGGATTTTTTAATGTTTCTTATGTTTATACTTGCGAGTGTTTGGGCCCTACTGGCTGTGCTTAATGCTAATAACATAACGGTTTTCTTAGATAAGTCTTCTATCGATAGGCTCTCCGCAGGGTGCAGTGCCGCCAGGCGGTCTAGTACCAACGCCACGTCCCAAGTTGATGAGTACTTGGGGAAACTGGGTCTTAACTTGAATACGCCTCTTACAAATCTCTTAATTATCGGATCCTCGCCTATTTTCTTTTCTGAGATCAGAGAGATGGCAGAACGCAGACAATTTATGTTGCTATACAAGGCTCCTCTCTTAAATTCAAGCGTTAGAAAACTCTGAAATAGCCTGTCTGTCTGCGGTTTAACAAAATCAAAACCTCTGGTCCTACAAAACGTTTCCCATTTTCCTAAGGCGGCCTTATATTGTTTTGCTGTTGACGGGGTTAATGACGACAATATAATCCCCATCGCCTCTGACGGAACCTGTTTTTCTAGGAAAAACGCGCGGAGACCCTGGTTGCCAGCAAGATTAAGTCTCGCGCCCTCGGGTGTTTTGTCTGTCTGTATGGAGATAACAACAGATTATTATCAGGGCCAAATCTTAAAGGCTGTTCCACAGCCACGCTCATGAAAATCGGATACCAGGGCTGGTTGGGCCAGTCAGGTACTACCAGAATCCCCTCTGCCTTATCTCTCTTTATTTTTGCGAGTACACGTAAGATTTGAGAAAAAGGGGGGAAAGCATAAAAAGCGAGGTCGGACCAGCTTACCGTAAACGCATCGACTAGCCAGGCACTTGTCTCCGAAAACCAGGAGCAAAACCTTTCGCATTTTGTATTAGCTTCTGACGCCAATAGGTCTATTTCCGGCGCCCCTAGTGAATAACAAATTTCCTCAAATACTTGTCTGTCTAATTCCCATTCTGTGTCCGCGTTTTTTACTCTCGATAGCTGATCCGCCTCTACGTTCTCCGCTGACG
Source organism: Heteropelma amictum (assembly GCA_959613375.1). NCBI lineage: Eukaryota > Metazoa > Arthropoda > Insecta > Hymenoptera > Ichneumonidae > Heteropelma > Heteropelma amictum. Next base: position 5,209,377 of record OY390723.1, read on the forward strand.
GTATGTAGGAAGCCAATAGGAAATTCCCTCTTTTTTCTGCCCATTGCCAAATCTTTCTTGCCAGTGAATTATATTTTGGGAACCTTGTGCCTTCCATCTTATTCACATAGCCAATTGCAGTTGTGTTGTCAATTCGTAATAGTATCTGACTATCTACAGTTTCCCTGGCCAACTCTTCCAACGATAACTTGACCGTATATAACTCCTTAAAATGTATGTGCCATTTGGCTTGTGTTCCCGACCAAAAACCGTACGTTCTTTTATTTCCTCTAACTGCTCCCCAACCTGAGTCCGAGCGTCTGTAAAAATCGTTACCTCAAAAGTTCCCGTCGTTATCTGGTTGCAGCCTTCCTTAATGTGATTTTCCCACCAGCATAGATCCGGGATAATACACTGGGAGATTGCCATTTTTCCGTTATAATCTCCACCATTTGCTATTAGCATCTTTATTTTTTCCCTTTCCATGGTCTTTGTGTACAACCAACCGTATTCTACGGCTAAACAGGCTGCAACTAAACTCCCTATGAGCTCGGCAAACTCTCTGATTTTGCATTCTTTTTTATCTTTGTATTTTTTAACTAGGTTATACAGTTTGCTCTTTCTTTCCTCTGGTAACTCTAACGCGAATCTCTCTGAGTCTATGATAAACCCTAGGAATTGGCATCTTGTCTTTGGCACTAAGTCGCTTTTCCTCTCATTGACTATAGTCCAGTCATTATATACATTCATAAATGCAAATTAAACTAGAAAGCTAATTTTTTGATATGTTGTAGGGGATACCTAGAAAAGCTTAACTTGAGTTTTTCGACCAAGATTTCCTGGGAGCTTCAGCCACCATCTTGAAAAAAGGGGTAAAATTTGTTTTTTGGCAATAACTCAGCTATCCTATGAGATACGAAATTTTTTGTAAGAAACTTATTTGTAGCTTTTTTTGTGCTCTACAATTAAGTTTTAACCATTTTTAGCGTATCATGCATCGTTATCGAGATATCGATCGAAAAAGTCAAAAATTTAGGACATGACTTTTGTTTTTTGCATTTTTTTTTTTTGGTCATAAATATCGTAAAATTGTATGAATGAAACTTGTAGAGCATATTCAGACCTACAATTTTCTTTTTTATTTTTTTATTTTGGACAAAAATTACGATCTCCAGCGCGCCGCAAAGTCGGTGAATCCATGCTCAGCGTCGAGCGAGCCACTCGCTCGGTTGTATCTGCATGTCGAAACAGATGGAAAGTTGTTGGGGGAATTAATGCGATATAAAATAAATTAAGAAAGCAACAAATTCTGGATCAGACACAAGTAATTTATTAAACAAATAATTTGTTTATGCAGTAAAAAAATGGTAGGTGGATAAGGGGTGTAAGGTAACTATATAGACAGACCTATATAGCGGTGTAGGGTGTGACGAGTCGAGCAAAAAAGCTTTCGGGCAAAATGTTGTACGACCAAAATTGGCCAAGTTATTGGCGTGACAAGTCGACCAATGAGAGCGCATATTATAAAAGGTCAGGACGTCGGCGTCGGGGCACGCTAGATACGCAGCTAACTTGACTGTAGTATGACTTTCATTCGTCTTATGTTTTCTTTTTTTTTTCTTGACCCGGCGATATACATAGGTATATCTGCTATGTATGGTACCGATAGGTACCTTTATGACAAACAAAAGCCTCGCGTTAAAGTGCGCACACATACACGTATCGTAAAATATGAATGAACTTTTAATAAATCCAGTGGAATTAGAGAAAGTAATGAGGGTTGGAATCAAGGTCTAAACTATCGCAAAAATATCCCTAATGTTACGTCTTACATCTTTCCAGGCAGTTGAAATAGTCCTCGTCGCCTTTCATCGACAGGAACGGATCGTCGAAATTCTGAAGGTCGAATGGGGATGAAATCAGGGTAAAAACGATCGCAAAAATATCCCGAATGCTACGCACAACGAGATGCAAGCAGCGACAATTTTGATCTCATCCCTTTAGGGGGTCGAAGTATTCCTCATCCACTTTAATTGACAGGAACACGTTGTTGAAATTCTCAAGGTTGAACGGGGATTAAATCAGGATCGCAATTACCACAAAAATATCCCGAATGCAAAGAACGAAAAATCTGATCTCATCCCTTCAGGTGGTTAAAATATTCCTCATTGATTTCCATCGACGCAAACACCATGTCAAAACTCTCAAGGTCAAATGGGGTTGAAATCATGGTCAAAATCGCCGCCAAAATATCCCGAATGCTACGCACAACCAGGTGCAAACAGTGCAAATTTTGATTTTATCCCTTCAGGTAGTTGAAGTATTTCTCGTCCATTTCCACCGACGCAAACACGTTGTCAAAATTCTCAAGGTCGAACGGCGATGAAATCAGGGTCGAAACTATCACAAAAGTATCCCCGATGCTACGCATAACGAGATAAAAACAGCGGAAATTTTGATCTCATCCCTTTGAGGGCCAAAGTATTCCTCGTGCACTTCAATCGACAGGAACACGTTGTTGAAATTCTGAAGGTTAAACGGAGATTAAATCAGGATCGAAATTACCACAAAAATATCCTGAATGCTACGCAGAACGAGATGCAAAGAGCGAAAAATCTGATTTCATCCCTTCAGGTGGTTGAAATATTTCTCATTGATTTCCATTGACGCCAACACCTTGTCAAAACTCTCAAGGTCAAACGGGGTTAAAATCAAGGTCAAAATCACCGCAAAAATATCCCGAATGCTACGCACAACGAGGTGCAAACAGTGCAAATTTTGATTTTATCCCTTCAGGTAGTTGAAGTATTTTTCGTCCATTTCCACCAACGCAAACACGTTGTCAAAATTCTCAAGGTCAAATGGCGATGAAATCAGGGTCGAAACTATCACAAAAGTATCCCCGATGCTACGCATAACGAGATAAAAACAGCGGAAATTTTGATCTCATCCCTTTAGGGGATCAAAGTACTCCTCGTGCACTTTAATCGACAGGAACACGTTGTTGAAATTCTCAAGGTTAAACGGAGATTAAATCAGGATCGAAATTACCACAAAAAGATCCCCAATGCTACGCACAACGAAATGCATACAGTTTTTGTGATAGTTTCGAGCCTGATTTCATCTGGGTGCGACCTTGAGAATTTTGACAACGTGTTCCTCTCAACTGAAGCCGACGTGGAATTGTTCGACCCCCTGAAGGAATGAGACCAAAATTTTCGCTGTTTGCATCTCGTTGTGCGTAACATCGGGGATATTTCTGCGATAGTTTAGATCTTGATTCCAACACTCATTATTTTCTCTATTTGCATTGGATTTACTACAAGTTCAATCATGTTTTACGATACACGTATGTGTGTGCACTTCAACGCGAGGCTTTTGTTTTTCACAAGGGCTCCTATCGGTTCTATACATAACAGTATACGTATCGCCGAGCCGAGAAAAAAAAGAAAACACATGACGAATGAAAGTCATAGTACAGCCAAGTTAGCTGCCCATCTGGCGTGCCTTGACGCCGACGTCGTGACCTTTTATAAGATGCGCTCTCATTGGTCGACTTCTCACGCTAATAACTTGGCCAATTTTGGTCGTACAACATTTTGCCCGGAACCTTTTTTGCTCGACTCGTCACCCCCTACACGTTCACATAGGTCTGTCTATATAGTTACCTTACACCCTGTATATTTCGTCCATATTTTTCGTACTTTCATACTTCGGTTGTATGCACACGTTCAAAGGAATAAAAGGTTTTACAATACATTTGGGCGATAAAAAAATACAAAACACGTTACAATTAATGAAAGGTTTTACAATACATTCTTGCAATCCCTCTCTACGTTTATGGCTTTCTCCTCTGCGTTATTGCTCTCTGGCTCGACATTCTCTTTGTCCTCTGTGACTAGCAAATCTGCGTGAACAAAACAACACAAGACCTAAATTAGAGACACGGTCTTTCTTTCTCTTTTTTTTTCTTTTTTTTTTTTTTGTATGTTTCCCTTTACTGTGTCTCAGCACTACCATGTTTTTTTTTTTTTTACATTTCCGTGTCTCAGCACTACCATGTTTTTTTTTTTTTACATTTCCGTGTCTCAGCACTACTATGTATTTTTAACTTTACTGTGTCTCAGCACTATCTGCCTGTTTCAACACGTCTGGCGTGTCAGGCTTCCCGTTCTGACTCATCAGCCGAATCTTTGATTTGTCCTCTTTTTTTTTTTTTGATAATGCTACTGTCTGTGTTTTTCTTTCATTATTCACTCGACTAACTTCCCTGTTTTCTTTTCCTTACCTTCCAAGCCGATCTGTCGGCCATCTTCCTCGTCGCCATCTTCCAACTCATTCTCCTCACCGGAATTTTCGTCCGATTCCCGGAGATTTTCTAGTGATTCTTGCATTAGTTTGAGCCTCTTGCCCATCTCCGTCAAGCTTCTCAGGTCTCCTCTTTGACATTTTCACTTGTTCTCTTTATCACTTCTCAAAAACCTCTCAAAAAAACTCTCAACCTAACCTCCTCACGATGTTGCTTCTAGCACACAACGACAGAATATGAAGCAGGAGGGGCGCGCCGTGAGACTAGCACCCCCCAGAAAGTTTCATTTGAAGATGTGGGATACCAGTGGTCAGTAAGTACAACACGCCGGAAACTAATAAGCGAAGAAGTCTTTATTAATCGGCATACAATTAGTTTTCACTAACGCTTACACGCGTTGTCGACATCGAAACCGTCGGAGAGCGAATGCCATCAAAACCGCCAAAACGTATCATTGTTTCCCCACGTCCACTCGTAGCGTCGCATCGTTGGAGGGGCGCTGCTGTTCTTCGAGGACCGCCGTCATGGCTGAAACCATTGAGCGGGGATTTCGATTTTTGCAAGTTGGTTCGAACGCTTACGCGTTCGGTACAGCGACTCGCTACATTACTCCCCCTCGAGAGGGTTAGCCATCGGTTAAGTCTCGAATCTAATGGTTTTTCTCTGTGACGGATACGTTTTTCGTACGGTGGTACTCGTTGTGATGTTTGTAAATTCTGGAGTCTCAAGGTCGGCTGTGGAGGTATTTGCATCTCCCTGGATTCCGGTGGTCTCGAAAAATGCTGGTTTTAATCTCTCTGTAGAGACTGTCGTCGGCTGTCCCTTGATATTTACCAGAAATACGAAATCTGAAATTCTCTCGATTACCTCGTATGGACCCTCGTACGGCTGCTCGAGTGGTCTTTTTACTGCGTCGACTCGAACGAACACATGCGAGCACGTGTGAAGCGTCCTGTGTGCGAAAGCCTTTCGTTTATTATGGTGAGCCGTCGGGGCTGAACGTACTTTTCGCATCCGTTCGCGCAACTTTTCCACGAATATCTGTGGATCCGGAGGCATTTCCTCGTTGATGAAATATTCGCCAGGCAAACGTAACGTTGTTCCGTACACCAATTCTGCAGTCGTAGCTTTTAAATCCTCTTTGTAACTCGTGCGTAACCCGAGAAGTACACTGGGAAGAATTTCGACCCAATTGTCTGATTCGTGACATTTTATCGATGTTTTAAGCGATCGATGCCAGCGCTCAATTAATCCATTCGATGCTGGGTGATAGGCTGTAGTTCTTGTTCTAGTGCATCCCACTAGATTCGTCATTGCTTGAAATATTGTCGACTCGAACTGCGATCCACGATCGGTTGTGACGATTGCCGGGGCGCCGAATCGGGCTATCCAGCTCCCATAGAACGCTGAGACGATTGTATCTGCTGAAATATCGGGGATCGGTACGGCTTCTGGCCATCGCGTAAACCTATCGATCATCGTGAGGCAGTAACGTTGACCCTTCGAGACTGGCAAAGGCCCCACAATGTCTATGTGCACTTGATGAAATCGAGCGTCCGGAATTGGAATCTTCTCAGGTACGTTAATGGTATGTCGATTTATTTTGCTGCGTTGACAAGGCAAACATGTTCGAGCCCATTCAGTGATTTCCTTGTTCATGTTCGGCCAAACGAAACGATTGTTGATCATCTTTCTCGTAACGCGACCACTCGGATGGGAAAGATTGTGTGTTGTGTCGAATATCTTTTTTCGGAGTTCACGTGGAATGTACGGGCGGACGTCTTTGCCGGAAACATCGCAGTATATTACGGTATCCGTGTTATCGACGCGTAGTTTTCGTAATTGCAAGGATGATGAACCGGATTCTAAGATTGTTTCTAACTCGTTGTCTGTGGCTTGACCGTCAGCGATTTCCTGCGTGGTAATTACTACTGGCATTTCTATAGCGTAAAGACGAGACAGTGCATCAGCAACGATATTCTCGCTGCCAGCGACGTGGATGATGTCTGTCGTGAATTGTCCGATAAAATCTAAATGTCGTAACTGTCGTGGCGGAGCTTTTGTAAACTTCTGCTAAACTTCTGCTTGAAAGCGAAAGTAAGCGGCTTATGGTCGGTTTTGATTATTAATTTTCGTCCTTCAACCATAAAACGGAAATACTTAAGGCTGTTGTAAATCGCCAGTAACTCGCGATCGTACGTACTGTAGTTGGCCTGTGCTGTTGACAACTTCTTCGAGTAGAAACCGAGTGGCTGCCATTTTCCATCGTGGAATTGCTCGATCACAGCACCCATTGCTGTATCCGACGCGTCGGTCTGCAATGCGAGCGGGGCGTCCGTGATCGGGTGCGCGAGTAACGATGCGTCGATTAATTGCTGTTTACACCTTTCAAAAGCCGATTCCGCTTCCGGTGTCCACTCTACTGGCCTTTTGTCGCGTTTCTTGGCACCGATGAGGTATTTATGCAGTGGTGCTTGGGTCTCAGCTGCATTGGCTATAAATCGTCGGTAAAAGTTAATTACTCCGAGAAATCGGCGTAAGTCGCTGATTGTTTGAGGTTTTGGATAATCTTTGATAGCCGTTACTCGATGTTCCAACGGTCTCGTGCCGTCTTTGTCGATTCTGTAATCCAGGTATTCTACGCTGTCGGCCCCGAATGAGCACTTAGCTGAATTTATCGATAAACCGTACTCTCGAAGGCGAGTGAGAACAATGCGTAAATGTTCATTATGTTGAACTTCGTCCCTGACACCAATCAATATGTCGTCGATATAGCAGTAACAAAAATCCAAACCTCTCAAAACCGTGTCCATCAGGCGCTGGAAGGTCTGAGCGGCGTTGCACAACCCAAATGCCATTACGTTGAACTCGAACAACCCAAAGGGCGTTATAACGGCTGTCTTCGGTCGGTCTTCGGGCGCGACTGGTATTTGATGATACGCACGCGTCAAATCCAACATCGTGAATATCGTACAACCAGCAAGTCGATGCGTAAAATCGTGTAGATGCGGTATCGGGTAACGATCAGGTACTGTCGCCTGATTGAGTCTGCGGTAGTCTCCACAAGGGCGCCAATCCCCATTTTTTTTCTGTACAACGTGTAGTGGACTAGCCCATTGACTAGATGATGGTTGGCAAATACCCTGAGCAAGCATGTGGTCAAATTCTGCTTTAGCGGCCTTAAGTTTTTCGCCCGTAAGGCGTCGAGCAGGCTCAGCTACCGGAGGACCCTTTGTAAGGATATGATGCTGTACTTGGTGTTTCGGTTCCTTCAATACTACAGGTGCGGTGACTTCGGGAAATTTTGCGAGGATTTCCTTGAAGCGGCCGTTGGGATCGATCGTAGACACCGTAGGAACGGTCGAATCGATTACTTCGCCCATCGCGAAGAGTTTGGTCGTGTCATCGAGGAGTCGTCGGCGTCTCAAATCGACCAACAGTCCGTACCAAAAGATGAAGTCGGCGCCTAAGATCGCCTGCGTAACATCGGCGATAACAAAAATCCAGGCGAATTTTCGTCGAAGTCCCAGATCCACGATTACTAGTTTAAGTCCGTACGTGTTGATTCTGGAACCATTCGCTGCAAAAAGTTGATATCTGGACGGGTTCAGTTTACCTTTGACGACGTCCTTTGGAATGACCGAAAGGTCAGCGCCCGTATCAATCAAAAATGCCATTCCCGTCTTTCTGTCTCGGACTGTGAGGCGTGGTCGTCGCTCGCCGTTTGCGTTCGCCACATCGCATAACGGCTCGACTAGTTTTCCTGGTTGTGCGTCGAGGTCTGTCGAGTAACAGTGGTGGTCTGCTTGCCCCAAGTGCAAGGTTCGCAGCATCTTCGCGCTTTATCGCCGAATTTGTCGTGATAATAACACAAACCGTTGTCGTTCTGACGAGTCTGCGATGTTCCGCGGGAACGAGATCTGCTGCGGCCCCGGCTGGTGCGAAACTTTTCCAGTTCGCGTGTCATTTCTGCGATGGTCTGTTTTAATTCGTTGAAAACTGAATTTGCACTTACGGCGTCGATATTCGCGTTGACGTCGGGACGCAGATTCACTGTGAAGATCGCAGGCCTCGATACCTCGGATATTTTATCCACCTGTAAGGCCAATTTCGATAAATCCGTAACCTCACTGATGGCCAAAATACCTCTGACGTTTTCAGGTAGCTGCTCGAGGAACAGTGTTCGCAGGACGTTGTCGTTGCATTGGCCAGCCGAAAGATTTCTCAGTCGCTGTAAGAAGTTCGATGGCTTCTCGTCCCCGAGCTCGTTGCCTCGCAGCAATCTTCGGAGCTTCGATTCGTTCGTCTCGTCGAACGATGCGATGATTCTCGCTTTTAATGCTTCGTATTTGTTGCTTTCTGGCGGTGTCTCGATAATGTCGGAAACAAAAGGCAAGGCGGTCCTGTCGATGTTAACGATAACGTGTTCGAATTTGACGTCATCGCTTCTCACTCGAGCTATTCGAAAAACCGCTTCGACCTGGCGAAACCAGAGCACCGGATTTTCTTTCCAGAAGGGTGGAAGTGCTCCTACACGCACAGCGTTAGTTTCGGAATGTTCGCTGTACTCGAGACGCCGTCGCGGAAGATCGATGTCGTGTGCGGCACCGGCAAAATCGTGCGGTTCATCACCGGTTGCGGTATTCGGGACACGCTCTTGACCGTTACCTGTCTGTATCGAGGGAGGTCGGCCGACTCCGCTGCTCGTTGCAGGTGTCCTCTCGATGGACATTTTTTAATGATGTGTTTTCGACCTCGTGCGTCGTTTCGTTTTTTCGCCAAAAAAAGGCGCGAAGGCGAAGGGTAGGTTATCCCACGTTGCTAGTACATTCGCAGTCTAATCACGTCGGGGTCACCACTTTGTGGGATACCAGTGGTCAGTAAGTACAACACGCCGGAAACTAATAAGCGAAGAAGTCTTTATTAATCGGCATACAATTAGTTTTCACTAACGCTTACACGCGTTGTCGACATCGAAACCGTCGGAGAGCGAATGCCATCAAAACCGCCAAAACGTATCATTCTTTCCCCACGTCCACTCGTAGCGTCGCATCGTTGGAGGGGCGCTGCTGTTCTTCGAGGACCGCCGTCATGGCTGAAACCATTGAGCGGGGATTTCGATTTTTGCAAGTTGGTTCGAACGCTTACGCGTTCGGTACAGCGACTCGCTACAAAGACTCTGAACGTTGTGACATCTAGCGGACTCGGGAGTAACTACGATGTAATCTCGAGAACGAGGCGCGAAATATAATTAAACCAAGGGCCCTACCACCCGCTAACCCCGGCCGCGGTAGGTGGAGGAATATTATTACTCTCTCTACGGCTCGAGAGAGATATTCCCGTCTCACCGTCTACGTTCACATAAAAAACACAACCGAAACACACAAAAAATGGAAAAATGTTTGTTTTAATTTTGGAATGTTACAAATCTGTAACCGTTAATCGCTAATGTATGTTTATAGGAAATTTGATGTTTGATGTATAAACCGGACGGTAGATTTTTTTCCCCCTCGGATGTATTTGGGATCACTCGAGACGATGAAAAATAAAATAAAGCGAAAAATAACGACTTTGAAAAAAAATGTTTTTTCTGTTTCAACCCCCTTAAAATCCGTGATCCCGACAGTAGATTTTTAATTTTTTTCCTGGATATATTAGGGACCATTTAAGCCAATAAAAAATAGAATAAGGGGGAAAATACAATGACAACAGAAAAAAAAAAATTTTTGCGGCATTTCCAACAATGCAACGAAAATAATGTTTTTAAGAAATAGTACATTGTGTATCAAGGAGGCAAAGTGGGTCTTTTAACGCCGAACGCGATGTTTTCAGTACGAGTCGTAACCGAGCGCGCGGAGCGCGCGAGGCGAAGACGAGTACTGGAAACATCGCGCGAGGCGTTACAAGGCCCTGCCTCCGAGGTACACACGATACTTTATATAAGAAAACCACGTTTCCGAGTTTTGTAAGATACGAATATTCAATGGAGAATACCTGGTAAAATAAAATATCGTTTCGGAATTATATTAGTGTTCAATACGTATCGCACCAATTGCACGTTGAAGGCATGTAACGCGGAACGCGTGGGCTGACGGGGAGGGGACGAAGGGGTGAAGGGGCGGAGCCCCTTCTGGGGGCGGAGGGGGCGAAGCCACCCCTGGGGGTTGGGGGGGCGAAGCCCCCCCATAGACAACAAAAGTAGATATTAAATGTACAAGCAAGTGATGGCAGCAGTTATGCTCCACAACAGCGTATAATAATGAACGGCTGCGTGAGCAGAGCGCATGCGCAGAGTACGTAAAAGCGCACTTTTAAGTCCTAGTCACTAAAAGTGCTGCTCCTCGTATCCCCCACCACTAATCCACTACGATAGTTGCCAAAACACCTACTTTAGGTACTGTAAACACGCTCGAAAAAGCGAGGAAAACGTGGTTGCGTTATATAAAAATTATTAAGAGAAAACTTTAAATCGGTGTTCCGGACGGTAAATTTTTTAATTTTTTTTTACTCGGATGTATTTGGGGTATTTTGGCGAGAGAACGAAAAAATAAAATAAAGAGAAAAATCATAACTTTGAAAAAAAATGTTTTTTCAGTTTCGATCCCCTTAAAATCTGTAATCCCGACAGTAGATTTTGAATTTTTGAGACGTTCTGAACGAATAAAAAAAAAATAAGGGAGAAAACATTATGACAATGCAAAGAAAAAATTATTGTCGTTGCATTTCCAACAATGCAATCACGTTTTTTATGTTCTTGAGAGGCCAAATGTGACGCCGCCGAACGCAGCGTCACCGCGTAACCGCTGAAATGAACAATAAATTTATATGGGATTTTTCCGCCAATTTTTCTCCAGTTAGCATAAGCCTTACTCTGTACGCTGTCCAATTTTTAGCTTTCTATGTTAAATACAGCAGCTGCAATAATTTTTTAAAAACATGAAACCTGAAGCACTTGTCGTTTCGTTTTATAATTTTCATTAAAAAAAAATTTTCTTCAAATTTAAGAACATTTGGTGTCTTTCGTAGTTGTAATGGCTTCACTGATACACTTTATTCAATGAAGCCGCTTCGATGACCCCACAGTATAAACATACATATTAAAAGATCTTCAATTTGATAGAATTTAAAGTTTGATGAAATAAATATTGTACTTCTGTGTATTACGACGTATTAGCAAAGACGCTAAGGTAATTGTTGCAAACGCGATAACACGAGAGTATCGAATGGAATGCCGCTAGGGTAATGACTCCGATCGATTAACACAATATTTATTAAAAGAAAAAATCGAAGTAAGATAAACGTTAACAAAAAGGAAATAGAAAATGAATAGTTGAGTTCTTGAAACTGCCGATACGATGGTTATGAAAATAATCACCAACCACACCCACGAGACCCTAAGTACGCGAGCGGACTTGCTATTAAGGAGTGAAACCTTCTTACCGATCTATTGAATGTCGAATTAAAGATGTATGTAAGGTCAAATCCGCAGTACATCTACTCATTTTTTAAGGTTAATTTTTATGTCGTAAAATCAATGCCGAATCATTTCGGTTTACATTTTATAATTTATAATGAAAAAATTATGTCATTTTGTATAATAATTTAAGATTTTAAATAAAATTAACATGTTATTGAAAATGTCGTAACAAGGCTAGTCACCTATGACAGTCAGCTATGAACGGCAGTTCACAGAACGCTACTGAAATGTCAAAAGTTAACCACGAATATCTCCACAAAGATATCGGAAACAGTGGTTTTTTTTTCGTGAAAAAATTGAAAAACGTATGAAGTTTCTGAAAATTCTTTTTTTGGCCGTGCCTTGACTACGACACATTCTTTTTTATCATTTTAGTTCAATTTTGTCAACTTCCGGTACAAATAACACGCAGTTAAATGAGGCTTTGATTCTCAAATATTTCTTTCAAATCATCGGATTAGTGCCTTTTTCTTTTTTTCAATCGATGCAGCGTGATCAACTCTATCATATATTTCAAATTTATGGAAAGTTAGACGAGTTAATATATTTTACATACATCCTTAAGACTAACTAGCCGCCGATCGGTGTCGCGGTTTATTGACTCAGTAAGGTTACTTCTGAAGATGCTCGTGGGGCTGATTACGACAGGAATCCATGTGCCAAGCTTCCTGGCTCTCTCGCACACAATCGAAATTATAATTATTTATCTCAAAATCGAACTACATTACGGTCAAGGGTTATCCAGCCCTTAACACTTGACGGAAAAAAATCGCAAAAAATTTTTAAAAAGATGGAGATTCTGTATTCCATTTCAAGTTTTTCACAGTAAAAAATTTTTTTTTTCAATTATTCACCTGATTCGCGATGGTCGAAAAAAGGCCTAAAAACAGTCACGTACTAAAGTGCATACCGGGTCGAAAAAAAATCGAAAAAGATATTTAAAAAGACAAAACTGAAGCCTGACCTATCCTTTTTAAAACGCCGCTTTGGAAATTCGAATATCTTTTTTTTTGGCAGAGTTATCCAACTTCAAGTGCGGCAAGAAATATCGATTGGTGATCCAAACTTTTGAGCGGTAGAGTACTTCCAGGAAAACAAATGCTCTAAAAATTTTTATTCTGTGCTTTCGAATTGGTATTAACTTCTCGAATCATCAACATACTGGTGGTTTGATATAGATTTGCAAGAGCTACACAGGATGTGTCATACGCATCGGTGCGTTCCGTCCTTGATAGAGAGAGGGCGAGTGCTTGACCGGCAATTCTCACAACGATGACCGAATCAAGTCGTACTCTTGGCGAAAAGGATCGAATGGATCCTATGTGTCGTGGGTCTGTGGAGAATGAACGTGGAAAAGTAGCCCTCATTTTTACGTCCGATGTCATGATCGCGGCCTCAAATGAAGCCCGTGAAATTCACGCTGACGGCACATTTTAGGTATGACAAATGTGACTTACAAACGGTATAATTGCAAGCAAATCTATAGTCAAAGAGTCTCGCAAATAATTCCTCAGGTTGTACCAAATCAATCTCGTGCGTCCCTAGCGTGTTCTGTGAGCCAAAATTTGATTGGTAATTCTAAACTGGTAAAGTCGAAAAATTCGTCTCAAATATTGACTAGTAACCAATTTTTCCAGAATCGAACGGAAGCGATTTTGGTCGGACTGGTAAGTTACTACCATTCATATTTTGGATGGTTATGGTTTTCGTAGCTCCGCTCATTTATCGCTACCAGTTTTATTTTGGATGGTTACTCGGTTCTCGATCTTTGTTGAAGATACGGTGTGATTCTCCATGAATGCTGCGCTTTATCAGCTGTCCAAACTGTATTTCTTAACGATATTCTCAGATTTTTCAAGTTCCAAACGCTTTACCGAAGGCTTACAACAATTACTGTAACTGTCGATACAATACTTCGTAATGTTGTTATGACACAATTCCATCAAGCAAGATTACATTTGCAATGAGAAAATAAAACTGGTAGCGAGAATTGGGCGGGGCCGCAAGAACCGAATAACCATCCAAACTATAACTGGTAAGTAGGATCAACTAATCTATTCTTGAATCACGCGACTTTAGATGAAAAATCGCTACCAATCAAAATTAGAGCCGATTTTTTCGACTTTACCAGTTTGCAAAATCGCACAACCCGCTAGGGGTGCCAACTATTTGTAATTCATATCCGTGGAGCAGATACGGTGAGTCTATAAACATTTTAAGCAGGCCCCTCATGTATAATTTGTCGCTATTTCAATGAAAGACAACCACATTCATACCATTTTTAGGGGTTCGCGGCAGTATATGTATTATGTGAAGATCAGACCACGGCAACATACAATAAGATTTGGGAAAAACTGTTTGAAATGGCACCCGACTTGCAAATCAATTTAGAAATAGTCATTTGCGACTTTGATCACGCTCTCGTAGCTTCGGTGCAACAAAGTTTGCCTACAACCGGAATTCGGGGGCGCTGATTCCACTATGCTCACGTAAGACATATCTCTGTTATTTTAATTTTTTCAACTTAATTTCAAACTATTTTTGATTTAAAAATAAGTGGGTATTGGGCAAAATCTATTTCAAGGATTCATTTTTTTCATTTTGGGCTTGCTCAACACGTTAGGTATACAGTCATTTACTTTAGGGTGTTTTATTTTTTGTTAAAATAATCAAAAAAATGTTCACGTGAGTGCACAAATTTCAACTTAATTACAGACAAAGCTCATTGAAATATTCAATTTCCTATTTTAATACCATGAGAAAAAAATGTTTCCCATTCGGTATTATTTTTTTCTGTCTACAACATTTTTTAATGAAAAATGAGCTTTCCAATTTTGTAGAACATGAAATTTTCTATGAAAAGTTCCCGAGAGTTCAACATGCTAATCAATATTTTGAGAGTTACAGACACAATAATAATGAATTTCCATAAATGCGTGAAGAATTGAATGAGTTAGAGTGTCCGTTATTTCTCGAGATGACTTTTTTCACTCGGGCATGCTGATTAGTTTATAGCCTAAAAACAATGTTTGAAAAAAAATGTAAATAGTATGAACCCCTGCCTGAATAACAATACATTTTCCATTTAATTTTTATATTGGTAACAAATATTTATTCACCATATTTTTTAATATCAATAAAAAAATTTGTCCATACCAGAGGATCAGAGTTAAAGCAGAATTTACAGTTTTAAAAAATAGAATGAATATAATGGGAGAAAAAAACATTTAAGTCGAAAACATGCAAAAATCCAATGTTAATAACATGAGAATTACATCGTCATCGAAGCAAAGGTCATTTGGAATTTGTCTTTTTTCGACATGGTAGGCTAAAAGTTTCTAATTTGGGGCCAAGTGAAAAGCGTAAACTTGGAAAATAACAGACACCCTAAAGTACATGCATAATTTCTAAACTTCCAAGAATAGATAGGGTCAATTTGACCGTTACCTCACTCTCTATGAAAACTATTTCATTCACGAATATATGGATAAACTTTGGACTCATTATATTGAAAAATAAAAAATGCGATCTTTTCTGCAAATTACGCATTAAAAAAATGTTCATATATATTTTCTCAAATATGTTAATAATTCCACTGAGACTTTTTAATTATAATAACTGATTTATCAATGTTTCAAAGCACACTTGAGAATTGCAAGCTGATCGCATTTGCCAATTGAAAATGGTAGACGACTGAAAAATCTGTAGGGCGAGGTTCACCTAGAGTGTTCTTGGAGGGTATAATATGTTCATCTGTAAGCACAGTAAAATTACGAACTGTTATAGGACGTATGTGGCTTTCAAGATTTTGATAGTACATCTTTGAATGTGACAACCTTTTTTAGACAATTTTATGCTCTACAAAATCGCACAGTTCACTTTTTATAAAAAAATGTTGGACACGGAGAAAAATAATGTAGAATGCATAACATTTTTCTTTTCATGTTATTTCAATAGAAATGGAAAATTAACGATTCCAATGAGCTACGTTTATAATTGAGGTACAATTCTTTTCCTAACGTGAAATTATTTTTTAAATATGTATTTTCAGTTTTTTAATATTAAAACGTAATAATTAATGTTCAATAATGCTAGAAAAACTGAAAAATATAATCGCGTCGATGGACGTTCAATAGCAGCGATTGGCGAATGGCTACTCCTTCGAAGGCCCGAGAGTCATCACCAAAATATCGAAGACGCGCGAATATTGGCTGCCCAGCAAAAACTCGCATCGGGAAGGTCAGTAGAGCTTTATTTGCAATAAGAATAACGCCTACAGGAACCGGAAATAATACGATAGCAACCTGCACTGCCTCCGTCGCCTGCAAGTGCGGAACAGGACCCACGGGAACACAGTCAGCTCGCTGAGGTCGACGAGGAATCTCGCGTTTACCAGGAGCTCGACGTTACTCCCGTGGTACCTGACTGCATTGTAACAACATGTCGAAGTTGTTACGAGGCAACTCTAAAAATAGCATTTATTCCCTACGGATATCTTTGTATGTGCGAAAGGTGTTTCGCGAGGATGAATGACATTTTTGAGCAAGAGAGGAGGCTAAGTCTCAATGCTGCCGTTATTGGGTTGGACGATACATTCAATGGTGTCCAAACCTGCCCCCTTTTCCGCTGTCACGTTCTGGCTTGGAAATTTTTCAAAAAGATTCCAGCCGATTCGTGAAGCTAGCGCATAAGCGATTTCTCGCTCGTGAGAACCTCGCATGCCAACGAGAGTTGCCATCCAAGACGTCTCATGTCGAGTAGAATATCGCTTGCGAAAAATGAGTCTGAAGTTTGCATCGTTGGAACGCAACGAAAAAATGAAAAAAAATAAAAAAAATATTGAGCAGTGTTTTCAGACTTATTTGGGTCACATGTACGTAAATATGACATATAAAACCTTAAAAAAAAATTTTTACCCCCAAATCACCCCTATTTAAGCGAAAAAAAAAGGAAAAAAAAATCCTATTCCCAAAATAATCACGTTTGCCGGCTATAACTTTCCACATGTTTTTATTAGGATCGAATACGTCTAGGAAAAAATTAAAATAAAAATCCGAGTTCCGGAAACCACCCTTTCGAGGGGGTGAAATTTAAAAACAATTCTTATTCCCAAGGTTATGCCGTTTGCCGGCTATAACTTTCCACATACGTTCACTATGGTTAAATGAGCCTAGAAAAAAATTGGAAAAAAAATCCGAGTTCCGGAAACCACCCTTTCGAGAGGGTGAAATTAAAAAAAAATTCCAATTGCCAAAGTTATGCCGTTTGCCGGCTGTAACTTTATATATTCCTTCATTGAGCTTAAATAAGCCTCGAAAAAAATTAGGAACAAAATCCGAGTTCCGGAAACCACCCTTTCGAGGGGGTGAAATTAAAAAAAAAATCTAATTCCCAAAGTTATGCCGTTTGCCGGCTATAACTTCATACGTTTCTTTATTGGGACTAGATCGGCCGAGAAAAAAATTAAGAAAAAAATCCGAGTTCCGGAAACCACCCTTTCGGGGAGCTGAAATTAAAAGAAAAAATGCCATTCCTAAAGTTACGGCGTTTGCCGGCTGTAATTTTGTACATTTCTTCATCGAGCTCAAATAAGACTAGAAAAAAATTAGGAAAAAAATCCGAGTTCCGGAAACCACCCTTTCGAGGGGGTGAAATTTAAAAAAAATTCTAATTCCCAAAGTTATGCCGTTTGCCGGCTATAACTTCATACGTTTCTTTATTGGGACTAGATAGGCCGAGAAAAAAATTAAGAAAAAAATCCGAGTCCCGGAAACCACCCTTTCGGGGAGCTGAAATTAAAAGAAAAAATGCCATTCCTAAAGTTACGGCGTTTGCCGGCTGTAACTTTGTTCATTTCTTCATTGAGCATAAATAAGCCTGTAAAAAAATTAGGAAAAAAATCCGAGTTCCGGAAACCACCCTTTCGAGGGGGTGAAATTAAACAAAAATTCTAATTCCCAAAGTTATGCCGTTTGCCGGCTATAACTTCATACGTTTCTTTATTGGGACTAGATAAGCCGAGAAAAAAATTAAGAAAAAAATCCGAGTCCCGGAAACCACCCTTTCGGGGAGCTGAAATTAAAAGAAAAAATGCCATTCCTAAAGTTACGGCGTTTGCCGGCTGTAACTTTGTACATTTCTTCATTGAGCATAAATAAGCCTGTAAAAAAATTAGGAAAAAAATCCGAGTTCCGGAAACCACCCTTTCGAGGGGGTGAAATTAAAAAAAAATTCTAATTTCCAAAGTTATGCCGTTTGCCGGCTATAACTTTATATATTCCTTCATTGAGCTTAAATAAGCCTAGAAAAAAATTAGGAACAAAATCCGAGTTCCGGAAACCACCCTTTCGAGAGGGTGAAATTAAAAAAAAAATCTAATTCCCAAAGTTATGCCGTTTGCCGGCTATAACTTCATACGTTTCTTTATTGGGACTAGATAGGCCGAGAAAAAAATTAAGAAAAAAATCCGAGTTCCGGAAACCACCCTTTCGGGGAGCTGAAATTGAAAGAAAAAATGCCATTCCTAAAGTTACGGTGTTTGCCGGCTGTAACTTTGTACGTTTCTTTATTGGGACTAGATAGGCCGAGAAAAAAATTAGGAAAAAAATCCGAGTTCCGGAAACCACCCTTTCGAGAGGGTGAAATTAAATAAAAATTCTAATTCCCAAAGTTATGCCGTTTGCCGGCTATAACTTTATATATTTCTTCATTGAGCTTAAATAAGCCTCGAAAAAAATTAGGAACGAAATCCGAGTTCCGGAAACCACCCTTTCGAGGGGGTGAAATTAAAAAAAAAATCTAATTCCCAAAGTTATGCCGTTTGCCGGCTATAACTTCATACGTTTCTTTATTGGGACTAGATAGGCCGAGAAAAAAATTAAGAAAAAAATCCGAGTCCCGGAAACCACCCTTTCGGGGAGCTGAAATTAAAAGAAAAAATGCCATTCCCAAAGTTACGGCGTTTGCCGGCTGTAACTTTGTACATTTCTTCATTGAGCATAAATAAGCCTGTAAAAAATTAGGAAAAAAATCCGAGTTCCGGAAACCACCCTTTCGAGGGGGTGAAATTAAAAAAAAATTCTAATTCCCAAAGTTATGCCGTTTGCCGGCTATAACTTCATACGTTTCTTTATTGGGACTAGATAGGCCGAGAAAAAAATTAAGAAAAAAATCCGAGTCCCGGAAACCACCCTTTCGGGGAGCTGAAATTAAAAGAAAAAATGCCATTCCTAAAGTTACGGCGTTTGCCGGCTGTAACTTTGTACATTTCTTCATTGAGCATAAATAAGCCTGTAAAAAATTAGGAAAAAAATCCGAGTTCCGGAAACTACCCTTTCGAGGGGGTGAAATTTAAAAAAAATTCTAATTTCCAAAGTTATGCCGTTTGCCGGCTATAACTTTATATATTCCTTCATTGAGCTTAAATAAGCCTAGAAAAAAATTAGGAACAAAATCCGAGTTCCGGAAACCACCCTTTCGAGAGGGTGAAATTAAAAAAAAAATCTAATTCCCAAAGTTATGCCGTTTGCCGGCTATAACTTCATACGTTTCTTTATTGGGACTAGATAGGCCGAGAAAAAAATTAAGAAAAAAATCCGAGTTCCGGAAACCACCCTTTCGGGGAGCTGAAATTGAAAGAAAAAATGCCATTCCTAAAGTTACGGTGTTTGCCGGCTGTAACTTTGTACGTTTCTTTATTGGGACTAGATAGGCCGAGAAAAAAATTAGGAAAAAAATCCGAGTTCCGGAAACCACCCTTTCGAGAGGGTGAAATTAAATAAAAATTCTAATTCCCAAAGTTATGCCGTTTGCCGGCTATAACTTTATATATTTCTTCATTGAGCTTAAATAAGCCTCGAAAAAAATTAGGAACGAAATCCGAGTTCCGGAAACCACCCTTTCGAGGGGGTGAAATTAAAAAAAAAATCTAATTCCCAAAGTTATGCCGTTTGCCGGCTATAACTTCATACGTTTCTTTATTGGGACTAGATAGGCCGAGAAAAAAATTAAGAAAAAAATCCGAGTCCCGGAAACCACCCTTTCGGCGAGCTGAAATTAAAAGAAAAAATGCCATTCCCAAAGTTACGGCGTTTGCCGGCTGTAACTTTGTACATTTCTTCATTGAGCATAAATAAGCCTGTAAAAAATTAGGAAAAAAATCCGAGTTCCGGAAACCACCCTTTCGAGGGGGTGAAATTAAAAAAAAATTCTAATTTCCAAAGTTATGCCGTTTGCCGGCTATAACTTTAGATATTCCTTCATTGAGCTTAAATAAGCCTAGAAAAAAATTAGGAACAAAATCCGAGTTCCGGAAACCACCCTTTTCAGGGGCTGAAATTTAAAAAAAAATCTAATTCCCAAAGTTATGCCGTTTGCCGGCTATAACTTTCCATATACTTTAATTATACTTCAATAAGCCTGGGAAAAAATTAGAAAAAAAATTCGGGTTCCGGAAACCACCCTTTCAGGGAGCTGAAATTAAAAGAAAAAATGCCATTCCTAAAGTTACGGCGTTTGCCGGCTGTAACTTTGTACATTTCTTCATCGAGCTTAAATAAGCCTAGAAAAAAATTAGGAAAAAAATCCGAGTTCCGGAAACCACCCTTTCGAGGGGGTGAAATTAAAAAAAAATTCTAATTCCCAAAGTTATGCCGTTTGCCGGCTATAACTTTATACATTCCTTCATTGAGCTCAAATAAGCCTCGAAAAAAATTAGGAACAAAATCCGAGTTCCGGAAACCACCCTTTCGAAGGGGTGAAATTAAAAAAAAATGCTTATTTTCAAAGTTATGCCGTTTGCCGGCTATAACTTCATACGTTTTTCCGTTGGGACTAGATAGGCCGCGAAAAAAATTTAAAAAAAAATCTGAGTTTCGGAAACCACCCTTTCGAGGGGGTGAAATCTAAAAAACATTCCTATTTCCAAAGTTACAGCCGTTGCCGGCTATAGTTTTCCAAATGCGTTCATTTGGACGAAATAAGTCTAGAAAAAAATTGAGAACAAAATCCGAGCTCCGAAAAGCACCCTTCGAAAAGGTGAAATTAAAAAAAAATTCCCATTCTCAAAGTTACAGCCGTTGCCAGCTCTAGTTTTCTAAATGTGTTTATTTGGACGTAATAAACCTGGAAAAAATTGGGAAAAGAATTCGAGCTTCGGAAACCACCGTTAGGAGATGTTGAAAATAAAAAAAAAATGTTATTCCCACAGTTATGGCGTTTGAGTCCTGTAATACAGCATTTCTCTTCAGAAGGGCACATAACGCTAAAAAAAAATTCAGCGGTTTTCTGGGAAAGTTGTTCAACCCGCAAACTATCAAATCGTTATAACAATGGCATTTTCTGAACCCTTGATAAGTGAAAACTTAACAAATTGGACGTTTTATGGTTTTTTCATTTTTTATAGAATACGTATCATCAATTTCAATAAGAATCGCTTGCATTAATGCTTCGCATTCTCAATTTTCCGAGTGACAAAATTGACGAATTTCGAAAATTCATGAAAGAAAGAAAGAAATTGAAAAAGGTAAATTCGTCCATCATTGAAGACAAATAGAATGAATTAAATATATTTTTTCTAAGATTTTTCGGCAATGCCTTCTCTCTGTCGAACTGTAAGTTATAAAGCTAAGACATTCTTTTCGAATTAAGAGGTTTATTGAACGATTTTTTTGTCGAAAGAATTGGAGCATCGTTTCCATTGTTTCTCAATTACTTGTTTATACTTTGAACGCCGAAACAGATATAGGTCTTGAAAAATATTAAACTCAAATAACAAAATAAAGACAATAAATTTCTTAATCGTTCGAGTAAAAAATACAATTTATGTATTTTACTCAATTTCTTAACAATTTGTAAACCTTCAATAATTTAAATTCTATTATCTAATATGTTCTTTTTAGGAAATTTCGTTTTCTCAATGTTATTAAGTACACATAACCTTTGCACGCATGATATTCAAAGAAGCTCTTTATGATGCTTCTATTACGATTGATTGGCTTCAAGAGTGATCACAAGCTCAAAGATGTGAAAGTTTCGTTAATGTACAGTTATTTAAAAGTCCTATTTTCGATGAGTAAAACAAATATTTTAATAATCATTTTTCATGAATGTAGAACATTCTCAGCTTTCCACACTATCCGCTTAAAGGAGAGAAATAATGGATTACGGATATTAGAAGAAATACATTTATTTCATACCTTTTTTTCATAAATTTTAAACGAATTAATTTTTTTTCGGTGCATTCTTTAGCCTATATTTTTTCGAATTCTTTCAATCTTACGATTTTGTTCGAAATTATACGCGTTCTATGAAATAGACCGACGACTATTGAACGTCTGATTTTTAAAATTTTAATTTATTCATGCCGAGGGTTTCGGTAAATCGTTGTCACTAACGACTTGTAAAATTTTTCACTTTTTTCTAATTTTTCCAACAACTTTTCAATAAAAACGCTGAAATGCTCGAAGATTTGTTCATTGACGAAATAAATAATATGCTGAAAAAATAAAAACAACGTAAATAAACAAAAAAGTATACACAGTGCGCGACTTGACTTTTTCTGGCTTTTCCTTATATATATTTACCATTCCCGAGGCTCATGGCTCACACCCATGCACACATGCGATCGGCATCAGCGTACGTCCAGTGTACCTATATAAAGGTTATTTAATGACACCGAATCCTGCTAATATTTTTGCGATCAGGCACCGAGCAGTTGGCGAAAAATGCGAAAAAGAGCTGCAAACACGTTTAATTCGAAATCTGGGCGTTCTATCGAAAATAATTTCAAACAAAAGTTGTAGAGAATTGAAAAATACATAAGAAAAGTTCCCAGGCCCATCTCCGTATTTGCAAAAATGAGCGCGAAATATTGGATTGCAAAGCGAAATTGTAACAGTGGGGACAAGTCCCGCCTCGCCGTCAGTTTAGTTTACACGCGAGCGGGCTGGTGTGCGCGCAAGCGGCCGTGTGTACTCAACACAAGCCCATTCTCTTGGGCCTCTCGGTCGCGCCTGCGAGTAAAGTGCGAGCGAGAGACGAAACATGTGTTTCTCTCTTTCTAATTTCTCACGCGTCAGCAAGTATTTTTCGTCTTCGGCCGTTCGAGCGTCGAGCGCTCTGTACATCTATATATATCGGCGCAGCAGCACGGCGTTTTTAAATCGAATTTCGATGCTTATGGCACGCTGTTTTTTATTTATTGTCAACAATGGTGAACCTTAAGTAATTAGAAAAAATATATATATTTTTTTAACACAAGCTCTCTGATCCTGTGTTTAAAACTATTATTTATTAGTCGAGAGTTGAAGTTAGGAATTTATTGTATGTTTTTCACATAAAAGTAATTGATACAACTGATTGATATACATTTTCTGACTCACAAAACTTTATTTGTGTATAAAAGTGATTCCATTTTATTTTTAAGATGAAATTCTAGATTTAAACTTTTTTTGTCAATAGAAAATTTTTATCCATTTTTATTATGTTGTAATAAAACATTAATGTATTTTTGTTCAGCCTCAGTGATAAGAATTGCAGGAAAATTTGAATGGATTAAGTTCGAATTTAAGTTCGGATTATTTTGTGGC
Source organism: Heteropelma amictum (assembly GCA_959613375.1). NCBI lineage: Eukaryota > Metazoa > Arthropoda > Insecta > Hymenoptera > Ichneumonidae > Heteropelma > Heteropelma amictum. The sequence continues at coordinate 5,232,730 of OY390723.1, forward strand.
CCATTAAAATTTTCCTGCAATTCTTGTCACTGAAGCTGAATAAAAACGCATTAATGTTTAATTATAACATAATAAAAATGGATTTCAATTATCTATGGACATAAAAAATTAAAATCTTGAATTTCATCTGAAAAAGGATATGTATCCAATTTCACATGCAAACAAATTTGGTGAAGCACAAAATCTGCAATTTACTATTTTATAAAATACGCCATTTAATAGAAATAATATCTAAATTTAAAATTTCATCTTAAAAATAATATGGAATCACTTTTATACACAAATAAATTTTTGTGACTCAGAAAATGTACATCAATCACTTATATCAATTACTTTTATGTTTAAAACATACAATAAATTTGTAACTTTAACTCTCGACTAAATAATAATAGTTTCAGACACAGTTTGTGTTAAAAATAAATATATATTTTTTTAAATTACTTAAGGTTCACCATTGTTGACAATAAATAAAAAACAGCATGGCATAAGCATCGAAATTCGATTTAAAAACGCCGTGCTGCTGCGCCGATACATATAGATGTACAGAGCGCTCGACGCTCGAACGGCCGAAGACGAAAAATACTTGCTGACGCGTGGAAATTAGAAAGAGAGAAACGCATGTTTCGTCTCTCGCTCGCACTTTACTCGCAGGCGCGACCGAGAGGCCCAAGAGAATGGGCTTGTGTTGAGTACACACGGCCGCTTGCGCGCACACCAGCCCGCTCGCGTGTAAAGACTGACGGCGAGGCGGGACTTGTCCCCACTGTTACAATTTCGCTTTGCAATCCAATATTTCGCGCTCATTTTTGCAAATACGGAGATGAGCCTGGGAACTTTTCTTATGTATTTTTCAATTCTCTACAACTTTTGTTTGAAATTATTTTCGATAGAACGCCCAGATTTCGAATTAAACGTGTTTGCAACTCTTTCTCGCATTTTTCGCCAACTGCTCGGTGCCTGATCGCAAAAACATTAGCACCATTCGGCGTCATCAAATTACCCTTATATAGAGTTTTCAGGACTTGAAGCAAAAAGTGCTCACTTTTCCTCTTTTTGACTGGACTATATTCGTATTGTAAACCCGTGCTCTTCGATGTAGCGTCGGCATGTGATCGCCTGCGAGCACACGGTGGCCGGGCCGCGCTGGTGAATGCTCGCTCGCTCACACTCACGCCAATGCGAGAATGTAAACAAACCTTTTCGAAACAACAAGCTGCGCGTCCAAGCTTCTCTGTATAGTCCATACGGAAACTTAAAAAACTTCCTTGTATATTAATTCCCCAAAAATATTCAAGAGTTTAAAAAGTAAAAAATGTACATCAAGTAATAGAAATAAAGTATAGCTTTCTTTGAAAACTATTTGTTTCAAATAGTTTGAAAAATAAAAGTAACATTTTCCAAAAAAAAAGAAAATGCATGCCCAGTTTCATTTTCTTTTTTTTGTTGAATGTTACTATTTCAATTCCTTGGTACACATTTCTTACTTTTTAAAGTCTTAAGTATGGATTTCACATCTTTCTGAAGGAAACTACCAAATCTAATCATATAAGACAAAATTAAAAAAAAAATTCTTCAAAACTTATTTCGATGGAATTTCACGTAAAATCTTGTCGGTAGAGTGTTTTTTTCAACTTCTGTCCACAGAATTTTTACCGAAAAATGTTGTCGATCTAATTTTTCTCAAAATTTCTGTCAAAATACTTTTTATGCAAAAATCTCATCGATGGAGATTTTTTTTCACTCAGGAATTTTTATTCAAAATTATAAGTTCGCACATATGGGCTCAACAGGTCCTGCTGTAACTAGGCTCAATGATAAAAACAATCATATTGAATCTATAAAATGTTATTAAATTTTCGATGAGGGGAACGGTTTCGAAAGTAAACGATTCAAATTCTTATTTGGCAGCTGTCAGCTCATTTTCCTGTATAATATCCGTAGCAGGTCTCCGACGTCAGGTCATAATTTTTGTTTCTTTTTTTTAATTACCTGGCGTCGAGATGATGAACGCCTCTTAGATTCACATACTGAAATATCAAGTTTTTACTTGTAAACAAAAATACACACACACACAAATATATATATAAATAAGTTGTTAATAATAATTCTTATGTATTAATAACGAGTTCGTGATTCTTTCACAGAAATAAAAAAAAAGAACATGAAATCTAACTTTTCAATGATATATAGCAGCTCCAACAATTTTAATTGAAAAAAATAAGCAAATAACCTTTAAAAGCTACTGCCGTTTCACTACATGTTACCGCGGCTTGATATACAGAAAAACATAACTTTTCAACGACAAACAACTGTGATAATGATTTCACGTATAGGAATATATTGGTTATTCCATTATTGGAGAATTAATATACTTATTTTCAAATGAAAAAAACTTTCGTTCGTGGTTTTTTTCATTCGATTTCTGCCCAAAAATTACGAGACAGTCAATGACGGGACATAAAAATCATTATTAATTATTGATATATTTATGTTTATACATCAATTTGTATTCTTGTTCACAACCAAATAATTCGTGTTTCAGTATGTTAATCATATGCGTAAATATGTATGTTCATTTGAAAAATTAATATACAACGAAATTTTTAATATACAAAATAGCGTTACTTTTCGGCAATATAGATACAGTACTCTTCATTGTTTGACAGCTAAGCTACGCTTCGGGAACCTTCAAGTCTGCCAAAATACACACGGCAGGCAGAAATGAGAGAGCCTTTCCGTGCGCGTAAATGTGAGTTCCCGGTGTGCAATTTTTGAAGAAAGTTTTTTATGGCGTAATTTGCCCTGCTTAAGGGGAGTCACTAGTTATAGGCGTCAAACTCAGTATCATTGGAAATTTGAATTTCTTTAAATTTTCACACTCCCTCAATGGTGGCTTCCAGACATACGATTTTTTTCTCAATTTTTTTCCAGACTTATTTCGTCCAAATGAATGCATTTCGAAAACTATAGCCGGCAACGGCTGTAACTTTGGAAATAGGAATGTTTTTCTAATTTCAGCCCCTGGAAAGAGTGGTTTCCGGAACTCGGATTTTTTTCCTAATTTTTTTCTAGGCTTACTTAAGCTCAATGAAAAAATGTATAAGGTTATAGCCGGCAAACGGCATAACTTTGGGAATTAGATTTTTTTTTTAATTTCACCCTCTCGAAAGGGTGGTTTCCGGAACTCGGATTTTGTTCCTAATTTTTTTACAGGCTTATTTATGCTCAATGAAGAAATGTATAAGGTTATAGCCGGCAAACGGCATAACTTTGGGAATTAGATTTTTTTTTTAATTTCACCCTCTCGAAAGGGTGGTTTCCGGAACTCGGATTTTTTTCCTAATTTTTTTCTCGGCCTATCTAGTCCCAATAAAGAAACGTACAAAGTTACAGCCGGCAAACACCGTAACTTTAGGAATGGCATTTTTTCTTTTAATTTCAGCTCCCCGAAAGGGTGGTTTCCGGAACTCGGATTTTTTTCTTAATTTTTTTCTCGGCCTATCTAGTCCCAATAAAGAAACGTATGAAGTTATAGCCGGCAAACGGCATAACTTTGGGAATTAGATTTTTTTTTTAATTTCACCCTCTCGAAAGGGTGGTTTCCGGAACTCGGATTTTGTTCCTAATTTTTTTCTAGGCTTATTTAAGCTCAATGAAGGAATATATAAAGTTATAGCCGGCAAACGGCATAACTTTGGAAATTAGAATTTTTTTTTAATTTCACCCCCTCGAAAGGGTGGTTTCCGGAACTCGGATTTTTTTCCTAATTTTTTTACAGGCTTATTTATGCTCAATGAAGAAATGTACAAAGTTACAGCCGGCAAACGCCGTAACTTTAGGAATGGCATTTTTTCTTTTAATTTCAGCTCCCCGAAAGGGTGGTTTCCGGGACTCGGATTTTTTTCTTAATTTTTTTCTCGGCCTATCTAGTCCCAATAAAGAAACGTATGAAGTTATAGCCGGCAAACGGCATAACTTTGGGAATTAGAATTTTTTTTTAATTTCACCCCCTCGAAAGGGTGGTTTCCGGAACTCGGATTTTTTTCCTAATTTTTTTACAGGCTTATTTATGCTCAATGAAGAAATGTACAAAGTTACAGCCGGCAAACGCCGTAACTTTAGGAATGGCATTTTTTCTTTTAATTTCAGCTCCCCGAAAGGGTGGTTTCCGGGACTCGGATTTTTTTATTAATTTTTTTCTCGGCCTATCTAGTCCCAATAAAGAAACGTATGAAGTTATAGCCGGCAAACGGCATAACTTTGGGAATTAGAATTTTTTTTTAATTTCACCCCCTCGAAAGGGTGGTTTCCGGAACTCGGATTTTTTTCCTAATTTTTTTCTAGTCTTATTTGAGCTCGATGAAGAAATGTACAAAATTACAGCCGGCAAACGCCGTAACTTTAGGAATGGCATTTTTTCTTTTAATTTCAGCTCCCCGAAAGGGTGGTTTCCGAAACTCGGATTTTTTTCTTAATTTTTTTCTCGGCCGATCTAGTCCCAATAAAGAAACGTATGAAGTTATAGCCGGCAAACGGCATAACTTTGGGAATTAGATTTTTTTTTTAATTTCACCCTCTCGAAAGGGTGGTTTCCGGAACTCGGATTTTGTTCCTAATTTTTTTCGAGGCTTATTTAAGCTCAATGAAGGAATATCTAAAGTTATAGCCGGCAAACGGCATAACTTTGGAAATTAGAATTTTTTTTTAATTTCACCCCCTCGAAAGGGTGGTTTCCGGAACTCGGATTTTTTTCCTAATTTTTTTACAGGCTTATTTATGCTCAATGAAGAAATGTACAAAGTTACAGCCGGCAAACGCCGTAACTTTGGGAATGGCATTTTTTCTTTTAATTTCAGCTCCCCGAAAGAGTGGTTTCCGGAACTCGGATTTTTTTCTTAATTTTTTTCTCGGCCTATCTAGTCCCAATAAAGAAACGTATGAAGTTATAGCCGGCAAACTTCATAACTTTGGGAATTAGATTTTTTTTTTAATTTCACCCTCTCGAAAGGGTGGTTTCCGGAACTCGGATTTTGTTCCTAATTTTTTTCTAGACTTATTTAAGCTCAATGAAGGAATATATAAAGTTATAGCCGGCAAACGGCATAACTTTGGAAATTAGAATTTTTTTTTAATTTCACCCCCTCGAAAGGGTGGTTTCCGGAACTCGGATTTTTTTCCTAATTTTTTTACAGGCTTATTTATGCTCAATGAAGAAATGTACAAAGTTACAGCCGGCAAACGCCGTAACTTTAGGAATGGCATTTTTTCTTTTAATTTCAGCTCCCCGAAAGGGTGGTTTCCGGGACTCGGATTTTTTTCTTAATTTTTTTCTCGGCCTATCTAGTCCCAATAAAGAAACGTATGAAGTTATAGCCGGCAAACGGCATAACTTTGGGAATTAGAATTTTTTTTTAATTTCACCCCCTCGAAAGGGTGGTTTCCGGAACTCGGATTTTTTTCCTAATTTTTTTACAGGCTTATTTATGCTCAATGAAGAAATGTACAAAGTTACAGCCGGCAAACGCCGTAACTTTGGGAATGGCATTTTTTCTTTTAATTTCAGCTCCCCGAAAGGGTGGTTTCCGGAACTCGGATTTTTTTCTTAATTTTTTTCTCGGCCTATCTAGTCCCAATAAAGAAACGTATGAAGTTATAGCCGGCAAACGGCATAACTTTGGGAATTAGATTTTTTTTTTAATTTCACCTTCTCGAAAGGGTGGTTTCCGGAACTCGGATTTTGTTCCTAATTTTTTTCTAGGCTTATTTAAGCTCAATGAAGAAATATATAAAGTTATAGCCGGCAAACGGCATAACTTTGGAAATTAGAATTTTTTTTTAATTTCACCCCCTCGAAAGGGTGGTTTCCGGAACTCGGATTTTTTTCCTAATTTTTTTACAGGCTTATTTATGCTCAATGAAGAAATGTACAAAGTTACAGCCGGCAAACGCCGTAACTTTGGGAATGGCATTTTTTCTTTTAATTTCAGCTCCCCGAAAGGGTGGTTTCCGGAACTCGGATTTTTTTCTTAATTTTTTTCTCGGCCTATCTAGTCCCAATAAAGAAACGTATGAAGTTATAGCCGGCAAACGGCATAACTTTGGGAATTAGATTTTTTTTTTAATTTCACCTTCTCGAAAGGGTGGTTTCCGGAACTCGGATTTTGTTCCTAATTTTTTTCTAGGCTTATTTAAGCTCAATGAAGGAATATATAAAGTTATAGCCGGCAAACGGCATAACTTTGGAAATTAGAATTTTTTTTTAATTTCACCCCCTCGAAAGGGTGGTTTCCGGAACTCGGATTTTTTTCCTAATTTTTTTACAGGCTTATTTATGCTCAATGAAGAAATGTACAAAGTTACAGCCGGCAAACGCCGTAACTTTAGGAATGGCATTTTTTCTTTTAATTTCAGCTCCCCGAAAGGGTGGTTTCCGGGACTCGAATTTTTTTCTTAATTTTTTTCTCGGCCTATCTAGTCCCAATAAAGAAACGTATGAAGTTATAGCCGGCAAACGGCATAACTTTGGGAATTAGAATTTTTTTTTAATTTCACCCCCTCGAAAGGGTGGTTTCCGGAACTCGGATTTTTTTCCTAATTTTTTTCTAGTCTTATTTAAGCTCGGTGAAGAAATGTACAAAATTACAGCCGGCAAACGCCGTAACTTTAGGAATGGCATTTTTTCTTTTAATTTCAGCTCCCTGAAAGGGTGGTTTCCGGAACTCGGATTTTTTTCTTAATTTTTTTCTCGGCCGATCTAGTTCCAATAAAGAAACGTATGAAGTTATAGCCGGCAAACGGCATAACTTTCTGAATTAGATTTTTTTTTAATTTCACCCCCTCGAAAGGGTGGTTTCCGGAACTCGGATTTTGTTCCTAATTTTTTTCGAGGCTTATTTAAGCTCAATGAAGGAATATATAAAGTTATAGCCGGCAAACGACATAACTTTGGCAATTGGAATTTTTTTTTAATTTCACCCTCTCGAAAGGGTGGTTTCCGGAACTCGGATTTTTTTTCCAATTTTTTTCTAGGCTCATTTAACCATAGTGAAAGTATGTGGAAAGTTATAGCCGGCAAACGGCATAACCTTGGGAATAAGAATTGTTTTTAAACTTCACCCCCTCGAAAGGGTGGTTTCCGGAACTCGGATTTTTATTTTAATTTTTTCCTAGACGTATTCGATCCTAATAAAAACATGTGGAAAGTTATAGCCGGCAAACGTGATTATTTTGGGAATAGGAATTTTTTTTCCTTTTTTTTTCGCTTAAATAGGGGTGATTTGGGGGTAAAAATTTTTTTTCAAGGTTTTATATGTCATATTTACGTACATGTGACCCAAATAAGTCTGAAAACACTGCTCAATATTTTTTTAATTTTTTTTCATTTTTTCGTTGCGTTCCAACGATGCAAACTTCAAAAAAATCAGATGACGGTGTCGTTTCCGAGACCGCGAGTTGCACGCTGAAAGTGCTGACCGGACGTGAGAACATCGGTGGTTGGTTCTTCCCACGGTGCAAAAATTGCCAAATTGCAAAAGTTGGTGAAGGAGCGTGCTTGAGTAGTCAGTCTTCGAAATTCGTCTGAACCGAAAGGATCAAAGCAGCAGGAGCTGTTTTCGACTGATTCCTCGAGCTGCTCCCGCATAGTAGCCTTCATACCTTGTACGAAGTTCAGTGGTCAGATAAAAGTCGTACCAGGAGGTCGACAAGGCCGTGCGAATCCGCGCAAGTGCGCTTCGTCGCGAAGATAAGTCGGCGCGAGTCATTCGGTTTTCCCCGACCACGAACTCATTACAGTCGTGTAGTTTAAGTGTGTATGTGTGTTGTGGAAAATAAATGATTGTAGAGGAAATTATAAATTTGTGTCACGAATGTGAGTGAGAAGCGTGGAGAGTAAAACGAGATATCTCGGCTAGAGTGAAAGCAGGAGAGTGAGTATTTCAATGATTATGTAAAATTGTAACTGGATACATGATTCCCGAGTAGAAAATTTTGTGTGGCTACTATATGGCCCTAGTCAGATTTCCCTACTAATGTTAGTGCCCCAGTGAGAACGCTTTGTAGGTGCCTATAATGGACTGACACGCTCTCATAATCGGTCCCCATGATGGAAAATTAGCGGGGCCCCAATATGGCTTCCCCAGTTGCGCCATATTAATCAAATTTCAAGAACACGCGAAAATATGATAATAAAAAATATTCCCGGTCGGCCGTGGTATAGTCTACGTTACTTTTATTGCATAATCCTTGCAGGACTTAATTCTATATTGAAAAGAAGCGAAGTATTGATTAATTCAATAGCCATTCTCATTGCAAGATAGAATTGGTTTTTGACAAAAATAAATAAAGTACACGGTCTCCCGCGTTCATGTAACGAGGGACGGGTGACTGAAAAAGAGAACCAAAACCCGTCGTCACTTTTTTCTTATATCTTGGCTATACGTTATATGTGTTTGCGAGAAACGGCTATGGCAAAGCGCCACGCTGCGGCCAGCACGCGTACCTCGCGTCCAAAAATTAGCAAAATAAACCCAGGAATTCCCTATTTAGTCCCTGATAGGGCCCCATTAAAAAAATGGGGTGAATTTAAAGAGACCGAAAATATTGTGCGAACATTCAAAGTGTATTCGAAAACTTGACAAGTAATTTAATATATAAAACAACAATCCATCGAACATTTTGGAAAAATTCTAGAAAAAGCATACACATTCTTCAGGTTGCATTCTATTCATGTATCAATATCAAGAGACGCGGCAGCGTCTCGACACCAAGTAATAAAAAAAATGGTATGACCTGACGTGAGAGACCTGCCACGGATATTATACAGGAAAATGGGCTTCCAGCTGTCAACCAAGAATTTCAATCATGTATATTTCCGAAACCGTTCCTCTAATCGAAAATGTAATTACATTTTACCGATTAAATATGATTTTTTTCTTCTGCGAACTCTTAATCTTGAGCTAATTTTTTCTCTACTAAATTTCAAAATAATATATATATCACATTCGTCATGTTGCGAAGTAGGCAAAACACCGAAAAATCAAAGCGTCAGTGCTGAATGTCAAAGTATTTTAACCTTTTCCGATGTCAAAGTCTTAACGCTTGAAGAATTTTTCTTGTTTTTTTTGTTACTTCCATGATTAAATTCGGTGGTTTCCTACAAAAAGAAGTGAAATCCACATTTAAAACTTTAAGAAGTAAAAAATGTACACCAAGTAATAAAAATAGTAGTTTTCGTCGAAAATTATTTTTTGGAAACATCTGGAACCTTTATTTCTTAACCATGCACTTGACGTGCATGGTTAAAAAAAAAAATCAAACTTGACGTTTGATTTTTTTTTTTTGGAAAACGATTTTTTTATTTTTTACACCATTTGAAAAAAATACTCTTCGACGAAAACTACTATTTTTATTACTTGGTGTACATTTTTTACTTTTTAAAGTTTTAAATGTGGTAATATGCAACTACAAATTACCATTGCCTCACTTTAGTCCTCGTACGGTGGTAACATGGAAATTCACATTTACTATCAATTAACATATTCCATTGTTGAACCCGATGGGGCCTCAATCTGTTTTTCCCTGAAGAGACCCGAATACATTTGATATGGAATTCCCACATATATTCTACAGGGCCCTTATCGGGTGTTCCTAGGGCCATCCCTGTTATGGAATCCACATCGTAGCCCGACTAGGGCCCCAGTATTAACTCAGTTTCCCTATCAATTTTCTACTCGGGTTTCTTCCTTGGCCGAATTCGTTGTTGCAAATAAATCTTTAGCAATCTTCCTCATTTATCGTAAATTCTTTCATTGCCCAATTCCGGAACGCTTTGTATAGGACGGTCTGACACGCGTCCATGAAAAATAAAAATAAACTCCCCACGCTTCACGTGAGGAGGTTAAATTTGCGCATACGAAACCGCTCCGTCCGTCACACCGCATGGCATATATCGACACTCTAAGGGTGTATTATTAATTGCTTTTATATATTAGCGTAGAAAAACATGCGTGAAAGATGCTATTTCAATTGTTTTTGTATTGTAAAGACGAGCGTGCACCGTAGCTGTTTTTTGACGCGTGGCAAAAAAATGTCACCTTATTTGCCTTGTTGGGAGTATTTTTTACCGCTGCAAGTAATAAATGAAAATATGAATATGTGTTGAACTTTATCTAGAAGGTAACAATCTTTACACGCGTAATGAGAATAAAATCAGTATGTTTCTACCGA